>OU696696.1:56879475-57479475 GCA_916050605.2 Platycheirus albimanus
GCAAATATTTTTACGCCACCACCAACGACCGACCCGACCGACCGACCCCTAGGCTCAAACTATACACTATACTCGGATATCAATATATCCTTGTTCCTTATATATATTCCTGATGTCGTAGCCTCACGGAGCGAGCAAAGAGGTGCAACTCGCTGCTGACGCTGTCTCTGTCGCTGCTGCTGGCGTTGGTGATGATGTCAATTATAATATATGGGGCGTGCAAAATGACGCGATCTTATCTGCGAATTCTATGGTAGATTCCAATTTTATTGCTCCTTGGATACTTGGATAAGCGCAAAACGAGTGCTTATACGAATGGACAAGGAAGTCTTAGAATAGTCCGCATGCAAAGACATTATTTGTAAGGATTTCTTCTTCTTCTTTTTCTATTTTTCGTTTTTTTTCGTCGTCGTCGTTTAGTGTGTCCTGACCTGAATATAATATTTATGAGGTGAGCCTCCTCGAGGTATAAGAAATCGGCTGTTTTTTTTTCGTTCGTTCATATAAATATTCTCGTTCTAGAGTTGCAATGCCTTCTATGACGTTTTATGGTAAAATAGAAGGTGATTCCTTTTTTTTTTTGCCTTCATTTGCTACTCTGCGATTTCAAATAAAGATTAGGACTAGGATTTGAGGTTGACTAAGGGAATAAATTACGAAAGATAGTTTTTCATTTTGATCGTGTCCTATGTTCTTAACTCTAAAGGTGCTAGAATGAATATATTTTTTATACAAAAAAAAAAAAGTTTTTCTTTCAAAATGTGGTTGTGGGTATTTTTTTTTCGTGCCAACTTATTTTAAGACAAGGAAGACGTTTATGAGTTTTAACTTAAACATACTGGTTTTGAGAAACTTACCGTACCTATAAAGTAGACAGGAAGTCGGTTAGTGATGCGTTGGTCATAATGGGTCAACTTGTAAGATTTAAACTAAAAGATATCATTCATTGAGTCATATTGGCTTGTCCTAGTGCGTAAGCTATAAGCAACAGTATAACAGTATAAATAAAGAGAAAGTTTTTCTTAGAAAGTTGTGTTTTAAAACATTTTGCAAGGAGCATGGGTAAAGTTTAAAGTTTTTTTTTCTGGAATTAAAGGCGGTAACTAACTTTTAGAATAAATTTTTTATCAGTTTGTACTTAACTTGGTTCTTTTTCAACCTGGATACTTAGTGAAATGTTTTGCAACCATTATATTTAAGTATTTATACTTGATACATGCTCTAATCTTGCGAGGGGGTACAATCTAAAAGATTTTCCAATAAGAGGTGACTAGCCTGCTATTTCGATAGTTGTTACTTTTGAATCTGTAATTTTTTGACATTTGACAAGTAAAAACCACGCCATTAATAAAAATGGAACGATAAACGCTTCAACAATGCATTGAAATAATTGAAATTCACTATAAAAATGGTGAAATTTTTGTAGAGACGGTTCGTAAAACTAAGACATTGTTTGGTCGTCGTGAAGCACTTTGTCGGACCGTAATTCAGAAATTGGTGGAAAAATTTGAGCTGTTGGGACAAGTTAGCGATGTGAAGAATAAAACCCATGCATCGCTCAAGAACACCCGAGAATATTGCTGCTTTAGCCCAAAGTGTAAAAGAAAACCCTGATTTGTCCATTCCTCATCGTTCCACAAACGTCATTACACCGTATTTTGCATAAAGACTTGGGTCTGAAGGCTTATAAAGTACAGCTTACACAAGAACTCAAGCCGGCCGATCATAAACAACATCGCTGTGTGCTGTGTCTTTGCTGATTGGGTCCTTGAAATGCATTAAAATGATCCGGAATTTCATCAAAAAATCATCTTGACTGATGAGGCCCATTTCCATCTCATAGTGGCTACGTCAACAAACAAAATTGTCGCATCTGGGGCTTGGCAACCCAAGATTTATTGTTGAAAAGCCTCTTCATCCTCAACGAGTAACTGTTTGGTCAGGTTAATGGTCCGGCGGAGTCATTGGAGCTTACTTTTTCGAAAATGAAGCTGGAGCAACAGCTACGGTGAATGGATTGCGCTATCGAGAGATGATTAATAATTTTGTGTGGCCGGAATTGAATGGTATTGATCAGAAAAACGTTTAATTTCAAGAAGATGGTGCTACGTGCCTCACAGCAACGAAACCATCGATCTTTTACGGGAAAATTTTCCGGACCGTGTTATCTCTCGAAGAAGTGATCACAATAGGCAACCGAGATTGATTTAACACCTTGCGACTTCTTCCTTTGAGGCCACGTGAACGATAAGGTCTACGCCAACAGCACAGCTTCGATTCAAGACCTTAAATATGGAATTCTTGAAGCTATTGAGCAGTCACTTTCCGATTTGGTGATGGAAAATTTCATAAAAAGGATTGTTGTTGTTATAGTGTAGCCACCCTTTTTGGATGATATTGTTTTTCATTATTAATGGCATGCTTTTATCTTTACATTGAAATAAACATTCGATCGTTTATCTGACAATATGCCATTTTTCTCTGAATATCAAAATAACACCTCTTATTGGAAAACCCTACACATAGACCGGAGTGCAGTGGAGTAGAACTAGTTTACATCCACAAGCCTTAAAAAAACTAACTAATGACTTACCACATTTTACCACGTTCACCAGTCGTTCGATCAACAAATTGCCAGCAAAATTGACCATATTGCGATCAATAGTCGTCATTATCTTTAGATTTCCGCATTTTTCGAGGAGCTATGTAGATTCGACTTGGAACACTACCATCAAGTACTCTACCCGTGTCAAGAAAAAATTGTTTGCTGAAAAATTTGAGTTAGTTAAGTTGCGTTCAAAAGAGACCGCCAGAAGTTAAACCAACCGCTTCCCATCAAAAATGATGCTTCCGATATGTTGAGTTCCGCATGGAGAGCGCCAATGCAACAACTGGATGGATGATGAGTGCTACTCATGCGATCCACCATCAAAAGGAGGAACATCTTTTTAGGAATAAAAAGATGTTCCTCCAGAAAGATTCGAAAGTTCTACCAAATGGTATGGCATTCGTCGAAGGTGAAGAAAGCCCTAGCTGCAGCCTGTCGGCACGAGCATTGTAATGTTGTACTAGATGCACCATCGGTGCTGAGAATTCTTGAAGAGCAGCTCTGGCAGACATCGGTACTGAGAATTTTTGAAAAGCAGCTCTGACAGACTATTAAACGGCGAATACAACGAAGTAACCGCTATCATTAAGCAGCATGATTCACTTGGTTTGGACGATTGTGATCAAAACTTACGCCCACCCAACCTGGAAGAAGTTCGAAAAGCGATATCCCAACTAAAGTACAACAAGGCGATTGGAGCGAAAGGCGTTCCGAGCGAACTCTTAAGTCAGGGAGGTGCAATCGTGAGAAACATAAACCAACTCATCTGTACAATTCGTTCCATGAAAGTATGCCTGATGAATGGAACCTCAGGCTCGGCATCGTATGCCCTATGCACAAGAAAGAGGATACTATACACCAACTAAAGAGGTATAGGATTTCTAAATGTCGTCTATAAAATCTTTTCGGCTGTTCTGTGTGAGCGTTTGAACCTTTTCGAAAGTGAACTGATAAGCTCCTAGAAGTGTAGTCAAGTCAATAAACCACAAAAAATTTAAAATCCGAGAGATTTTAGAAAAAACCCCAAGCTTCCTACATCGATACTCAACAATTTTTCATCGATTTTAAAGTCGCCTATGAGAAAGTGAATGAGACGAGCATGCATAAGACCATGTCACATTACCTTGGCTTCCCTGCCAAACTCATTCGAATTATGACTAAAGAGAGCTCCCGTGGCTCCGTTAAGGTAGGGAAAATGCCACCTACTCCTTTGATATCGAGAGAGGCTTAAGGCAAGGTGACGAACTATAATGTAAGATATGGACTCTTATAAAATCACAATGGACAGATGGAACTATGGAGTAGTCATGGACTTTGTCTATTTAGGTTCCTTTATTTATTTATTTCTTCAATTGAGTTTAGATTTGCTGATTGCAAACAAAACAAAAATATATTTTTATAGCAACTCTGGCGATGCAATTCCAAAAGACAAAACGGTGAGCGAGCAGAGTTCCGTCAAAAAACGGTGAGTTTTTAACTCGTTCTGTGTGGTGATGCTAAGAAAAACAGCAACCCAACGACAGTAAACTGTGGTCAGTAGAGTTATTTTCAGGAAAGGAAACGCTTCATTACAATAAACAATTTGGCCTAATTTCGGTCAGAATCTAATGCTACAGTGAAATGCTGACAAAAAACTTTGCTTCAAAAACCCAATTAAGCTTCTGTCTGTTATTCCGAGCAGCGTACCTTCGGCTTCAGATTTCTATTCCCGATGATCTATTTGCTATGGAATGTTCTGCCATAAGTAGGGAGCACTAGGGAGGTCCAGTCTATGTACAGTATTATATGTTTATTTACTTTTTTTTTTTTATTTGCTCTTAGCAAATTTACATGTCAGAGATTATTTACAATTCATTTTTATCCTTAGATTAACAAAGTTTAAAAATCTGCGAACACTGACTGCAGGGGTTCTGCTTCGTTATATGTAATAAATGTTTACATTTTTAATAAAAAAAAGTGTCTTATAAAGTGTTGATTTCATGTCAGCGTGAGCAGTGCTGACAGTTGTTGTCTGTTTACAGTGCAAATTGTTTTCTTTATGCAATATTTCTGCAAAAAGAGAATGTGAATTAAAATATTAAAAGGTAAGAATACCTGTCAATATATTAAATTCTTAGTCGGAGTAGTTTCTGCGTCATTTGATTTTCGTGTTATTGTAGAAAATCATCGCGATCGGGGCGGTGAGAGAAAGCAAATAAATTCGTTACAGTACCAGCCGGTCTAGTCTTTAATTCCTACCCTGAGGGCCGACGCACTACTGGAAGACCCCATCTAAGCTTACCTTGGAGTGCATAACTAGAAGTAACAAGATATTGTCCAAACTGGCTGGCGGATTATGTTGGTTGAGGCCGTGGTAGGGAATAAATGGCGGATTCATTGAGTTGGAAAAGCCATTGTTTATACAAACTATAGTACTTCCACTTGAGGTGAGCCATCTATCGACGAAAAACTAAGCTCTAGAATACCATGGGAAGCAACAACAACAATTAAAATGGTGGAAATTGTTGTTGTTGCTTCCCATGGTATTCTATAGCTTAGCTTTTCGTCGATAGATGGCGCACCTAAAGTGGGAATACTATAGTGTATAAATGCAATGGAAAAGCTCCTTTGAAAAACCCAATTAGCACTAGCAAGGCCACAATAGTCTGAAATCGCCACGTTGAGTACAAAAGTTTGGTTCAATTTTATATCAACGCGTGTATAATGTCCAAATAGAAGCAATGGCTATTAATTTAATTTTAATTGAAATATCATGTGGCAAATTAAAATTGAAATTAAATTACTCATTTTTTCCCAAGAACATTGTTTGTATAATCGCACCTAGTGCATTGTTTCCCACATCAAATATGAGCTTTTCTATATAAATGTATCGACCCGTTATTTACAAAAATCTTCTTGTTACTTCTCAATTATTGTATACTCTTCCATTTCGTTCTAGATACATCGTCCTGCGGCGGCGAAAACAAATAGATACATTCAGCAAATGTTACAAACTTGCTTAAATAAACTCATGTAACTGAAATGAAAACTAAAGAAAATAATATTACAACAACAACGACAAGAAAAAGAAAAAAATCACATATTTAAGATTCATGAAGGACGTTGCTCTTCATCTCTCCTTCGGTGCTAAGGAGATATTTATAGCCACACAAGCATTTTGTAACGGAGATCCTTTACAAGGAGCGTTGCACAGACCCAACAAATGGCTATTTACAACGTACCGTTAGTTACCGACCAAAATGAACGTTTGCAATTCATGGCTGAGTGGAAGAATATCCTATTGGGTTCCTTTCCTTATCCTTATTACCGACGTTGAGTTCTTTTCTCCAACTCCAAGAAATATGTCGGATTCGGATCCTTAAAATGCAGCAGCGAGCAACAATTTTCAGTCTGTTTCTGAGGATTCTTTATGTGTGTGTTTGTGCAAGCAATAGCAGCAGTTGTAGAATAGAAGAGAGAAAAAATAGTCTTGGCAATGAAGCAAGCAAGGACCAAGGACGACCGAAGCCGAAGAAACGAAAAAGAAGACGACGAGACGATGAGGACGAGGACTAGGACGACGAGAGGACGACAGATGGACGTGCTCTTAATTAAAGATAAAAATTAACTGCTGATTAGGAGTTTTCGTTACACTCCCACTATGCTGTCCTATACTCCACCGAGGACTGAATGATTTATTCGAGTTAATTTATTGTGAGCTATCCACGTCCAGAGTGTTGCTACTGAGCTGCCTTTGGTGTTGGTATTGATGGTGCTTGGTGCCACATTCGGTGCTGGCGGCGGCCGGCGGAGGCGTCGGCGGAGCTTGGTTCTTGCTCTTGAACAAAGAAAGTATATTTTCTTTGGACTTTAATGTTTGATGGTTGTTTTATTATCTTTTCGTTATCATGATTTTACGATGATGACCAAAGGGAAATAGGTCATGTTAAGTAATTAAAAAGGATGTGATGTGAGTTTTGTGTCATGTATATAAGTTTCTTCCTTCTGATGTATATAATATGTACATGCAATCATTTTTAAAGAGATGTTTTCCTTTGAGCTAGATGTAAGGTGGTCAACAAGACTTTATCTTCTGTAGAAGTATCACCCCTGTGGATTCCGGCTTAAATATTTTCTATATTTGTGGAGTAAAAAAAAATGAAGACCGTCTTCCAATCTCGATAGATATACTTTCCATCTTGAATTTTGTCCTTATAATTTAATTTCATAAACTTCAGGGAATATTCGATTTATAAACAAAAACATGACACAAAACAGGAAGTGCTTCGAGCTTTAAGTTGCTCTTCGGAATAAACAGATGCTTTCAGAGTGTCTTCCGTCAGTTTCAAGTTTGAAAAAAAAGCTGCGACGAAGATCTGTTGCCCAACGTCACTCAGAGGTATAAAAAATATTCTGAGATTCAACACAAGCGCGTCCTAAACGATCCTAATGTATATCGTAATTTTGCCACCACACTCGGCGTCAAAACATCAAACTTTCAAAATGTTGGCTTACTTGTAGAAGCTTTCATGGAAGTTGGAACTGAAACTGTACGAAAACAGACTAGATTCCAGCATCCTTAGCCAGCTTTGACAAAACTACATTTCGAAGATCTCTTTAAGTAAAGATCAATTCAGAAATTGATGATCAGTGTATATGCATTCTTCGCAGCAAGTACGGAGTATATCAGAAGACAGTGCAGCATAGTGTGAGACAGGTATACTGCCACTTCGGTACTTATATGTACTAAAGATAATTAAATCATACTTTGTCAGAAACAACAATTCTCAGATGAACAGCAACGAAACATATCTGCTTCGCACTTCGCAGTAACTCACGTTCTGTAATTGTCCCTGCTGTGAGAAAAGAGCATTGTAGGAGGTTTTATAATGTAATGGGTCCACACATTTTCAACAAACTGCCAATTGACATAAGAGGTTCTGTTGCTCAAAAATATGTGTTCATCAAAAAGATAAAGAAATGGCTTCTCTCAAGGTCTGAAGTTGAGACACTTTTAGAAGTTTTAATTTAGGAAAAAAAAAAAAAAAAAAAAAAAACCGTATCCTCACCATTTAACCTACTCCTTAAAGTTGAAAACAAACATAATTAATCTATAATTTTTCAAGACCACTTGATATTAATATCTTACCACAAAGTGTATTAATATTCATTATTATTTTCTTTAACCGTTTCAGACTTTTTGTTGTGGGGTTTTTTGAAGTCCCGTGTTTACGTGAACAAGCCCGAGACTCTGGAAGCCCTCAAGGACAACATTTGACACGAGTGCGAGAATATGTCGCCCGAAGTTCTCGCTGAAGTGATGAAAAATGCCATAAAACGAGCAATCAATTGTGACGGCGCCCATTTGGGCGATATCATCTTCTCGACTTGACCATTACAATTCTAAAGGTTCAAATAAACATAATCAAAAAACAGAATCGAAGTTTTTCATTTAGAAAAAAAAGAGAGCCAAACAACATCGGATGGATGAATTCTTTTGGCCCACCCTGTTATCTATTCCACATAAACAGGCAGTACACGTCTTATGGGGAAGCTTTTTTTTTTTAAATATTGCGTGCAATATTTTTGCACTATACTAAACAGAAGGAAACCCTCCAGAAAAATTGTTGAGCCGCCAGTGAATTTCCAATCGCATCTGACGTGGATCCTACGTCGTCTTATTCAGAGCACAAAGCACATCTAAATGTGCACTGATTGGCTGTGGCTGCTGCTATTTAAAATTCAACTTCAACTCCTTTTTAATTAATGTGCATTCAGAGTTACCAGCGTTCTTTTTGTAACTCGTTCAGCTTTCTTTCCTTGGGTTTATGCTGATGAGCTTTTGGTTTCAGAGCTTTAAAAAAGAGTTTTTAATGATCAGTGTTGTCGTATAGTGTGAAGATCTTATCATCTAAAGAATTTATTTCAATGTGTGGAAAGTACTTTAAAATGCAGTTGTTATTTAATTTTAAACTGTATATTTTTATCTTAACGAATAAAATGTTTTTTATTTTTTTTAATTTCAAAGCGATTAGGCCTTCTGGGGATACTCTTCAAAAACACACCTTTTATCTTACTTTCTGGTTCCTGGTGGTGTGGAAAAAGGTTTAATTTTTTTATTTTTTTTCAAATAGGTACCTAAATGCAAATTTCAATAATTAAAAAAAGGACGGTAACCCTACAAACAATACATTTTTTTAAGATTGTTGCTTATTTGAAATGCTTACTACGGAAACCCTACAAGAGCTTTTGTATGAAACGCCTTTACGGAAAACAAAACAAAAGAGTGTGAATGAGAGACAAACATCCCTATCTTCCCTGTACCGCCAATTTATGTGGAACAGAGTATAGTTTGAATCAAATAAATGTCAGCCGCTGCAACAACATGTACCTAAATACATGGCCACCTATGGCCAAACAGTGGCCTTTAATCATAACATGAATTAGGGGCCCTGTTTGAAAGTAAATAAAGTGCACGATTGGGTCTAACGAACTTGCTCTAATGTGTTAAAATGGTCTTGGGGCTTCAGATTTTCAGAAAAAAGCATTGAAAAAACCATATGAAATTTTATTAATCACTTAAAAACCAATAGTTAAAACGTTTTTCGGAGAAAATGAAGTACGCCATCAGATTTCTTTTGGCTTTTTTGAATTTTAAAGAAATTTTTTTTTCAAAATCGTTAGACCAGTTTTTTTCAAAAAACGGTTTTTTTTTTGAAAAACTTTTCGAAAACCTATTCCAATTTTTTTTTTGAGAATGCCAACATCTAGCAACTTACAATTTTTATCAGAAAACACAAATTTTAAAAATTTTGAAAAAAACAGTTTTTGAAAAAACCAAAAATTAAAAAAAATATAACTTTTTTTTAAAAAACCCAAAAAAAGTATTTTTTGAAAAATCAAAGAACTAATTTTATTTTGTTTATAAAAGGGCTTTCACATTAAAATTTTCATCGAAATCCGTGAAGTGGTTTACGAGAAAATCTGTTAAGAAAAAACTCTACCTATGGGAGGTACCGTTATAAAACTTTTCCTTAAAAATCTGTTCCATCCAAAACACAAGGTTTACTTTAAAAAACACCATTCAGGAAATGTTTTCAAAATCTTAGGAGATGTTTTTGAGATATATGAGTTTTTCATACAAAATCATATGGCAGGTACCCTTAGTTTTTGAGCTAGAATGCTAATTCTAAAAACCCCTCTGTAGGTAATCATAATAATACTATGAACCAAGTTTGAAGCGAATCGGTCTAGTGGTTTTTTTTACGAATGGATAACTTGCCTTATAGTACGTACCTAGAATTGCAAGTAAAAACTCATTACTTCATCAAGGTGTTAAAATGTCAAGTGGGTGGACCAAAACCACTGCAATAGCTTTCTTGATCCTTTTGATTAAAGAATTATTTTCGGTTAAACGAAAAAAAATTTCATTACACTAGTTATTTTTGTTTTATACTTCGTCCTTCGAGTCCTGAAAATTTAAGAAAAATGTCTTTCAACCCAATTAGTTTTCTAAGGTCGTTGTACGTAAAACCCAATATTTCCAACTTCCGCTTCCTAACGATACCGCTGCAAAATGGCTTACCCGCAAATCCAGCTTTTCTGCTCCATTCCGATGTACAGAACATCCTGCGAACTTTTTTTAAATATCAAACAACATATAGATAATTCTGATGCAAAAGCTTTTAAATCAACAATAATTCACAAGGTTAAATTCTAATATGCTCCAAAAAACAAAAATGTCAGCTTTAAATCACTTTGTTTACCTAACATGTCTTCAAAAACTTCCACACACACGAAAAAAAATCTGTCCTCACTATTTTTCCTTAAACCTTATACCCTACCTCTTATCCTATGTTAGTTATTTTGTATGGACATAACCCCTTTCACATTCCAAATATTAAGAACCTAACGAATATTTATGTTAATTTGTTTAAAACTAATTACAGGTTTGTATATAGAATTCCTGGAGCACACTCCACATATTCCACAGCGTTTTTGTTTTGAGATGACCGAGGAAACTTTTCTTCACTCATTGTCACCGTCACTTTTACCGTAACCGTAGCGGCGACCTCTAGCAAGTAGTGTACTTTTCCATACTCTCTACTGCACTCGTATGTGTTTTTGCTTGCTGTTATGCTGATGTTGATGTACGGATGTGGATTATCTTTCGCGACCTTAATGCAAAAGTTAGGTAACAATATTTTATCCGTCTTTTTTGTGTGTTATAAGTAGATTTTGAACTTAGCGATGTTTATTTTTTGTTGGTATTAAAAAAAAAGAAAGTCAAAATAGGAAGAAGAAAAAACAATAATAAACACCATGACACAGACAAAAGCGAGCTAAACATTAACGTCCTTGTACCGTATTTGCCACCATAACCGTAATTTCTTGCAAAATAAACACACAAATAGAGTACCTCAACTTTTTTTGTTTTGTTTTTTTTTTTTTTGTTCGTGTCATTATTAAGGGGAAATGAGTGTGGCATCCAAGAACGAAGCTTATCTTTCCTAAGTGGGCTTTTGATGTAGCGTAATCCTTCGAGTTTCGAGATAATGCTGCTTGTGTTTGGAATATATGCCATAGTTTTTCAGTTGGATTAAAAGTGTAAGCATAAAGTGAAGGAAATCACACTGAATTATATATGGAACAAATGTGGAACGTAGTTTTTTTCGGGGATGAGCTTTTAATGGTTTATTTCATTTTTGTTTACATAATTTTACAACGCCGCCATTTGTCCTTGAAAAGGATACCCCACTGGATGATTGCATGTTTTTGTCTTTTTACAAACAAACGGAAAAACATGTTCTTATGATTTGTTTATGAAAAGAAAAACATTTTATTGAGGCGCTGGTCTTTATGATTTTCCTGGAAAATCTTTAAAGCGATTTAGGTATAATATTCATATACGATGTACAAAACGTGTATCTCTCTTTACCGCGTATCTCTCTTTAACTCGTGTTAACCCCGCAGCCGGCACAATCCGACAAGACCAGAGGTCTCTTGCAATATAGTTAGCTGGATATTGGAAATGTCCTAGCTGATTTTTAATTTCTACCAGAATGTAAAGGGAATCAAAGGACACAAAACCCGAACGGAAGCCTAAAGAAACGAGGAAGCGAATGTCGTATAGTAGATGCACAGTCGGTGCTGAGAATTTAAAAAGAATAATTCCGCAGACAGTTAAACGGCGAAAAAAACAAAATTGATCTGATCTTTTACAGGAAGAATGATCTATTCGATTTTGACGATTTGTATGGAAGTGGCCACTGGCCACATAAACGCTGATCGACTTGCGATTTTTTTAAGCAACAGAGCACCCGACATCACTCTTCAATCAAATTTGTTTTAATTTTTCAATCGATTGCTAAGCGAAGAAAGGATAAGATGGACAAAATGCACACAGAAAGTTTAATTTCAGCTATTCAAAGCCGTCTAGTGCTATGGCAAGACACCCACAAAGAATACAAGAAAAAACATAAGCGAGAGCTACAGTACGTTTGCAACCCTTTATTTTTGTATGTGTGCGTTCGCCCCTCGCAGCCAACCGATGTTCCAGTTTCAGAACCAAATTCTTCTTAAGCAGACAGAAACAAATTCAGTAACATTAATTTTGTGTGGTGTGATGTTCAATCAGTGCTGGCACAATAAAAAAAGGCGTGCGTCACGCCCAAAGTTAAGGCTTTTTATTGCCAAGTCAATCAGTATGAGCTCAGTGACAATTAATTTTATTCTTGCAGGTCGATTTGAACAAAACAAGACAAAACTAAAATTTTTCAAAATAAGATTTTGAATGAAAATAGCGATTATGGGTGTTTTAACAAATTCTTGAACCACATTCTGATACGTTACCAAGTAATTTAAATCTAAGTGTAAATCTTTTTACTTCAAAACTGCGACCGATAGTTAAAAAACGTTAAAAATAAATGCATTATACGACTTTAACGAAAACGCAACTTAAAAGTGGGCGTGTCTCAAAATTTTGAAGCTCTAACTGAGCTTTGATCATTAGTCAGTATTTAGAACAGAATCGAGTAGTTTTTAAAAGATCTTACCTGAACAGAGGTATTTAACCAAAACCACGCCTTTAAAAGTGGGAGTATTGAAAAAAAACGTAGGTACACAAGAAAATGTAGACATATATTTTTCATAAAACGAACGGAAGGGAAAAGGTTTAAATTGAATATTGGAAGTACCTTAAATTTTTGAGACTACGTTTTTCTTTCTTTCATGAAAAGTGGGCGAAAGCCACTCCCAAAATTCAAAAATTTATTTTCATACACAAACGATTTTTTCTACTAAGAGATGCAAAATTTTGGCTGCGGATTCCTTATAAATACCGTTTATTTGTAAAAACAATTTTCTTATAGTTTCTAGTTAAAAGTGGGCGTCAGCCACACTCAAAATCAAAGTTTTTGATTTCACATACAAGATGTTTATGTGAAAGTAATACCACACAATTGTTATTTTATTAAAACAATATTGATGGTTTTGTATGAAAAATGGGAGTCAGCCGCGCCCAAACTGAAATATTTTTATTTAATTGGAAGAAGGTTTACCTCAAGCTTACGTGTCCTTAGCGTTATGCATTCATCGTAACTGTACAAAAAACATAGTAATTTAATTTTACCAAATTGAGGTTGTGCATCAAAAAAGGCGATTGTGGGCGTGTTTGTTGGCGGCTTTTACCGGTTTAAAAACTTAGCCTTACTCTTGAACCAAAGATTATATTATACCAAATTTCAGCTTTCTAGCTCAAAAATTGCGACCTCTAGAGAGTATACATACGGACGGACGGACGGACAGACATGATGGCTTAATCGACTAAGGCTTTTGATTCTGAGTCAGAATATATATACTTTTCTATACCTAACGGTATTATTTCTCTATGTTACAAACTCCACACCAAACACAATATATTCATTCTATGGAATAACGTATACAAATTAATAGAAGATGCTCAATGGTAAAAGATGGTTGAATACCACCTCATAATCTGGATCCAAAAATCGGATCGGTAATCAATATGTTACTTAACATAAACCGGTCACGTCTTTAAAATGGTATCGAAGCGACCAATTTTTTTGCATGTTTTTTTTTTTTTTGCGTAGCAACGTGCGTTGGGGACCGCTAGTAGCTCTATAAATATGAACGTGACCTTTAACTAAAAAGCTACGAAGAACCGCACTTCATTTGACAATGGCGTTTTTGCAACTAATCGCTCAGCAACGGAGCGGCGAGCGCGGCGTTCAGTAAATGGCCACCCATCGCTTATGTTCGTCACTCATTGCGTGGCCGTAGCCTAAGGCGCCAGTTATAGCGATCAGTAAAATTCTTCAGTAAATAAAAGATAATAACAACACATATGCGGGTAGATTTTGGCGGCCTGTGGTTTTATTAAAATCTGTTGTTCATTATTCAGTTACTGTTTTCAAATCACGATGGCAAATTCAACCATTGAACTGCACATCATAGCAATCGTTGAGCACGTTGCGCCCATTTTGCTGTAGACGAAGTTTTGACAGCCTATCTTGGTTCCTTGATGTACGAAGGAAGTGAAATTCTGCATGAACGATTTGATGGTATTCTTGTCTCTCGCAGAGGTTACATGAATTGGCCACCTAGGTGATGCGATTAAACTCCATTTAAATTTTTCTTGTTGCCCTAAAATAAAAATAAATAAATACTAGACACAACACACAACAGCTCTAAGCTGGGCCGGAGCCTTTGGCTTATACTCTCAACCATTTCTGTGTGTTAATATTTTGCAGGAATTGAAGGGACCTACAATTGTAACGAAGTTACACATTTTCTCCCACCGCCTGCCACGACGACTTCATACATCATGCAACACCCTACGAATGGATTAACCATCAAGTGACACAATAACCACCGATCGTCGCGATGATTTCCAACAATGATCTATGGGTATGGATATGGAATCTCCATCACGTGACACAACACACAATACTCAACACCGTATTCTACTGAGGTAATTTCGACTACCCCTCCACCCGCACCACTGATTTGGAATGGCAGTCCACTTCCGAATACCTTTACCATGGGAATAGACTAAAACACCCATCACGCAAGAAGAATGTCGCATTTAGAAGTATTTTTACCTTTTGGTGTTATAATTAACATTCTCTTTTTGCAGAGATATTCCATAAGTAAAGTTGCAATTTGTATGGGAAATCAGACTCGACCTCCCTGCCATTGGAAGAAGATTAAAATAGAGCACCAGAAATAGAGATCTTAACCGGTGTAACGCTGCAGCATTGTATATATATTTTTATAGTAATTTCATGGAACATGTTTTTTTAGTTAGTCTTATCTACTTTACATCCAACGTCTTCCATTGCTGTAGCTGTAGCTAGACAAAAAACACTCCAAACTCTCCAATCACCTAACGTTTCGCTTATTAGAATAGGAGTTCTATAGTTTATAAATGCAATGGCTGCGGGGAATACCAGCAGAAACCTCACCGCTTTCTGAAGTAAAGGCGTTAGGCCACCCGTTTATTGTCGTGGGATTGCTGTATCTGTAAATTTCACCACAGAACACCGTTTATGGTCGAGGAGGAAACTCTACAGACTAAGTTCTTAAGATATTATATGAATTGAATTTTAGTCCATCATTAACATTACTGAATAGTTATCTTAAGTTTATCGCTAAGTATATGAAATAATCTGTTAAGAATATTCCGATGATAAAAACGTTGTTATTTCGGTGTTCAAAACGTCTTCAACCCTGAGTTTTCTATTTCTAAGGGTGCAACCCTGGACTTCGACGATCTTACTCTGAGCCTTAGTACACAAAAAAGCATCACCCAATTTACCGCTGAGTCCGAACGGCCAACAAAGAAGTACCAAAGAAGAAAAGTTTACACTCTTTGGATACGGCTTTATGTATCTGTTAACAAAATCATGTGTGCATTCTGACTACATGATGGAAGGATCGGTTATCAGGAAAAGGAAGTAATTTTTGGTAAATAAAACATTCGCTCATCTCCAAACTTGAATAATGAAAGCATACCTATCAATAACAACGATTTGGTCAAAAAATTTAAGAAATACATAAATTTGCTTGCGACAGCATAATGGCAGAGTAAGGATTATAAAAAATAAGATTATAATAAAATAAAAAATATATATGAAAACACGTACAAAGTAAAACATGAATTTAACTTAGTGTAAAATATTGTTTTATTGAACCGCTGACAATGAATAAAGCTGCTGCTATCAAATAAAAAAAATTAAGTAAAATAAAATTTCCTTGCTCCAAATTCCAAAAGAATATGAACCGTATCCATTAAAAAAATAACTGCATTTTTCCTAAATCCATACTAGTATTTAATTTAGTGGATTTTTGCATCCACAATGACCCTGTTCGTTGCTCAGGACATAACGTTGTAGATAAAACATAGATTCAATAAAAAAAAAAAAACTTAAAAGTACGTATCCAATCCCTACAATACTTCCTCTGTGCCACTGGCACTGAATCTCTAGAGATTCCAGGACGTTCGTTGCATTTTTCCAAAAGCACGTATAACGGCAATAATTTCCTTTGATATATAAATTCAGTTTTTCTGTCCTGCTGATCCATTCTGATCCGCCATCCTTTTTCATTCAGCCTCATCCTGATTTACGCAAAGTGCTATAATCTAGGGAAAAAGAAAAATTAAACGATGCGTTGTTGTATCTACATAATATTCTCTTCAAGTATCTCGCAACGGTACGAGTGGTATGTGTGAGTGGAAAATAAAATCTGGATACAAATATCCCATCCAAAAAAGGAATACTTAATGTGACACATATCGTGTGGTGTATGAACTCCCAAAAGACCATCGTCATCGGAGTGCAGGTGCGGGGCTGGTCGGGTTGAAATTGCAAGGTCTCTCTTATATAGCTTGTAGAGTTGTATATTAATCCTGCGAACTTTTCCGCACTTTCCACCCTCTTGGACTTGACACGCAATTAACTTCAGGTGCGATCATCGCAAATGCGATTGCGACCGAGATTTTTATTTTGACCTGAAAGCCCAAAGCTGAGCAAAGAGTAGTTATAGGTAGGTGGAGTAAGTGATGGTACACGTTCTTGGCTGCCGCCCGCATTGCGTATGTTGTCCTTCCTTTGGTCGACTTCTTTAAACCAATTTGCGTGTTCATTTTTCAATTAAAAAGAAAAAAGGATTCTGCCGAAACGCAAAGTGAATACAATTTTAAGGTTCAGAAGAACGACACAGTTCCAGTCAGTAACTACAAACCTACCTCGTACTTTATCGTCCTGGTGATGCTACTCTATGCCATATGTAATGCTTGTGCTTGCATGCATGTATTTACTCCTTTAAAGCCAAATTTACATAATCATTCGTAGCGACAGCAGCTATACGTAGCAGCCGTGCAGCAGTGGCAACGAACTCCTGTTGGGACATGTGGCTTTGCATAAATACCCAGAAACCATTTCATGGATCTTTCGTCCTTTTTAAATGTAAAATTGTGCTCATTTTTGTCGGAATGCTATTTTGTTTATGTATACTTATGTTTCTACGGGACCGTGGGAATAACTTTTACACGGTAAGTGCATCCCTACGTGGCATTAAGCTATCAAGCTGGGCGCCAAAAAGGGGGGTTTTAGTTTTTTCACTCGACTTGGTCTCGCTATAGCAGTTTATGGAAGGCCTTATTTAAAAAACAAAACAAAAAAGGATGCACATGCAGAGTGAAAAGAGTTCAGTCACACATTGGCATTGCAGCATTTCTTAATGCAAAACTTTCAAATATGTTTCACATTTACACATACCTACATAATGTGTAGGTACAAGTGCTCAGAAACAGTTATAAGTGAAGTGCTTAATGAGTTTTGTTTGGGAAATTTTCAACATGGTGAAAACTATTGTATGAGTGTGGCACTTTTGGTGTGCTCTATACGTATGTGTAACAGGATTTTGAAAATAACATCTTAAGACGTGCAGAAAAACACTTAAGGACTTAAAAAAAAAAATACATATTTAAGATGTCATAGAATAGTTTAAATTTAAATTCAAACCAACGGGTCTTAAAATATACCTTTTTTTTACACGGAAAAGATTTGGTTTATGATTTTTTAATTTTTTTCGGTTAAGTTTTTGGAAGGGAATAGGTTGGCATTATAATGACGTTACTGTCATCACGTCATTATTTAATGACAGATCCAATGACACATTTTTATAGGTCTTGATAAGATATCTACTAAATCATAAAATTACTAAGGACCTTGTAGGTCAATAAAGTACATATTACGAACCAACATTTACTTGACCCGCACGGTTGTCTTTGAGTGTCAATAGACGACAAATTAAAATGGTGGAAGGATCAGTTTTTTGCACTTCTCAAAGAAGATCATTATGCCAGACAGCGGTGAGTTTGTTGTCATCTTGGCTTAAGAGTCTGCATTTCCACCTTCGTCTCCACATGCTTCTCCCTCTTTTGCTGGTGGACCGAAGGCTCTTGGCAGCTCTGGTTCTGACCTGCAGCATTTCCCGATAAACTTCGTTCTTGGCCGTGTGTTGCAGTCACACAATAAAACCCAATAGATCTTTACGTGCATTTTTGGTGGACAGTTTGCAATGTTTCCACTAATCCTCTGGTCCATGCTTGTTCTCCGGCTGTCGTGCCAAAGTTACCGTCCATTCCGATTGTTCCGTTCAAGTCACCGAGAATAATCTTAGTGTCAGTACTATGGGCATTCATCATACGTCTTCTCGAGAAGAACTTTTCTCCTCAGTGGGGGGCGTGGTCCAGATCCAGAGATTAGTTATTCAATTTGAACTTAATGTGGATAGTGACAATGCGTTCGCTTATGCCACGAAACCGTCAGACTTCGTACCTAAGTCCTCCTCTTACTACAAAACCGCATCGCTGTCTTCTTGTCCTGTTGAAATTGCTGTAATAGACAGTTTTTCATACTCCGTGTGTCTTCACCATCCCATCGCACTTCCTGGATGACAGTAATGTCGGATTCTGAAAATACAGATATTCAGTGCTATATACACTGCGGGTCAGTAGAATAGGTTCACACCCACCTGAATACCAAGAGCTAATTTTGCTAAAAAAAATTGTAGAAATATTTTTGTATTTTCAAAGCATGTAGATTTGCTCTTCTGTTAACGGGAAAAGTTTTATAATAAATTACCATTTCGATTGGTTAATAGATCGAACTATTAAGTTTGTGTTTGGCTTTTCTTTAATGCATTAAATATTGAGTCGACGCTCCTTTGGCATGGAAATGTTAATTTTTTTTTTAAATAATCAACACAAAACTTTTGTAGCCAGTTATAGCAATCAGGAAAACCAAACCAAAAAGTTGGAAAATCATTAAAACTGGATTTTTTTAGAGATTAGCGTCTATACAAGTGTAAGTGTCGGTAATCATCGACCAAAAATTTTGCGTCTTAGAAGATTACAACAGCATCTAACTGATGAGCCCAACTGTTGTACCTGGGCGAAACGCATTTGGACTGAAGGTCACAAAATCTCTTCAATTAAATTTACTTCAATAAAGTCCACAAAAACAAGCTTCATTAGCGTCTATAGCCGTCAGGAAAAAGATGTCAGAAAAAAAATGTCGTTTTGACATTTCACAAATGAACCTTTATCTGCGCGTAACTTTTTATTCATTTTTGGCATTTTCTATAAATATGCCAACGAGACGTCTAAACAAACATTTCGTGGACAAGAAAAAGGATTTAGAGTAGATTTATGGCACGCAGGAATTTACGCAGAAATTACTGTCACACTGCGTTGCTGGTGACATTTTTTGGAGGCACACACGGTTCGTGCAAATAAACAACCATTTCTCACAGATAATCTTTCAGGGGAACAGAACAAAATCGGAACCGAACAGTTGAAATTGTTTGTTCCATTTTGATTAAAATGACAATCAGCTGGTACGAAAAATGGAATTTCATATGACAAAACCACAAGCTGCAACACTTTTTCCACATCATGTTGTGCTAGCAGAATTCGACCAGCTTTTCTTTTCCTTCCTGGTTATTTGGAGCCTCCATCTTAAGTTAAATACGCTTGATGTTTGGGCCACTTCTAAACTTTCTGCGGTTTGCTGCAAGAATTAAAGAACACCCGGCAATGTATCCCCTTTCAGCAGGTGGTGTTATTTTTGAGCATCCTTTCGTATTATTTTCACAGTTTCCTCTATTTTTCAAGGAGTTGCTCAAAACATTCTACGATCTTCCGATTTTGTTCGCGAACAAAATTTTGTTCAGCGCATAACGGGATCTTTATTTTTTCCTCCGAATCAAAGCACTTTGTTCGTCCCATTGTTCCTGAAAACAGTATTTCTAACACGCACTGATATTATAAAATTCTAAACCAGAACGAGATTTGAAGAAGGGGAACCTATTCTATTGACTGGCAGTGTATTCATGATTCTGAGTTTGAATCTGTTTGCGGCAATATTGAAAGGTGATATCGATATTCCCAAGTCAGATCTGACGACGGTGAATGCCGAACAAAACCCTCCTTTGTCAGACCCACAAACAAAATGCCATGTTGCAAAAGCCCTCTCATAGTTTTAAACTACTTTAAATTTTCAATACAAGTGCCCGATTTCTATCACCTTTCCATTATTTTCTCAAAGAGCTCCAAAAGCTCACAAAAATAGAAAACAACATTTTACCGGAATTAAAACACCTTTGACACAACACGAACAACGAACACCCCTCATAAAGAAATCCTTATTTTGTTAAGCTAATAAATTATTCCAACTGACCATTAGCGGTTTTTATAAATTAAATGTACACAGATAGTCACAAAGCTGAAACCTGGATTTGGAAGATATATAAGGACTCTAAAAAATTGTTTGGCGAGTCTTTATCGAACAAGGACACTTCTTTTTCTTAGCTCAGCATACCCATCCTTGACTAGAATATGGAAAAGAAGCTTGGCAATGAACTTTCTTCGCCATCTTAAAAAAGAATAAAAATGCAAATTCGCCGACTTCCATCATTTCGAACAATGTAGCCTAATCAAACACAGATAAAATTGTCCGCCCTCAAGTTTAACGAGACCAACCAAAAACGGGTCCTGTTTAAAATTCGAACAATGCAACACAATACATCACAAGGATCCTCACACCGCACCCATACCACCAACGATTATAGTATATATGCCTCTTCTTCAATGTTACTCCTTATAAGCGTACACATACCCCTAACCCAAGTTCCATCCCAGCCCAGCCCCAGCTGGAGCACACACAAAAGAAAGATAGCGCCGATGTCTCATAAACGGAACCCAGTCGACCAACGAAAAGTGCAAACATTATTTTGGAGCATAATTAACTGTATTCAGGGGGTTGCTCTGCCTAATTTCTTCGTTTGGTTATGGAGCACTCCGTTCTTTTTAACCCGCTGCCAACGCTGCCGCCGCCGGGCCGCCCGCCATCAGGAAACTCTCTTCATCATCATCGTTTAACTGTGCAAATCGACAATGTTTACTCATAGTTCATCCTTAAACCAAAGAAAAACTCTCCGAAGCAGCCATCAGACCAGACAATGAAAGGAAAAAAAGCCAGATTTATACGTGAACATCATGGAACAGGGACTCAGAGGGAGAGGGAGAGGGAGAGGGAGAGCAACGCAAAAAAAAAATCTAAAGTCTTTGAAATAAGCCATTTTTCTTATCCTTGCTAAGAGGCTGAAGCTGAAATCTTCTTTATTTGCTGACCCTCACCATTTCGTGCAAAGTACAAAGGACAAGATTCACTGTGAAGACTTTCAAGCACACAGAACAACCAGGCACCATACAATACACAAAGGAAGCCCCTTCTGCTCCTCCGTCTAAACAATATTTTAACTTTAAAAATCTTCAAGAACGGTGCCGGAGCTAAGAGTGAAGTTGAAATTCGTCCTTCAATTTTACTCCTTCTCTGGTAGGTTGGGTTGTTGGGGGGTATGGATGGCAGTTGGCAGAGGAGGCAGTCTTCTTGCCACAATAGATGTTTGGGGTTTTGTCGTTAAGGTTCAGTGTGTATTTTTATAGCACCCTTTTCACCTTTTTTTATTAACTTCTTTTTTTAAAGGATCTTATAATAATAATAATGGCTAGCTGATGTGCTGATGTGATTGGGGGGCATTGGTCATTATGAAAAGTAGGCACATATAAATTCATGACTTTATTAGAGACGAAATAACTCAAGGAATATTGTGCCTTGCATAGAAAATTGACTAACTGTACTTTGTACTTTGAATAACGGTTTCTTGTTCATGATTTTTATTATGAAAAAAGCTGTCATTAGATTAAGTATATGGTTGGTTCTAGAAAAAGAAGAGTTCTACGAAAAAAAAGTCGAGGTACGTTAAGGAAGCTTCATCGACATCAATCCTATCCTAATTATTCCTGTCCCTGACTTTCTTCTTGGAGGTAAAGAAACGGACACAAAAGAACATAAATTATGCTTTGCTGGAGAAGTGAAGATGAATTTAGTTTCGATTTAGGGGCTTGGGAGGAAAGTTTCTAGAGCGTACCTGTTACTCCAGGCTGGAACCATCAGAACTCTATAATATTGTGTGGGGGGACAGCTTTAATTTGAGTTTTTGCATGGGAACTATCTTATCAACAAGTACCCGCTTTATAAGGCGGATGCAGAGATGGTTTTGTTGCTAGTCTCATGTTGGAGGATGTGTTTTTCAAACTTTCGTTTGTCTGACTGTATGTATGTTTGTATGTATAGACAGCCGAAACAGGTGGGCGGAATTCTTTAAAACTTGGTAGATAGAGTTTTTTTAGGTATTGTACAGAGGAGAAACTGAAATTTTATTTAACTCATGAAATATAACGGTACCTATCCAGGCGCGGATTTAGGCCTAGGCCAGTGAGGCCCAGGCCTAGGTCGCCAAATTTTAGGGGGCGCCAAAATTTTGAAGACGACTAAAATTTAAAATCGATTGGGTTTTCTGTGTATGGAAATAAACGCAGTAAAATTATATTTTCTTTTATATTACTACCAAAACAAACAAAAAATAAATTTATAACATAAAACACAGTCCTTATTCGTGCTTAGTTTAGCATTTTTACCTTTTTTTTAAAGCAAGATATGCATTGCATTCGTAAAAAAACATAACATTTCGATGATAGAGAAACCGAAAAAAGTGGGTCCCACAATTCTGTCTGTCCGTCTGTCTTTATCGGCACCTACAGCCTAAACGGCTGGATTGATTAGCTTCAGACTTGGTATATAGTATTATTATGACGTCCTGCAGGGGGTTTTTTTGAGAATTATTATTCTATTCTAGCTCCAAAACTAACGGTACCTGACATATTATTTCTAATGAAAAACTTATTTTTCTCAAAAACGTTTCCTACAATTTTGATAAAACTTTCTGAATGGTGTTTTTTGTGTAAACTTTGTTTTGATTTTAATAGATTTTTTTGGAAAAGTCTTATAACAGTTCCTCCTATGGGAGGTATCGATTTTTTCAAATCAGATTTCTCATAAGCTATTTGACGGATTTCGATGAAAAATTCAATGTAAAAGCTCTTAAATAATGTTGCTTCTTCAAATGTTCAAAAAAATGTAAAATTTTAAATTTTTGATTATGTCAAAAACGGTTAGATCAATTTTTTTAAATTTTATTTTGCAGGTAAGAACTATAAATTCCTAGAAATTCACATTCTAAAAAAGTTTTTGAATGTTTTCGAAAAGTTTTTTAAAAAACTGTTTTTTTTTAACACTGGTCGAACGATTTTGAAAAAAAAAATTGCAAAATTCAAAACATTAAAAGGAATTACTTCACTTTTCCAAAAAAACGTTTAAACTAGTACTAATCCACTTTTATAAAGATGAAATAATATTAATTCTTAAATTTTTCAAAAAAAGTTTTTTTCGAGTTTAAAAAAAAATTAGAATTTTTTTTAGTTTTTGCTTTTTCCGAAAACGGTTTAAGTTATTTTTTAAATTTTATTTTTCTGATAAAAACTACAAAGTTGATATACTCAAAAAAAAAAAATTGGAATATACATATTTTCGAAAAGTTCTTCAAAAAAAACTGTTTTTTGAAAAAAAAAATTCTTAAAATTCTAAACAGTAAATCAGATGGCTTACTTAATTTTTTCCAAAAAACGTTTTAACTATTGATTTTTAAGTGATCAATAAGACTTCAAATCATTTTCCTTTTTTTTTCAAAATCTTAAAACCCAAGACCACTCTGTCACACATTAGATCAAGTTCGTCCGTCCCAGTCGTGCACTTCATTTCTCAAAACAATATCTTGTCATCTTCTGAGCAAACTTTGTTTAACTTTTTTGGTGGATCTTGTAGCTGAAACATGGTTCTTAAATTTAAAAAAAAGTTTGACTGACTTATTTTCGAAATCCTAGGAGCTCCACAGGTTTTTGTAAAAAGTGCTACTTTTAGCACAACTCTCCCCAACACCCCACATACCATTATGTTAAAGTTTATTTTTCTCCAAAATGGCTCTAACTCTAACGATTTTGATTTAATTTCACACAGCAAGCTTAGATAACTTAACTGCATATTAAAATGTGTTCCTGTGTAGTATTTGTTTGTATTTTTAAAAGCGGTTTTTAAAACTATATTTAAAAACTTGATATTTTGAAAACAGCATATTTGCGGAATACCTATGAAATTTTTTTAAAAATTTCTTCAAAATTTTTTTTTTTTAATCTTTTTTCTCAGAAAATGTCTCACAGATTTTTATAATTTTATTCTTATATATTAAAATTATCCCAAGAAATAAAATATCTTACTTTTTAGCTGCTCAAATGAGTATAAGTACTTATTTAAGAGTTTCGAAGGCATTTACTTTTCTGAAGCCCCAAGACTGCTGGTACAGTTATGAGCCTGTTCTTGCGACCCAGTCGTGCACTTTATTTTTATTTGCGGTGTACGAGTAAGAGTGACTTATTATCGTCGTGTACTGGTTGAAAGCTCTAGCCCGCCGTTTCCAATTTCGTACCCTAAGTAGTCGGAGATCTCAATCAAACTGATCGCAACGTCGAAGATGAGGTCTACCTTGACTCCTGACTCCCTCTGTTTCGGCGCTGAAGACTTTTTGAGCTAGAGCTTTGATGCCTGTTCGCTCTAAATGGGTCAGCCATGTTTGTCGTTGAGATCAAATTTTTCTAGCTAGGTTTATGTCGCTGTACAGCACGTTTAGTTCATCTTTGTATCTTGTTCAGGAACATAAATTGTACAGGGAACGTATCTTTGGAAAACTCCAAAAGACTTTTATCAAATTGGGAGACGATCCACGCATCTGCACCATATTGCAGAACCGGGAAGATGAGTGTTCTGTATACAGCGTCTTATTTGTTCTTTTTGATAGGCCTTCATTCCTCAATTGGTTATAGTTCATGCAAGTTGATTCAACAAATATTTCGGAACCAGCAATTGTTTCGATGTGTGAGCAGTTAGTATGCCAGGCCAGGTTCTGGTGTGGTTTGAAGTCCTTCCAGTCTTCTGTTGAAAGGTGTGACTACAGAAAAGTTGCTTTTGAAGTTGACTGTCAATCATTACATCCTGACACATACTTAATGCCTGAAGATTTTACCAGGTACTCAAAATAATAATATAAGGAGGCCCTTGAATTCGGGGTTGTAAATTTTTGATGGAAGAGACGATGAAGAATCAAACCTGCTTCCCGTCTTACGAATATGTTTATTGGGAGCAGTAGGAGTCTCAAAACGATGTTAAGCATTTACGTGCGTCGCGTCGGTGTGATCCACATGATATTTCCGTTGTTTTCGGCCACTACACCATCAACGCCCCCGTATTAAATTTCAGGCAGGGGCGGACTAAGAGGCAGTGGCACCCGGGGCGATAAAGCAAGTTTACACCCCTAAAAAAATTAAGAAAAAAACACGATCAAAGATTTTATTTAAAAGTGCTTTCGAGCTTTTATTGCACTGAATGTTTCGATTATGTCATTAAAATCTATATTTTTTGTATGCTCCTTTTCGATTGAAAGTAAAGCCAGATTAGTCAACCTATTTTGGCTCATTGTTGATCTTAGATAAGTCTTAATTAATTTTAATTTTGAAAAGCTTCGTTCACACGATGTCACTGAGACGCAAATTGTTAAATAAATTCTCATCGCCAATGACAGACTCTGTAACGAGTCTGAAAAGTCCCACTGAACAATGAAGCTTAAAAATTCAAAGGCTGTCCAGATTTCTGCATCTTTTAAATTTATTTTTGCAGCTACCATGTGACGTCGTGTTCGCTTGATTTCCAATATTATACTGTTGTCTGTTAGTTCTGTAAATATCGCCGTAAGCATTGGAACAACAGCACGCAGTTCTTCCTCTGTTCCATACAGCAATATTTTCGGTTGAAGAGCCGAGAAAACTGACGCAATGTCTTCCATGGCCTTAGACCGATGTATAAGTTCAGTGTAAAATGTATCCTGACATTCTAACATGGATCTTCGTGTTTTCTCTTCCAACGTCAAACCAGCATCTTGAGCCTTTTCGCCTGGCATAATTTTCTTCTTTTTTGTTCTTCCCCGCCTTTCAATTGAAATTTCTAGCTCAGTACATTGTATAATCATTATAAATCTAGTGACAAAAAAATCACAACGCTTACCTTCAAACTTGAAATTTAACCAGCAAATGTTCTTTTTATTTAAGAAGTAATTTCCTTGTTTTTTTTTACACAGATATCTAATTTAACCAATAGACGACTAGTTAGGTACCTTAAGAACATCGAATAAATTGTTAAGTCCCATTCACATTTTTTTAATGTTTTCACCCTACCTACATCTAAGATGTAGACTATCTTTTTGCCTTTTGTCACACAACAAGCCTTGGGTGGGAGTAAATTCGATAACAATAGGTATTTCTGTTTTATATAATAGGAAGACACTCTTGAAAGAACAATAATAATAATTAATGCCTACATGAATCGACTGCATGAAAACGAATGACAGACAAGACCACAACAAAACAAAAAAAAATATTTTTGTATCCCTGCAGCAAGTTGCCTACCAGCCTACCACCATTCCACTTGCTACGCAAAAATAATAGTTCAATATATGGAAAGGGTTATGGATGGGTAAGGGAAAAAGAAAAACACATGCATAAAAAACAGACAAAACAGACACAGAGTAAAGAAAGTAAAACAGAACATAGAATTGCACGGCTTGCTTGGTTTAATACTTCTGCCCAATGATTGCAGATAGATACACACAAACTTGTATGTGTATCTACGTTGGATAGAAGAATAGAGTTATATGCGATAAAAACCGCGTACCTACCTATCGTTATTTGAAAACGAAACGAAGAAAAATACTCATAACGTCATAACAGTAGGTAAAGAAAAAAGAACAGTACACACACACAGGGCTCCGTCTCCGTGGCTTGCTTGAATGCTTGGTTGTTGCTCTTGGTGGTAATCGTTTTCTTATTTCCATATAACCTATCTTAAGGGAATAGGTTAGACAAGAAATTCATGCGCACAGTATGTATAGGTAGGTATGGAAACAATTTTATTGTTTTATTTGTGTTTTTATTTTGTGAAATGTGCAAAATAGTTATTTTGCTTTTACTGATGACACCCCCTGTCAGTCTGCCACCCGGGGCGGACCGCCCCCCCCGCCCCCCCCTTAGTCCGCCACTGATTTCAGGTCTCCAACTAATAAAATATATGTAGTTTTATTTTTTTTTTTCAACCAAGAAAATACCTTAGTTTAAGATTTCCTCTTTATTAAACTGCAAACCTCCACTTTCCAAACAAACATTAATTTCAATTTCTTCTACAAAAAAAAAACTTTTCAAGGACTTTTTTTTATGATCGCTATAAAAAGAAGACCACATTTTTTGAAGTGAAAGAAAAAAATATCAACTGACTAAACTATCCCAACACAAATCACGTTCTACAGATTGCATGCGGAAGATGCAGTTGGAAAATATTCATTCAAACACCCATACACAACTGGCTAAACTTTTCATACTATCTCGTCCGATAAGACGACATCCTTTTTCCTTTATCCATTCAAGTAGTACCAGAGAGAGAGTTGTGCTACTCTACTTGTTCTCGATTGGTTTGCAGTAGGAACCGGCACGCCAAAACTACCAAGCTATAGTACTTCAAACTTACTAATAAATAAGTCGAAAGGAATCTTTTGATTTTTTTTTTTTTTTTGCTTAGAACTAAAAGACGAACAGTAAAAATATCCTTTCATTTCGGGCATCAGAGATACGTTTTCAAAGAGAAAAACATTCAACTTCAAATCATGTTCATACACTTCTCTCCTTAGCCTCGTTTGGTTCTAGATTTTTTTTTTCTTCCGCGTACTTTTCTTTAAGTACCTTCACTTCTGCCAAATCCTAGAAAAGCATAGTTGATAAGGCCCACACGTCACGCCGAACGCCTCACACCTCACACCTCACATCCTTTTTGGCTCAACAGGAAAATAGAGCAGGTCCAGCTTCTGGGGGTAGTTCTATGAAAGTGTTCCTCCTGTGAATCCCGAAGACTGGTTGGAGGATTTAAGTTTTCCTTTTTCATTTTATTTATTGCACTCAAATGAAGATGAAAAATAAATCCACACTTAGGTCCTGTGTGTCTTATCCTGAATTCTGGTACATGTCCTCATTGCTCTGCTCTCCGCCCGAAGCTAGAAATCAAATCCTTCGAATTTAGTAGATAGTGTTGATTTTATAATTCTGTTTTCGGACTCTCTTTGACAAATAAATTATTTACGGTTATTTTTTGAACTCATACGTATATTCCTTTTGACATAGATTTTGATAAGCGTTTTTAATATCCTTTTTGCTTAAACATTTTCTCCCTCCTTAAAAAAAAAAAAAAAAGAACGAATAGAACAAATTATTTTAATCATTCATATCCGTTCAGGCAAGGGATGCATCATTTGTGCTCCCTTGTTGTTAGTCGTTGACATGTGATTGATTTTAGGGGGTTGGTTTCTTTTTTTAAAGCTTTGTCAGCGAAATAAGACCGGTGGAAACAATACTGGGGTTGAAAAATTGGCAAATAATTTGATCTTTTGTCCATGGCAACTTGTTTTGTTAACAACGCTGATGAGATAATTTGTTGTTCTACCCCAATAGTAATGTGTGTGCTGAAATCATGAATTGAATTGAAAATTGAACGAAAGTAATTCAAATGGGGTCTTCAAATGACCAATTTTGGACTTGTCATTCTGTCCCATTGTTACTTTTCTTGGCAGCCGCTAATACCTTTTTATTTTATGTGGTGTGACACTGGAAGCATCAGCTGCGCTTGAACATTCGAATTTTACAAACTTCCTATCCTTATAAGATTTTCAGAGGATCAGAAAAAAATATTGCTTGTCGGAAAACCTTTCAAAATCACATCTTCCTGAAAAAATCATCGAGGATTATGGAGAAGAAAAAAGTCTTTTAATTCTATTTGAAATCCAATTGAGAAAGGAAACTTCAACAGGTAATACCTCGGTGATGGGGAAACTATTATTTGGGAAACCTTAACCATACAGCTCATCAAGATTTCAAGTCCTCTCCGGGCAAATTTCGTACCGCAAGTTTAAAACTGTTTTGGTGGATTGAATCTACTATCAGGTATACCTCAACGCAGCTACCTTAGACCACATGTGTTCATTTTATTCATACTATAAGTATGATTGCTGTGTGAAAAGGGGAGTCTCTGATTGGCATCAACCTGACAATGCACAGTGTTGTTACTATCTCATACGCTTCAGTTGTGCTCATTTTACCTCCTAGTGTCCTAGTGGTAGCCATCGGGTATTGGTCATATATACCCTGATAATTGCAATACAATTACGACCTGCCGGCATGGCTTTTCTGATTTTGGGCTTCAAATAACATGTGTGAAACCGGAAGAAAGGGATCGAGCGGCAGATGGGTTTCAATCAGGTGAGCCAATTATGGAACTAGCAGTCATTATGGCAGACACCCTAATAAGCTTCCTTGACTTATTTGGAGCATAGATCAGTTAGGTCTTTTACTACTAGTCATTCTAAAGAAATAGAGAAGAGGCGGATGCGCCCTTAAAGGGCCAATGGTAGCTCTCGCATCCCCATAGAGGGTTACTGACTCTGGACTATTCAGCTCCTTTTACCCAAGTAGATCAACAAAGGGCCTAGTTCCCTAAGTTGGAAGTTGCGCGTCGGGGTATATTCCCCACCACGTTGAGGCAAGATAATCTTATTGATGACGATCTTAGCAAACGAAATAAGGACAACGATTTTCAGCTCTGATCGTTTATAACCTGGACCTTAAACATGCCTAGTCCACGGCAATGGCTACAGGAAAAGAAGACAGTGGTTATTTGGATGCAGTTAATTGGATGAGGTTTTGTGATAAGAGGAAGACTTAGCCACCAAATCTTGGGATTTCGTAGATTCACAGTCCGCATTAATTCCAAGTTCAACAACATGTCACTGATCTACGTGCATTCCCCCAGTGTGGAGAAAGATGATACAGCCAAGGAAGTAAGAAGAGTTCTACGATTTCCTCGAGAAGATATATGATAAATGCACAATAAGTACTACCACTAATATTGTTTTTGGCGACTTGAACGAGGAAATCGGGAAGCTTAATATCTGAAAAAATTGTGAGATAATTGGATATAGTGAAGCTGCAGTCCCAAAAAACTGCAAGAATTTTTGCCAATAAAGTCTCTCCTAGCCTCTGAACAAGCTTGGCCTCAACACCAAACCCAAACCCAAAGGACCAATGGAATTATTGGAAACTGGCCATCAAAAATGCAGACCACAATGGAAAACCTTATTTTACGATGTGTTCAGGCTGGTAAACACGGCCAAGAACGAAGCTTATCAGGCAATGCTGCAAGCCAGACCCAGAGCTGCCAAGAGTGCAACCTGTGTGATCTATCTGCAAAAGAGAAAAAGTGGGAAAATCGGCTCTTCAGAAAGAAAAAAAGCGAGAGGTTGAATCTTTAGGGAATTACTACGGCAGAAGCAATGTTTATATGATCTAGCAACAGATAAAGCATTAGTCCAAGCGGTACAAAGCCCAAGCCCGACTCACAGTTGATGCTAAAAATTTGGAAAGAACATTTCTGCAGAATTTTAAAGGCTTAAAGCAACCAACTAATCGCTGTCAGACAGAATGATCAAATTGATTTGAATGATGATAGTGATAGACACAACCAGGAAGAAGGAAACACTAAGCTAAAGTCTAACGAAATTTCTGAAACATATGGCCCTCAGCCGAGCTCTACAAAGTAGCGGGAAATGACTCTAATTGGTACAATTTGATGAATGCATCGCGTGCCCTATCAATAAGAAAGGAGTTACTCTGGACTGCGCCAACTGCATCTTGTTGGCTATTCTGTAAGAACGTTTGACTGAAGTCCCACTTGAACTGATTGGTGGCCATAAGTGTGGCTTCAGACACTATACAAGTCCCTAATCATCTCAGTCTTGAAGTTTGATGTTTGGGTAAGAAGCACGAACCCGATTGGATGAAAAGCAGTTGGAGTGCTTGAGAGAATGATTGTCCGGGTGATATTCAGTCTTGCACATGTTTGTATATCAGTGGAGTATAGAGAAAAAGCTTCAACGATGAGAACGAGTAAAGGTTATACATCAGCAACATTGGCGTGTTCAAAAAGTTAAAAAATTCAGGGGCTCAGATGGCGCACCAGCCCGCAGAGTCATCAATTCCAACCCTGAGGGCCATCGCAGTACTGGATCAACTGGGGACGATCTCAAACAACTGTTTGGCTAGGTAGGTTGGCTCAGGCGTGATCCTCAAAATGCTAAATGATAAACTTACAATAAAAGAAAAGAATTCAATTCATATACTGTGGAGTTCCGAGAAACAGTCCACGGCAATAAACGGGTGGCCTAATGCCGCAACTCTGGCAATGCAATTCCATAAGACAAAACGATTGAGAAGGCTCGGTATGGAGGAAGAGTGCGTCCACGTCAGTAAACGGGTAATTCCAAACTCGATCTGTGGTGATACTTAGAGAAACAGCAACCCCACGACAATAAACGGTGGTCTGTAGAGATTCCTCTGAAGAGGAAGCGCTCCACGACAAAAAACGGTTTGGCCTTAGGCCGGTCAGCAATCCACTGAAACCAACAGCGAAGTGGAAGGTTGACAAGAAACTTTGCTTCAAAAACTTCGGTCTGGTATTCCCAGCAAGCAGCGTACCTTCGTGTGAGAACTCTATACCCGCTTCCCGGTACTCTATTTATAATTAAATCTTCTGCCAATGGTAGGAAGGTCGAGTCTGATATCTGATTTACTTTGATTTAGTTTCCAGGGAAAAATGTACTCTTATTTATGGAATATTCCTGCAAAAAGAAAATGTGAATTATAACACCAAAAGTTAAAAATACTTGTGAATGTGTAATTCTTTTTGCATGATGAATGAATGCGACTGTTCTTTTGGCTTAGGTACTTGGAACTGGATGTGGATGGCAGTCTAAATTAGCGGTGCGGGGTGCCGAGGTATACGTATTTGCCTTTTTAGAATGCAGCGGTGGGTATTGCGTCACTTGATGGTCATTCAATTCCCGTAGAACGAAGAATATTGTACGAAATCATCTTGGTAGTCGGGGGCGGTAGGAGAAAATGTGTAACTTCGTTACAACATCATAATCATAGAAATTAAGAAATTCTCTCCGTTTTGATCCTTCTGGTGCATTATGTATCTTTGTTTTTGTGCATTAAGGTGCAATGCGGTCAAATTTTAATTCTAATATTATTTCAGCGTCTTTAAATAATGTTTCGAATAAATACTCTTCCTTCGGCTTTGCTTCAAATCGAAACTTTTCAAAAGGACACTTTTCGTCCCTGGTGTTAAATTGTTTGTCAACTCCACAAAATAAAATAAAACTTAAAATACATCTTTTATAAGGAACGTAAATACATTACCACACATATATGTATGAGTAGAGAGGTAGAGGTACCTACTGGCAATGGCAACACAATATGTCTTAAAACAAAAGTGCTCCGTGCAGCATCTATGTATCTATGTGCGCTGTCATTAACAAAAGAAAAGGATAAAGGTGCACAGCACCACACATATATTATAGTATTCACAGTTTTTTTTTTTTTTTTTTTTGTACTTTTTAATAAAAGCAATGTCTCTTAAATAAACCAAAACGGACGGGAATTCATTACTTTACTATACGGAGTAAGGCGAAGTAAGGATTTCACGGTATCCTTCTTGTGTCCCAGAGGTGATTGTCCCGCACGTACAAGATGCATTTTCCACTTGAGCTTTTGGTGGGGGGTTTCTTGTTTTTTTTTTTTTTAGCTTCTTTTATTTTCGAGAATGAGTGATAAACAATGAAAAAAAAATAAAAATAAAAAAAATTCAGCACTTAAATATTTTTTTGCCATATATGTTTGTATATGCATGCAGAATGGCGTAGGTCCTTAGTGCACATTTACGTGTACACAAAGGACCTTTTTTTCCATGTTTGTATTTTTTTTTTGTATTTCGTCAACGTAAAGAGAAGTGTAGTTTTGCAAAGCATTTTTTAATTATACAAATTTTTTGCTTAGTTTATTTTTCGGCAATTCAATAGCAGCTCAAGGTATGCGAAGATGTGTATACAGCTCCGTGAATCCTTCAATATTCCTTGGGGAAGGGTTTTTTTTGCCTTTGTATCTAATTTTTTTCCGCTGGAATAATTCATGCACCGAAAATGTACGTATGTATGTATGTTCTGAACAACCCCCAAACATAAGAAGTTCAACGACAACAACAGCACCAAAAAAAAATGAGCAAAAATCAGCTCTTTGAACAACAAGAGTAGGAACACTGTTTTATAGAGTTTCAAAGATAAATGACAGGGTGACAAGCCTCGATTTAAGACAAAAAATTTAAAAAAAACGTCCTTTTTCGCTTGGTGAAGTAATTTTTTTTGTGCTTCTTTCGTGATGACTTTTAATTAACGGATCACAAGGAAGAGACCCCTATAACAGAAAACTCCATCACCAAGTCAAATCCCAGCGAAACTTTAGTGCGCGCGTTCTAATTAGACAAGGAGCAACTCAAATTGATGCATGCCAGGTCGGTATAGTTGTAGCGTTGTAGGTGTGGTGTAGGTATGTATATGTGCTCAGCATCATCGTCAACAGATGGAGCTGCCATATTGCCCACCCCAGCAAAAACTCTAATCATTTGGGGGTTGTATGCGAAAATGTATGCATTCTTGAAGCAGGTGTTTTTTTTTTTTTTTCTTATTTTCTGGAATACCATCACCGTCGTGTTGTCCTGGAGTACACCCAAAGGATCAAAATCAGCACCACCACCGTAACGACATAAGGGTTCTATGTCGTATATTTTTTTAAATTTTTATTTTTGACGATGGGATTGAGCCTAAAAAACTGAGTTGGTCCCATTCCTAGTGAATATCCTGGTAACGAGTACCTACCTACCTCACCTACAAACATCAATCCTTCGAAATTTCTTGCATTCATTTTAGCTGCACACCAGAGCGCGCCATCATCGTCAGCACCCAATGACAACAAAACAAGTAAAAGTTGATATTTTTTTTTTTTAAATTCTTTTTTATTATTATTTTGTACAACTTCAATTTAAACGAGAAGTAAACAAATAAAAATTCAAGTGCATCTTTAGGGTGCATTCACATTCTCGTTAGAATATGCTCTTCTTTCTGTTGGTTAACTTCGTTTTTTTTGGGATTTTTTTTTTACTTTTTTTTTGGGAATGTGAGTAACTGGAACTGAGGATTAGCTTTTTTCCTGCTTAAATGGATAGGAGTTGGATAGTGTGGTGGCTGGTGGGAGGTGTGTATAGAGGTGGGTGGAAAATTTGCAAACGGTTAAGGATAATCACTTTTGCAGCACAACACACTGGCATTGGCAAGAAGCACTAAAAGTGATTTCGGTTGAAAACTGGCAGCAGTTTTGTGCAAGTGATTAATGACGGTTTCTCTTGTATATTTGTGTGTTGTTTTTTTTTTTGCACCCTCCCTCCCTTAGGGTATAAGAATGACATATGGAAAAAAAATAAACAGATCTTTAAGAGTGTGTTCACAAACACTTTTTCTTTTTTTTTTTATTTTGAGGGATCATTGACCTGATGGTTTTCTTTGATGACAGCAAGATGTCATTCGAAGAGATGTATGTGAAAATGATGGAGTGCAAATTGTGTATTTAAGTTTGAAATGCGAAATTACTTTGAGCATATTACCAAGGCTCCCAAAATAATATCCTTCTTGATGATAACTGATGGAATAGATTAACTGCAAGATGGGAAATTAAGATATGACTTTGTGAAAAATCCTTACTTTTTTTAAGGAAAAGTGGTCTTCAATGTGTGGGTGATGGACTATTTTAAGTGACCAGAAAAAAGAAATTTTATAAGCGCTTAACCGACTTTTTTATCATTCACGCGCACTCAAGAGAGCTTTGAGGAAGGTTGGATAGAAGGTAAAAGAAGATACCGGTAAATATTTATTTTGAATGGCTGTATTTATAGTAATTGGAAGGAAATATAGAGTCAGGCAGGGCATTCTTATTGTGCGGCTAAGGAAGAAGTCTTTTTAGGTCCAAAATCTGGCTCGATATCTAGCCTGCCGTCTCCGATTTCGAAGGTACTCCTAGTAGTCGGATATCTCCTCCTAGCTGGTCGCTTTATCGAAGATGACGGTAAGCTTAGCTTCTGACTCTCTCTGGTTCGGCGTTGAAGACTTTACGAGTTGAAGCGTTGATGTCCATCCACCCTACATAGCCCCGCCATCTTAGTTGTGGAATTCGAAATTTTCCGGCTAGGCTTATGTCGCTGTATAGTACGAATAGTCTGTCGTTGTATCTTCTTTGCCAAATATTTCGTTCTCTATTTGCGGAGACGAGATCATAAATCATAAACAGAACTTTTCATTCGCAAGCTACAATAACTTCATCTGATTGGGAAAGGGTCAATACTTCTGTACAAACTATTAGAACCAATATAAAGAGTTTTCTGTACAACGTCCCCTTGGTTTTTCTCAAAAGGGTTTTATTCCTCAATTGCTTACTCAGCCCAAAAAAACAGCTGTTAGCAAAAGTTAGTCTGCGCTTGATTTCAGCGCTGATGTTGTTGCCAGTGCTTCCAGCAGTGCTCAGATAGACTAATTCATTGACTATCTCAAAGTTATTCCTATCAATGATCACGTTCTGACCAAGTCGGTGGTGTTGATGAAAGCAGACACTTCTTCTTGTCCTCATTTATTTTCAGTCCCATTTCGCTGGCAGCTGACTCCATAGTAGTGAAGGCACCGGTTACTGCTCGCTTTGTTCTTCCTATCACGTCAATGTTGTCAGCGAACCCTAGTAATTGTGTCGATTTATTAAAGATGGTGACCGATGTGCTGGAATGATTTTTTTGTCGTTTTCCAGCACAATGTTAAAATAGCTCTATGACAGTGCGTCACCTTGTCTTAGCCATCTGGTGGTTTTTAAGGTTTTAGTAGAGTCCCTACCAACTTTGACGGAGCAACGTCGCGTCGTCCTGATAAGGCATATCAGCTTAGCAGGTATTCTAAATTTAGACATGCCACGATACTGTTTAATAATAATAAAAGCCAAATGCAGTCTTTGATTTTTAGTCGATGTTTATTATTATATTGGCCGACATTTCGATTCTGGTTAGAATCTTCTTCAGGGCCTGGAACAGGAGAGTGGATTCATAATTATAACATTTATACATATGTATATACATATCAATTTTCGCTTGAAAAAAAATTATAATGTTAGCACTGACTGTATAAGTAATATCGACTGTGTCTGTAAATATACTTTCTCAACAACAGCCATATAAACAATATTTTTTAACAAAAATTATGTGAATAGCTAGCATCGATACGTAAAATTATTATAATTTAATAAATAACAATCGAAAATGTTAAGCAAACTTGATAAGCAAAACGTAAACAATTATTTGAAGTGAAGGAAATGTCAAACTTTTCCGTATGAAATTGACAAGCTTCAGTTAGTGGATCGTATACAGGGTGATTCAAATTTAACAAACAGATAGGTAGTTTAAATATTTTGGGTATTTTAAGATATTTTAAAAAAATTATGAAAGTTTTTTAAAAAGGTTCATATCACTATTACTAACATTTTTTGATTCTACACTTTTAGAATCTACACAATTTTTACAAGCTTTTATGTTTTTTTTTCTAAAATCATACGTTTTCGGTAGAATTTCTTACGTTCGAGTATTTGAACTTTTTCCAAATTGAAATTATGTTTGTAATTGGCAGCATGCTTGGCCAAGGCACTCCTTGCTATCCGATTGTTGGTGACGTCTGATTCATGTTGATTCATGCGTTCTTTTACTTTTTGCGAGGTAGTACGAATGTAACATTTATTACAGCCATAGCATGGTACACGATATACAACATTTACGAAGTCACCGACGAGCTGCTTTTGTTTCAACTTCGAATAAAGTCGGCCTACATGGTTCGAATTTTTGAAAGAAATGCGAACGTTGTCACAAGTTTTGGTGATGGATCTTGCAATAGATTGTGATACGTTTGGAACGAACTGTAAGGAATATCGTCTTATAATGTTGTTATCAGTAGCTGTAATTGTTGTATGTGATCGTGATTGCGAATTGTTTCGTATGTTATAACGGTTGATTAAACGGTTTACAAGCCTTAATGGATAATCGTTTTTTACAAGCATTTCAATCAATAGCTTCTCGTTGTACTTTGAGAAATGTGCGTGACTTAGGCGATTGACACGATCGATGAGTCCGTACGCTGTGCCACGATACAGTTCAGCACTATCGTCAACAAAAACCTTGAGACGTTCACATAAGACGCGGGACAGGATCTTATAAGCGATGTTTAAAAGGTTTATGCCTCTGCCTATAGTTGGCGAAGAGAAGGCGGTTTTCTTTTTTGTGGATCGGGCAGATGCGGTTCTTAGCTTTCACTTAACGGGCATACTTTACTGCGACGATATTATACAGATGAGTTGATGTATGCTCCTGACCAGGTCATCTCCAGCGTGTTTAAAAAGTTCCGCTTGTTGATTATCGGGTCCGGCTGCTTTGTTAATTTTTAGTCTGCTGATATCCAATTTGATTTCATTTTTGTCGAGCGGATGTAGTTCATAGTTGTTATCTAGATTAACTCGAACAGGTCGATCAAGGTCGGGATTTCGGCTATCGTCGCCATTCAACAAGGGGCTAAAGAAGTCTCTCCATATGTCAAACATTGACTTCGTATCTACTATTGTGTTTTGAGTGTACCTGTACATCTCCATCTTTGTAGGGCTGATGTTGATAGTTTTACTCTTCTATAGTTATTTCACCTCAGTAAGTGTTTCTCATCCTTACTTCGCTCATAACAGCATAACTTGGCCAGATTGTAGGCAGATCAAATAGGGAAAAGAAGTTCTTGCATTGACCATTTTCAAATGTGTCTTAAAGTGTCAAATCTCTGTCAAAATTCTTCAAACTTCATTTAAATTAGTTCAAAAAAAAAGCTGGCGATATATTTTGTTTCCTTTAGTCCCGCCTCGAACTGGTTCGTTTCCAGAAACTATTTTTGTTTATCAAAATCGGTCAGCACGTTAAGAAGGAGAAGAATTAAGAACATTCGCACAACGGAATTATATGTTTGAAATTGAAATGTATGTTAGTTTACGTTTAACAAATCAACTACAGAGTGTACAAAGAACAGACATACAATACAGAACAGACCTTCAACTCTTGCATAAAGCAACCTTAAAACATTTCATTTGCCATGGAATATGTGTATCTCTGCGCTGCCTCATCATTATATTTAATTCGTGCAACTGGTTCCCATTTAAAATGCGCAATGGAGAGCTCTTTAATACTCAATTCATAAGAAAATGCACATCAACGAGCTTGTAAGCAAAGCGAGAAACCACAAAGAGTTGGCGGTCTGTATTTTATGTCTGTGATGGCATTCATGACAGCATTGTATATGAAATCTATAGTAGTCTGGGGAACGAGTAAGAGATAACGGGGTTTGGAGACACATAGATGCCGCTGATAATTATCACATTTTTTCTCCAAAACGAAAAATTTGGAAAAAAATGTTTGGAGACTCACGGTGTCGCCACAGTCGATCCTGCTATCCATATTACTATAGATTTCATATACAATGATGACAGTAATAGGGTTTTCACACCGAGCTGAAAACACGGTTTTCGTTGAAAACCCACAAAACCTGAACGAAAACACAAGTTTTACCATACATTTTTGCTAAACACACGTTTTCGAAAACAACTAGATTTATATAAAACCGGTCGAAAACTTGTTGGAATACAAAGCAAACACACCTAAGTTTGTTGTGATTCTTTCAGAACACACCTAAGTTTGTTGTGATTCTTTCAGAACACACCTTAGTTTGTTGTGATTCTTTCCAAGCACACCTAAAAAGCACATAAACGTCAAAAAAAAAAAAAATCAATCATAGCAGCCGAAAATATTTTCATTTCAAAATTTGATAGTCAGTTGTAAAAATGAAGTGAAATGTCAAACGAAAACTTGAAAAGTCCGGTGTGAATGATTTTCAGGTTTTCGTAAACTTTTAGCTGAAAACCGGGTTTTCGTCTCGGTGTGAAAACCGCTCCGATTTTATTCGAATGGCAGAAAAATAGTGATACCCGGATGTGGAATTGCCTTCATTGCAGCCTATTAAGAAGCAGTCAATGTTTGGACCTCAGCCTGAGTGACGCTGGTAGGTAAGTTTATAATTGAACTGGCTATAGCTCGAACGTTTAAGTAGTAGAAACCTGCACCAACGCCAATTTCCATTTTGGAGTATCATCAAGATTTGAATAATTGTTTCGCTGTTTGCCGTTTGATTGTCCAGCCAGCTACACGTGCTGTTGTATAGCCAGTGTATGGCCTGTCTGATTGGATTTCCAATTTGGGCGTAGCTTAACTGGAGGGCAAGGTTTGCTGCAGATTCTTGGTCTTGGGGTCTTAGATTGAGAATAGTTTCCAGTCCTGGTTTTTAGGTTGGCAGCAATTTCTTTCGCTTGCCACCAGACTAAATTGCCATATATGTCGGTTTTGGTCTCACTGTTGTTGTGTACGTAAACATGATCATTTTAGCAGTAGGCCTCGTAGTTTTAATGGTCGTAAAATTATATAGTTTACAACACAAATTTCATGAGCTGGCCTATTAAATCACTGCCATCGATTTGTACTTGAAAGTAGAAGCCAAGGTGCGGCGACAGCCGGAAGTAGTCATCTCTCCAGCTATTGTAATATATTTTTCATACCAATTTTCACAATCGGCTACGACGTTGAAAATAGAATTTTTCATACAGTTACGAAGGTTTTACGTCGGAATTACGACGGTCTTACAACGTTACTTGAACACTTCAAATTTGTGAACTTCATTGTAAAGGGTTGGAATGCAGAATACGGTTTTTAAAAGATTTTTCCAAAGACCGAAAAATTGCGCTCCCTAGGGCTTTGTCAATTGTTTAAGTATTAAATATTCGAGTGTATTCTGTCCCGTGATAACATTATCCTGCACGTTTAAAGTCTCTATTTATGTTTCGAGAAGAAATAAGATCAAATACAATATTATTCTACGAACTGGAACATAGCTAAATATATAATCCATGTTTAAGAACCATGGTTCAGCATCGAAGTCTTCTTAACCAAATCGTTTGGAGTGGAACATTCCAAATCCAATCCAAAACCCTTTTCATTGCAAAATAATTTGCATATTTCCAACCAAAGCAAGAAATAAAATATTTATTTTAACAGCCATTCTGTCATCCCTTTATTTAGATGCGTGCTCCCAAAGCAAGACCCATTCAGCACTTATTACAGTTCGCTTTACTGAGTTCCGGGTTGTTCCTTTTCCTTTCCTATATATTTTTTTTTTGTTCTTTCAGCAATACGAGGAGTATTACAAAAAATGGTAACATGTCAAGAATTTTAATTTTGTTTCTCTGTCATCCTCGCTCAACACAACAACGCAAAAAAAGAGGAACAAAAAAAACTCCCACAAATTGTCATCGCATGAGTAAGAAATTTTCTATTCCCACATTTTTGAGGATACAACGCGTCGACATGGCTCACGCATTTGGAACAAAAAATAAAAAAAATATCAACACTCAGAGGAGCGTAAGGACATTCGGTAACCTTTTTTTTTATGGAAAATTGAAAAACCATTCCCTCATGTGCTGGGGGTACGTTTGTGGAGCAACTTTGTAACTAAAAAAAAAAAAAAACCAAAAACGAGAAACGGGAAACGGGAAGAGCTTCCCTTTGTTGAGGTCTTATTTACCTCGGTTTGTTTCAAGGACGACAACGACGACTATGTTTCATGAGACCATGACACCCCTTAAAGCAATGACCGAGCACGAGTGCATTAGAAAGCTAAGGCACAATACAAAACAAACATGGATGACGAGAAAGGGTGACTTAGCTGACATGTGGGGTCTCTGATTAGACAGATAGAACGCTGCCTTCCAGATTCTGGTCACGTTCAAATTTATATCAAGATAAACTCCAGTTTTTGCACACACAAAAAAGAATTAAGACTTTTCCCCCTACATAGAGAGAGATAGAGAGAGGGTTACTAAAGGTATTGGAGTTTTTCGTTATAGACGCTCCGATTCGGTCCATGTGTGTACCTATAGTGTATTGTATCCTTTGTCTCCACTGTGACTTCGCTTTTATTGTAATCACAATTAAAAGTAAAACCTGGAATAAATGCTTCGCAGAGGGGAGATTTCGGGTATAGAAACTGGGAACTTTGATTATGTACGAATTGAATTCGATGGTCACGTAACTAGACAAGTTCTTATTGGGTTTGACTGGTTGTTCGAACCAGTTAATTAACTGATATACGGAATAAACGACCAAAAAAAACAAAAGGACGAAGGAAGCGTACTGTTTTTTGTTTGTTTTTGTCTAAAACAAAAACTACTGTTAATTTTATCAATTTGGAAAGTAAAGTATTAGGATAAAATTGACAGGATCAAAATTTCGAGAAACTATGAAAGGAATGGAAATGGATTAATTAAAAGGATTCCTTCCAAAACTATTATCAACAATAATGGAGTATTTAAAAGTTCTTGTCTTAGGGGTGTATATGTATATGTATGTTGACGTAAGGAACTGAAAAACTAAATATACATAATAGAATGTTCTACACTTAAGTGCGACTGAACATAAATTGGTTCAAATGAGAAAATTTGTTTGAAAGTATACCAGTGACCACCTCCCAGAAAAGATTTGTTTGATATTCACTGAAAACAGTGTCATTTTATAACTTTTACAAGACTTTTATTTGTTTTCTTTTGTTAAATAGAAAATTGAATTCAAAATTTCCGATAAGTTTAACGAAAGTAAAAGCAATTCTTAGCTCAAATGAGTACAATATGTGGAAGATAATCAAGTGATAAGGGCGCCAGCGTCAGCTAACTTGCCCTCAACAAATTTAAAAACAAGTGCGTGCGTGGAAAAAATTGGTAGGAATCGCTCCCTGTTCTAAGAAAAACCAGGGGTCGAATTACGGCATCCAGTGAGCACGTGAGTAACATCCGTACCTTCCTGAACTGTGTAATCAACACATTGGCATGACAGCATTTGACGTATCTAACACACCCTTAATTGTACTAGATTGAATCTCTTACGTTTCATTAAAAACGTCACTCAGTTACTGTCACTTTTGATTCCTTCGTTTGGAAACATTCCGGTGGAAGCCGATTTTTAGAAGAAACCCACGAGACAACTCGAGGAAGTCTTATTTTAATGATGTCCATTCTAAGGCATTGTAGAAAGGAGCATTGTAATATCAAAATGACTTTGTCGACTCCAAATTTAAGAGAATAGAGGACGCTTTGCTTCAGAAAAGCATGTACAGTTAAGCAATGTTTGTGCGGCTCTACAACATAAATATAGACTTCAAAGTACCGTTGAGTCCATATGAAGAAGATGACGATCCTTCTGGCCCAGTTGAAGTTAGAAATGGCAACAATTACCAAATCAGAATCAAAATCCTTGACTATTACAAAGTCACTCCTTGACTTATAAAAGCAATAACTTTGTAAAGTATTTCAAAAGAAAACAAAATTGTTGGACAAGGTACAGAGGTAGGTTTGAGTTTAGAAATTAGCTTTTCCCACATCCTAGCACTTCTTGCTTTCCCTTGAGCAGGTATTTAGTTGTGTGCTGTTGATTTTATTTAAATTGATCCTAAAACAGTTCCAATTAATATTTTGTTTTTATATTATTTGTACAAAATAAAATAATTCACATTTTATCAGCCATAATATTTTGTTTGTACCTATCCGTGACTGGTGACTCGTGTACGATTGCCTTGCATCAATCGAGTATAAAAACATGGTTGTCTGTAAAGTCGGCTTACGGACGATAATTTTACGTGATACGATAATTTTACGTGATAACTAGTTCACAAAGCAGTTCATGTGTAGGTATCTCTCCTACCACCCAACCCAAAATTTCCTATTCCCCACACAATAAAGCCACCTGCCACTCATCCACGATATTTGACAATTAACCCCCCCCCCCCAAACATACCAGATCTCCCAACAGCAGACACCCATCCCACCTACAGCCACCAAGGAACCACCCATTAGTTTTGACAATTTTTGCCTCACCACCCAAACCAGCTACAACCACCCACCATTTTTGACAATTTTTCTTCTTCCCGATATTACCCCTCCCCCCACACACCCACCACCACTTACAATCACCAACCAACCACCCAACACCTTCTCCTCCCACTTTATCAAGTTTCTATGCTATCAAAGCAGATATTATAACGTGACTGTGACTGTGACATTTTTTGGTGCGTGCTGCCCATATATTCCGATTTATTAGACGTTGTCACGTCAAAACTACACGTTCACTGACAAAGGAATTCCAAAAATTATATTCGATCCTCGATACCATGCTAGATATCGTAAGCAATATTGCTAAAAGCAAATAACTCAATGACGAATTGCTCACCTACGGATGCGGTAATTCGGCCCCAATCCAGAATTCAATCTGATAGCCACAATCGAGGTGGACTTATATGAAGTATGTCAGAAGTTTAGTATAATGGGATAGACATTGAATTGCGATGCCTAACTCTGACAAACTCAAGGTTTGAGCGATGAGTTGGACCGACGACGCTGCCTGAAGTACCTTTTAGAAGAAGAGTAGGACGGGGTAAACGTTGGCAAAGTGAGTAAGTGAGGAATCCTTCTACCCGTCGTCGTACACTTTGATGAAGTGGTGAGCGGTGAAATTTCTTGCCTGATGTACGCTGTTCACTCGGTAGTTTGCTTATTGGCAATCTTACTTTCGTCCTCAGACTGGAACTTCATTAATGGATAGGTACAGTGTAAAGTGTCCTTCCTGAAAGCCAAACTGCATGTCAGGAATAATTTTATTTTTGTAGCAGAACTTCTTAAATCTCCTTAATATTACCTATGTTTTCCAGGATCTCGCTGATGTTGATGTTGAAGAGGAATATCGGTGTAGTTTGAAACCAGGTTTTTGGCAATGTATAGTTGTTAATGATGAAGAAGTATCAGAACTGTTCATGGAAGCCTTTTGATGACGTGATATAAGAGATTTCATCCGGTCAAATTGACTTCTTTGGTTTTATACTTCAAAACTGTGACCGAAAGTAAATTTACATTGGAAAACTACAGAAAGACAGATTCAGTCCTTTTACGAAAACGACCCCTTAAAATTGGCGTTTTCTTATATACTAAGTTTTCACTGGTGAAAATAAGCTCATTTTGAAACTAGACAAAAGTCTTTTCATTTGAGTTTGCTGATTTTGATTTTGACACCAGGCTATCTTCCATCTTTTTCATTCTAACTTCCCTTTAATTTCTTTCTCTTGTTTTGTTCTGTTTGCTTCTACTGTTGCCTTGGATTTTGTTTCCACTTTGGCATTTTTCACTAGACCTGCGAACCGGTCACAATTGTTTTGAAATTAGGGATGTTTGATTTTCTTTCGCCTCATTTGCAATGTAATTTTGTCCAAATTAGGTTTAAATGAGATAATTTCGTTAATTGATTTCGTATGGGAAATGTATAATTCGAATTTGGAAATTTGCTAAATAAATCACTTGGTTTTAATCAAAATCAACAATTAACTTTCATTTGTATGCCTATGCTAAAAATTTACAACTAATTCCAGTCGTTTCTTAAAAAAATTATTTTAACTGAGGAATGGTATTAAAACCACGCCCTTAATGTAAACGTATTGGAAATTTTTGCACAAAAACTTCTTTAGAAATATTGTTCGTATTAATTTGCATAGGTAAGTACGTTTCTATAGTTTCTTCTGAAATGTGGGAGTCAGCCATGCCCAAATAATAATTATCTTCATCTAGTGTAAGGCTTTCTTGTGCAAAATCTAGCTTTTCTGACATCTAGCCCAAACGTTTCCAGCTCTAGAGAGTAAACATACGGGTGGAAAGACGGATGGATAGAAGGACTTCACTAAATTGCCTCGACTTTTGATTCTCAGTAGGAACGTACATATATACTTTTCATATCATAAAAGGACCTTCCAGTTTGACAAATAATACACTCAAGACTCAACTTCAACTTTAAATCCAACTGACAAATTCATAAAACAAAACAACAACAAAAATCTCCAAATTCAATTCAATTTCTTTATTCATCCGATGTATAGGTTCGTTTTTTTATGGATTTTCTATTATGGGCTGTGAATCTCATATTCATTCTTCATTCTTCGAAAGGAAATAATTGAAAAACTAACCTTCGTCGTCGTCATTGCGCGTCTACCGCACTCTTCTCAATCTCAATCTCCAACATCCACTCAATTTGAAATTTCCCTCAATTTCCATTCGAAGAAAATGGTAAAATTTTCTCCAACAAACCATTCAACTGCGTGCATAGCTTAGGTAGGTACTCCTTCTGTTATAAACTATTCATCACAGTCTATCATCTCTATTCACGATTATGGCCTACTACCATGAATGGCATGAAGCCTTCTCAATCGTAGCGGGATATTTGTACACTCAGAAAATTTCATCAGATACCAAGAAAATCGTTTTCCAAAAAAAAAAAAACTTTAATTTAAGCGATCGATCGATACGAAAAGCAAGCATTTGCTATAAGAGAATGCTTTTGAAATATCGAACGCAATAATCTTACTTTCTCCAAAACGATGTAATGATTGGTTCCACTGTTCGGTGAGGTGTACCGTATTATATCACCAGTGGAACTGTTCCTGCGGGAACCGTACTGCCGATCATTTTGTTTTTCATTTCAAGATATTTCCTAATCTGATATTTTATCAGAGTTTGCAGTGCACGACCATAGAATGAAGGGAAGAAGAGACAATTGTTCTGTAGTTTGAGAATGATGAAGATACCTTTTTTAGGAACGCACTGGACAAATGCAGTTTTCCATCCACTCGTAAAAAGACATGTAGGATATTACTGATTGAAAAGCTTACGCAGTTGTTTTGTCAGCCTGAAAGCACACCTCTTCAGAACTATGGGGGAAATTGCGCTCTCCAGCACAGAAGAAGCAATATAACACTGAGTTGAATTTGCTCCAAACTTTGCTGCACTTAAATAACCTAGCTTGTCACATAGCGACAGGGTCATTGTCAACGAGCGTTGGAACCGAAGAGGGAAGACGTTGTGGAGTTTTGTGCGTTTTTTACAGATTATATTGTTTGTACTAACTGTGGGACATTGTAGTGTTTTGTTCCTTAATATTTGTTCATGCAAAATTTTGTTTCTTCAAATGTGGGAATTGCAGGTCTTTCAGCTTGTTTGAACTTATTTCGGTGTTCCTCAGAACTAACTTCTCTCATCTTTATACCCTCTTTGCAGCTCAAGCCAAATCATGAATTCTCGTTAGGTTTCAAGCTCTGCTATACTTGAGCACGAGAAATCAGCTGACAAAATACAATGGTCTGCCGTGCCTAGTGGCGATAATACATCAATGGTGTCTTTATCAGGGTGAGAGATCAAAACGAAGTGCAGGTGCGAGTGACCTGCAATGTGAAGCATTTCTGTTGGTTTGTCAACGAGCTGAGACAAGTTGTTAACCTCAGCGAAAATTTCCGCATACCTTATTTCGGGTGTTGTCTGGCCAGAATATCGAAGCCACGTAGAATTTTGTACGTTGAAATTGCATGTAACAACGATTTAAGTTTGAGGAAAATGGTTAACAATTCTTTGGATGGAGTCAGACAGCACATCGAATTTGTGGCAAGTCGAATTACTGTCCAGATTTGGGCTTTATGTATGGATGATGTGCTTTTGTACTTTGAATTTAAGGCACACGAAATTTAAGCTTTTGTTCTAACATCGACCATAAAATGATAGCAGCTGGTATAGGCAACACCATTTCTAACGTATACGGTTAGGCCGTGATGACAAAGAATTTTTTTGGCTGCAAAGACATTCTTTGCAAGCCCTAGAGTGTAATCCTAAGCTTGAGTTTATTCTCACGTCTGGCCAAATACACATTTAAGACTCCTAGATAAGAGAAGATCCTTAAAATTGATACGTGAAAGAGCCATTACGGAAAACTTTATCTCACTTGAACACCGTTGTAATGTTTTTTTTTCGCCTTGTTGTATCGCTACGTTTATGCATTCCTTTCCTTGATAAATGTTTCCATAATACTTGCGTCGGTATAGGAATGCTCATCAAAATTTTCTCGACAGTAAATTCAGACGAACTGTGATGTATAGAGGCTTAGTTCTAAGACGCAACACAAGAGTGCTTTTCCTGGCCCGATTTTTCACTCAGAGACGTCCACTTTATCTCTAACCAGAAAACATTCCATATTTGTCTTGTCATGTCTGGTACATTATTTTTGTCAAGAAAATCTCACACGCAATTTTTTTTTTCATACAGCTTATGTATGCATTATGACACTTCCCCCACAATCCTCTTGCCAAAGGATATAATAGTTTTAAATGAAACATTTTACAAGTAATTTGCTCTGACACGCTCAACAAATGTCCCGAAACCTGAAAACCCTACACCGAATCATGGGAAAGATTCAAGAATACCCTTGATAAGAAAAATTCTATCTGCCATTTGCTGTAATGAAAATTGGTGTGAATAGATGAAGGTCGTCCTAATACAACAATATAAGTGGAAGATGCAGCCTTTTGCTTTGGACAGCGGCCTTTCGTTAAGAATTAAAATGCATGTAAACAATTCAGTACCTACACGCTCCTTAAAAAAATTGCCTTCAACATACATCTTTTCTCAAATCAGGGTCAAGTGATAAAAGGATCCGTGAGTTCGTAGCAGTGGTTAAATTAATTTTCAATTGAAATTTTTTGCAGTGTATTTTTTCAAAATCGAAAATCATCCAGCCCCTATGCAAGCAGCAATTTCGTGTATGTTCTATCGTCTCATTGCTAAGGCAATAAAACGTTCACATCGCACCAATAAAATTCCTCGCAAGAAACAGTTAAGCAGAATGCCTAAGCATTTGGTTATGTACCCAAAACCTGACGTATTACATCACTCACAGTCACAAGTCGTTTGAGTGTGTGTGACGCATGGAGTGAGATGTTAGCTGTGAGCCTGGCCCCACGCACTCCCTTTTGACGTTGAATACAAAATTCAATATCGAGTTCGTAACATACGACAACGGCACGGCATCGGCAGTTAGAAATTGAACTTTTTATGAAGGTAAGAGCGCACTTAACAATTTATTCTTAACCAGAAAAACCGTCTATGCAAGGTTGTTGTTTTTTTTAAGGCAAGGCTGCCTTTACACTTTGATGCCTTTTGCTGCTTCTTCTTCGCTGACGTTGTTTTCGTTGAAGTTGAAGTTGTCATCTTCTTTATGCTATCACCGCCTCGTGACAAAACTAGATACAATTTAAAGGATAAACAATTTTGCGTTTATATTTTGTTTCTATCTGTTTTGTGGAATGAGTCCTTAAAACGAAACGAAGCCAAACCAAACCAAAACCAAACGTAAGAACAAAATGTAGAAAGGAAAGGGCTTTGATGGCAAATATAAAGTAAAGGCCTTTGCATTTCCTCTCACGTACGGGTGAATCCTTTTGTAATAGTCACACACGGAATAGCACACGCTTCTTCACTGTTTGCTTCCTCTCACAAAATTCTATTGTATACCGTTAGATATTATATATTTTTATATATATAAGTTGTTCTAGTGTGGCATCTGTCCTGGCAAAAAAAATATTAAGATGGAAAGAAGCTCGCACGAAACCCAAAACGAATTATCTTCATCATCATGTCGCAGCAGAATCCTCTTTTGCACAAAATATACCTATTTTTCCTTCTTCAAAAAGTGAAATGGGAAGGGGGAGGGAGTACTGAGTAGGGATAGGGAGAGACAAACATGGCGAAGAGTTAGCCGAATTATTTTCGATTTGCAAAATTCAGATGAAAGTCTTGAAGCATGTTACGCGCAGGTGATGGCATTAACTACATATTTTCCAGGTTTCAGGATATTATAAGGATTAAGCAAGAATGTTTTTTTTTTTTGGAAAAGGAGAGAAGCGGGGTCTCAAAGGTGGGAAGAAAAATAATTAAATAATACATAGCTCTGTCACTATGATTTTGCTAGCTGGGGGTGTTGAAAATGGCGTGAGTGTTGTTGCCTCCGGATTGAATAAACTTCATTTGGATGTATTCCCAACAATAGGCATTGATTATGACATAATATATGTCTGTCCTAGGTAGGATGGAAGATGTTTTACACTATTCAACACTATATTCACTTAACTCAGCCTTAGGGTGATTATAGTAATTAAATTAAAATTTCAAGCAATTCTGTTCATATCTGGGGATGGAGGGGTTTGTATTTTATTTATTCGTTGAAATTTTTACTCGTACAATATTTTCGAGCAGTGCTGTCTAAGCGTACATAATTGCATTAAGAAATTCTTATTCCAAAGCTATTTCAACAAAACGAAGCGAAAAACGGAGAATTATGGGCAATATTGGGGGAGGCTTATGCCAGAAATATATCTTAATAAAAGAATTATAAGATATATCAAATTTTATTTGTATGCAATTTTCAATATTATTTAAGTAGTTTTAACTATACTTTATTTGTAATAAAATTTTTTGTAGTAAAAAAAAAAAATTGTATTATGTAATTAAAAAAAAAAACTTTAAATGGCAAATAAAAGCTTCAAATAATAATAATAATAACAATAATAATTTCAACGACTGTTTTGTTTAAAAGTATAGAACTTTAAGTTGGCAGCACTGTTTTTATTAAAAGCCATTTTCCCATCTGCCGTATTTGATGTATCTTTAGCTAGATTTGCTATTCCACCATGAATCGACTGACGCCTGAACAACGCATACGAATTGTGCAGTTTTATTTCAAAAAATACGTCCGTTAGTGAAATCAGTGCAATCGGTTTGACTAACGATGGAACGTTTTAGCACCACTTTTACTCAAAGTTATAATATTCTTCATCTGGGATGTCGAAGAAATTATTGCAGCAGCAGAGTGCAGCATCAAGGAAAACCCGAATGAGTCCACCCACAATCACTTTTTTCATTGTATTTTGTTATTGCGAAGAGCTGAAGATTCTGGGCGTGCATCTTAACATAAGACTGTATTTGGTCCCTGGTCTGGAGTCCAGAAAGAGTTGATGAGCTGGCAAGATAGGAATCATGCATAGAACTCAGCCTGGCAGATAAAACCGTAGGTAAAGACCCCAACGTGTAACATGAAACAGATGATTGAAAATAAAGTACTCAATGCAGCTTACTACAGATAGAAATTTCTTAAATCCTGTGTCACAGCCAGAGCATGCTTGGATACGACGAACAAAAATTTAAGCTCCGCACTTTCTCTGTCAATCTCCAAAAAATAGTGCACTCCCCGAATACGTCAGTGTAAAATGATACAGAAACAAATATTTCCACACTGATACAGAAACAAAACAATTTTATTCAAAATATTCAATGTTTTCCCTCAAAGTGTCAGCGAAAGATTAGAAAGAGATAGCTTGGGTAGAAAGCCTTATCTGCCACTTAAGGGCTAACCATAATTGAAGAATGGGTACGTTCGTTGCCTTACGAAACAGTTGAAATATCGGGTTTTTCAATAAGAGCGCTACAAAAATAAAACAAAAACGGTTTTAGATATCAATGAAATTCTTTATTCCTGTGAAAGTACGTTCGATGCCATTATGTATGGAATTCAATTTCTTTTGCATGGCCACCACGGGCACGCTTGCAGAAGTCCAAACGCTGAACCCAATTTTCGACGGTTTTCAAGCATAAATCGGCCGATACTGCTGCAATTTCACGTTCGATATTCATACGAAGTTCATCAATCGTCGCTGGCTTGTTGGCATAGACCATAGACTTGACGTAGCCCTACAGGAAATAGTCTAACGGCGTCAAATCTCACGACCGAGGAGGCCAAGCGACTGGACCATTTCGTGAGATAACACGTTCTCCGAACTTGGTTTCCAATAAATTGATTGTGACATTCGCTGTGTGGCTTGTGGCGCCGTCCTGTTGGAACCACATGTCTTCCAAGTCCATATCATCCAATTGGGGCCAAAAATATTCGGTTATCATTGAACGGTAGCGATCCCCATTCACAGTAACGTGCCGGTCTTGATCATCATAAACCACACCAAACCGTATTTTGTTCGGGATGCAATGATGACTCATGGAGTACGCGTGGATTGCTGCCTGACCAATAATGCATATTATGTTTATTGACGAGCCTCATCGCTGAAGATGATTTTTCGATGAAAATCCGAATCATTTTCAAATTGTTGCTCAGCCCAATTCACGAACAAACGACGCTTCTGGTGGTTAAGCGGCTTCAGTTCTTTCGTCAATTTAATCTTGTAAGGATATAGGCCAAGATCTTTTCACAAAATTCGCTACAACGACGTCACAGAGATGCGCAACGCTTGGGAACGATGTGTGAGAGACGCATTTGGGCTTTCTGCAACTGAAGCCTCAGCGGCAGCAATATTCTCGACACTACGGGCACTTCTTTGTCTCACTGGCACGGGAACATTTTGTACTATGCCTGTTGATTCAAATTGTTCCACTAGACGCTCAATTGTTGATCTGCTAGGACGATTATGACGACCATAAATAGCGCTCTTAACGTTGAGGCCACTGACTCCGAATTTCGGTAGTCAATTTTAATAATTTCGACTCGTTGTTGGCTCGTATATCTTCAGATCATGAAACCTTACTGAAGAGAAATGTTAAAAGAGCGGCAAGAAATATAGCGTCGTTTGCTGTCCCTGTTGCTCTACTTTTGTAGCGTTCCTGTTGAAAAACCCTTTACATGTGATTTGTAAGCCCAACCCGAAATGAGTTTTTTTTAAGTTTCGGCAAGTTTCGTTCACTTGCGTTTTCGTACGCTTTGAGTCGTACATTACGTACAAAAATCTGACATTCCTTTTTTTCTAGAGGGTATTCTTCTTCTTTCTTTCTTCTTATTTTTAAAGGCTATTGTGGGCAACTGATGTACTTTACAAATCGGAAGGAAACTTTTCGTTTGGCTTTGATACTTGCTTACTTTTTCTTTCGCGTATTATGTATGGTTGGGCCTTCTTTAAGAAATAAATTCCTTGGAGCTGCGCAAGCTAACGGTAAAAAACCTGCTTAGATTTATCAACGCCTCAAAATTGTTTGAAATTGTTTAGTTTTTCAAAGGTCACATGCTTATGGGGCCCAAAACCCCCATGGATCTACATTGATCTACGTATGATTTATACAACATCAACCATCAGCCCACCAACCTTACTTAACCTTAGTCTTCAGATATGGCAACACCAGGATGAACTGAATATGTCAAATTTGACGTTTCCATCTTAATGGTTGACATTTGTAATGGTAATGCACTCGCAAACAATTTTGTCATACGAGTGCTATTTTCTATTGTTTACAGTTATTCGAAACAGTCATCTTATTCAAAAAAAGATATTGTAAGGTGAAAGCTTGCTTGCAATGATTTTCAATGATTTCTAGAGTCGACTAAGCCAGCAACAGTGTGCCGATCAAGTTGTGGTCACACTTCGGTTATCGCTACAGGCAGTTTTAGGGAAGGTCACCCAAACTCGGTAGCTGTGCCAGTAAAAATCTATGATAGAATCGAACTGATTTTTCATTCAAGACATGTGACAAACCGTTAGATTGAGGAATGCTTGACTATAAGTCTCACTCGCATACATTGAATATTACACAACCCATTGGGTTTTAAAGATTTTTTCAAGTTGGTTAACGAATAATTTGACCATCATCGCTCAGAAAAAGGCTTTTGTCAGGCCAAGAAATGATGGAAAGTTCAAACGTCAATCGATGAAAGACAAACGACGTCACTTTGAAGCAAATGTCAAAATATCTTTTTGGAATAATTAGACTTATCACCTTTGTTCCATTAGAGCAACGAGGAACGGTTAATTCCAAAAAGAACATCACAATTTGTTTGGCAGAAATATTCATGAAATTTACGGTAACCAACCGTAGAAGAGGAATCATTTCTCCCCCACGGAAATGCCAGCTCTACCACATCGACTGACAAGAGTACATTTTTTAGCATTCCACTGTCAAAGTGTGAAGCGTAACTTTCTGACCAAGATGACGGATGGATGCAAATTTTTTTGATAAAACCAATGCTTCGCCATGTCCTCGATACATTTTGCTCACTAGCACACTGCTGGCTCCATTGTAATGAAGGCACAAGTTACGGCTCGCTTTGATCTGTTAAGATAAGAAAAAGTAGCTGATATCATGACAGCAGTGTTAAGTGTAACCCTTTCAAAGCACAATATTCAAACATTCTCATGACAGTGCGTCACATTGCCGTAACTCTCTGGTCCTGTCAAAGGTTCGAGTAGAATCTCTACCAATTTTGAAGGAACAGCAAAGGTCATCATGATAGGGCGTTCCATCCTAAAGCTGGTCATATTACTTATAGTCGTTTCTGATTTACAACTGCCGTAAACTGCTTTGAAATCGATGAACAGGTAGTGGGTCTCGATGTTATATTTTTAGGGTTTCTCCATGAAATGGATAAATGTAGATATTTGGTCAAATGTAGACTTTCCATGTCAGCAAATTACTTAAGACAGTCATATTTGAAATAGTCTAAGGTTGTTGAAAAGTAGGCGATCTTCTTTTATGTGGATGTGGCAAACTTTATTCCGTATTTTATTAAGTGTAAGTTTTGGTTTTCTCCTTACTAGATCATATTCGGTGTGTTTGAACAGTTCCGCTTGCAGTCCATCGGCTCCAGCTGCTGTTTTTTGTTTTTTGTTACAAGATGGTTGCTTTCATCTCATTTTGTTCGGGCGTAAATACAGCTCCTTCATTATTGCCAGGATTTGGGATTTCATAACTATTTAGCAACATGTTAAAGAAGTCCCTCCGAATGGTTAGTATTAACTGTTTCGCTAATGCTGTTTTTTCTATTCCCATATCGCTGTGGTGCACAGGGCGGATAGCTAATCCCGATTATTTGCTCTTTTATCGCAGTTTTGTCACAGTTTGCAGATTTTCCATAGTACCTCGTGGGCCTGTGATAAGTGTGTCGGACTGCCACTCCGAAATTTCTGGATTCGATTTCTGACCGCACCTAAGTTCTTTTTCCAGGTACTCCTCCAAGAGTAGATCATGTCAAGGAAAATACTTCTCTGTTAACCGTTTGAATCCGCCGGTAAATTGTAGGTCCTTTGACTCGTGCCGAGTATCAGCGAGATAGTGTAATTGTGACCTGGCTCACCAAAGCTGTCATGCCACAATAATTAGTATTTGTATGAACTTTTCACCTAATATTCATAATCGCTTGAATCCCTATCAAAAAATTCTTAAAAAGAAAAATAATTTAAAAATCTTTTTCGAATACATTTGTGCAACAACAACAAAGAAAGGGAAAAAAAAACTCTTGGAGGAATACAATCACCTTCTTGAAAGAATCTTCAGTATCCAACCAAGAATAACGACTGCTGTGTGGTAATGTGGTCTTGAATTTATTAAAAGTTTTTGTTCTCGATTTGATTTGTCGCATGACTTTTATTGCTATTGCATTTTCGTCCATTGCCAAAAATGTATTTTCTGCAATTTTTTTTTTTTGTTGCCCACTTGTTCAACGCCATCGACTTGGACGCCTTCTTATATATTTCTTCCAACTTCCAACCATTATATTCTCCTTAACGATCGACAATTTGCAATTTTTTTCCATTTCATCGACTGCAACCTAACTTCCATTATCCGACTCAGTTGCGTTTAAGTTGTTGGGAATTTTTTGTTTTCAGAATCTCCCCCACAGGGCGAGGGTAGACATCATTTGGCGCCAAATGTTTGGTATTTTGTCTTTGTTTTTAGAAAATATAGAAATTTCTATGTTCCGAAGGGGGTTGGGGAAGGTATTAGAAGAATTCATTTGTGAAATTTTTATTATATGGTCGTTTTGAGAAAAATGAATGAGTGATGTAATTTCTTTGGATTACATGGTTAAGAGAGAAATAATGTCTGCTTGTTGAAGATTAAGAGCATACGTTTAGAATTTTGAAAACCTTTTATGTAGTTTTGAAATTTAACAACAAAATTAGGGTTTTAATTTTGTTGATGCTTGTTTCCTGCGATGACATTTAATTTAAGGGTTGAATTTAGCCACATTTGGGGGCGTAGATTGAAACCTAAATAGGTGTTAATTCTGATTCAGTTCAATTCAGCTATGTACTTAGAGCCATTATTCTTTTCAACAACAATATGATTAATTTTTCAAACACAGACCTTAATTTCATATGGCTTAGATTCAACGTCCAAAAGCACATCATTTACAGATGTTTCATTAATAGAAGTCCGAGTTTGGATAGTAAATCAACTTGATGAAGTCAACTTAACTAAATCCTCAGACAGAAATCGTTGTTATAGACTAAGGGGCCAGTTATAGCGATTCGGAAAACCAAACCGAAAACATAAGCGAGAGCTACAGTGCGTTTTCAACGAACTGTTGAATACCCTATTCCCGATATTTTTGTGTGTGTATGCGTTCACCACCCGCAGCCAGCCACTGTTAAAGTTTAAGAAACAAAATTCTTCTGTAGACAGACAGAAAAAAATTCAAAAACATTAATTTTGTGTGGCCGATGTTCAATAACATGCCCAAAAATGAGACTTTTTATTGCCAAGGCAACTACTATGAGCTCAGTGACATTAAATTTTAAGCTTGCAGATCGATTTGAACAAAAAAAGACAAAACTTAATTTTTTTTAAATTAGATTTTGAATGGAAATAGCTATTGTGGGTGTATTTAACAATTCTTGAACCACACTCTGCAACAAAACCAAGGTATACAAACCAAATTATTTATTTTTATACCCCATTCCATAGAATGGGTATATTGTATTTGGTGTGGAGTTTGTAACATAGAGAAATAATACCGTTAGGTATAGAAAAGTATATATATTCTGACTCAGAATCAAAAGCCTTGTCGATTTAGCCATGTCCGTCCGTATGTATACTCTCTAGAGGTCGCAATTTTTGAGCTGGAAAGCTGAAATTTGGTATATATAATCTTTAGTTCAAGAGTAAGGCTAAGTTCTTGAACCGGTAAAATCCGCCACAAACACGCCCACAATCGCCATTTTTGTTGAACAACCTCAATTTGGTAAAAATAAATTATGTTTTTTGTACAGTTACGATAAAAGCATAATGCTAAAATTTTACACACGCAAGCTTCAGGTAAACCTTCTTCTAACTAAATAAAAAACTTTCAGTTTGGGCGTGGCTGACGCCCATTTTTAATAAAAAACCATCAATATTGTTTTTATAAAATAACAATTGTTATATTAATGCGAAAAACATTAAATTTTGTATATATTAGTTGCACATAAACATCTTGTGTATGAAATCAAAAAACTTGATTTTGGGAGTGGCTGACGCCCACTCTTCACTAAAAACATAAAAAATTGTTTTTGCAAATAAACGGTAATTATAATGAATCCGCAAGCATCTTGCCTCTCTTAGTAGAAACTAAAAACTGTGTATGAAAAGAAATTTTTGAATTTCGGCCTGGCTTACGCCCACTTTTCATGAAAGAACGAAAAATGTTGTTTTAAAAATTTAAGGTGCTACCAATATTCAATTAAAACCTTTTTCCTTCCGTTCGTTATATGAAAAATATGTCTACATTTTCTTATATAAATTTTTTCAATACGCCCAATTTTAAGGGCTTGATTTTGAGAAAATACCTTTGTTCAGGTAAGATCGTTTAAAAACTACTCGATTCAGCTGTAGTTTTACACATATGCCTAAATACTGACTAATGATCAAAGTTTAGTTAGTGCTTTAAATTTTTCTTAAAATTTTTTAGGGCACGCCCACTTTTAAGGGGCGTTTCCGTCAAAAGTCGTAATATGCATTAATTTTTTAATGTTTTTTAACTATCGGTCGCAGTTTTGAAGTAAACAGATGAACACTTGGATTTATATTCCTTGGTTACGTAGCAGAGTGTGGTCCAATAATTGTTAAAAACACCCATAATCGCTATTTCCATTCCAAATCTAATTTTTAAAAATTTAAGTTTTGTCTTGTTTTGTTCAAATCGATCTGCAAGAATAAAATTGAATGTCACTGAGCTCATAACAATTGCCTTGGCAATAAAACGTTTTAACTTTGGGCATGGCGCACTCCTTTTTTTATTGCGCCAGCACTAATTGAACATCACACCGCATAAAACTAATGTTATTGAATCTTTTTCTGTCTGGTAAAGAAGAATTTCGTTTATGAAACTGGATCATCGGCTGGCTGCGGGAGGCGAACGCGTACACATACACAAAAATAGGGAATAGGGTATCCAACAGTTCGTTGCAAACGTACTGTAGCTCTCGCTTATGTTCTTACTCCAAAACTGCGACCGATTTTTAAAAATAAATGGAAAATTAATGCATATTACGACTTTTGACGGAAACGCCCCTTAAAAGTAGGCGTGTCCTAAGAAATTTAAATCTCTAACTGAGCTTTGATTGTGAGTCAAGTTTTAGGCATTTGTGTAAGACTACAGCTCAATCGATTATAGTTTTTTAACGATCTTCCCTGAATGATAGTATTTTATAAAAATCACGCAATTAAAAGTGGGCGTTTTCAAAAAATTCCATTAGATGTATTTCAATGCTTGCTCATCACTATAGAGTTGAAATTTATTCAACTTTACTCCACCACAGTTGTCCACCACTGTGAATTGTCCACAACAGTTAATTGCTTGCCACAGTGAATTGTGCACGGTGAACTAGCAGCCTTCGGAAATGTCTCTAGTCTCTACGTCTTCTGTTCCAACTCATGTTTCTAATGACACTATTGAGGTAAGCTCTCAAGCGTTAGCCGACTTGTTTCCCAGCACAGTTTTTCGCCACTTCCAAAATCGCATAGAAGCCCGAAAAAACTATCGATTTGATCGTATACCTTGCACTTGTAGTCTTCTTCTGATGATCTTCAGTGTAGGCTAATCGAAAAGGAAGTTTGTTTTATAACACGACACTCTAATCATCATTAAAAAAAAGCAAGTATACGCCATACGTTCCTTTTTCTTATTTCTTTCATTCGATGGGTTGCGTAAAAGCGAAAAGAAGATTCAAAGGAAATGCTGCATAACAGGTTAAGAGAAGTAATTAAAAATCGGGCTTTCATTTTCAAGAAGTGAAAATACCAAAAGCAAATGTGAATTCAGAAAAATCATCCGAAAAAATCTTTAGAACATTGGATCTGTTGTACGTACTTTCTTGTTTTGATGATGCAGTTTGATGGAATTTTTAATTTATGTCAATCGTATGACCTGCATTCATTAAAAGTCCATCTATTCGCAGTCTTTTGTTCAACACATATAGCTATGTGATAGCTTTGTTCCAAATCAACACGCATCCTAGGGAACACCTTTGCCCACATACCATTTCTCTAGAATTTCTCCTGTCAGATCTAGAGATATGCACGCTGCAAACACACTCCCGTACCTTTGTCATTCTAACTCGGAATTCTTTTTCAAAGTGCTTACCGTTTCCCTACAAGACCTACAAGAGTACTCAAATGCACCATTCTAAATACAAAATGGTTTGTTCACATCAACGAAAAGCACTCTAATCAAAGAAAAAAAGTCGAATCGTAACGAAGGAGAGAAGATATCGCAGATGAACGTGAACGCCAACGAAAAAAAATACCCTCCCAAAGGGTCATCTCAAAATATCGCCCCGGATGTGGTATAGATTAGCAAAAGGCTCACTCAAAAAGCCAATCTCAAAAATTCGTTCGTTATCAAACAATGCGACACGGACGATATCACCTGGACGATAAGTTAATGTTGTCTGACTTTTATCCAGACATATAGTGGACGGTCGTATTAGGTGCTGGATGTTGAGGGAATGGACATAGGAGCAATTTTCAGGATGTTCCATCAACATTGTTTGTTTAGTGTTGCGAATGAACTTTGATGGTCAATCGAACAAGGGGGAGGAGGCAAATGCACTGCAAAAGAATGAAAAGGACATTCTGTCGTCCCTTTTGCTCAACTCTATATGTGAGAGAGGTGATTTTTAAAACTAGGACAGGAAATGAATTCAAGTGCTAGCTTGAGGACAACCGCACATTTGGAATTCTCAAATAGGTTACGAAAAAGGATTCCTATATTTGGTACGGTACCTGCTCCTTCTGAAATGTTGGACTGGGAACGTCTAGGGAAGAAAGATACAAAACAGTTGATGTCCTTTTGAAAATTTTAAATTAGTCCTCGCATGAGGTCGAATGGAGCTTCTACACATGAGACAGCGTTCATATAGCAAAATGGCAACGGTTTTTGAGGAGAAGAACCTTTTGTGATAGATTTAATGGTCCTTTCGTTCCAGTAAATGTGCGTAAATGTTTGAGGTTTCAGAGAACAAAATGTTGAGCTTCTTTTAGCAGCATTCAAGGGCCTCTCTACTTACTTTTTCACTGTCCAAATGAGGAAATTGATAAGTGGTTAGCTTCGGTCTGGTAAGTCATTTGAAATGGAAATCTGATTGATTGGGAACGATTCTTTACTTTGGAAAGTCTCCTGTAAGGGCATTTTACTAATCTATTTGCTTTATAAGATTGTTTCGTTGTCTGGCCAGCTGAGTGGTGGTAAAATAGTTTATCCAAGCGGGGAATAAATTAACGGTGGTAAGTTTTGTTTAGTATATTGAGGAGATCCTTTATGCAGGTGTGATTAACTTTAATTTAAATTCATGTTGTCTGCCGTAACCTGACTCATTCCAGATATGTCAAGGAATTGAAGCGAAAAAAACGGCGGTTATACTCAGCTCTGAAACGATTCAAAAGCTTAATAAATTGGCGTAGGAAATCTTAAAAATTTGGACCATGTTTTCGAAAAAAGTTTTTATATTTGTTTTTGCTTCATTTTTCCCGAAACCGTTTATATTAGCGACTCACATGATTTTGTAACCTGATTTTTCAAAATCTCAAGCCTTGTTGGTAAAATGTGACAAGTTTTTTTTTTATGAAAAAGATTTTTTGAAAAACTTTTCGAAACATGTTTTTTTGAGTATGTGAATTCACAGAATGTAAGATTTTTTGTCATGAAGAGAAAATTGAAAAATTGGTCAAATCGTTTTTAAAATATATTCAAAAATGGGTTGGGTTGAATATCTAGTTTTTCAAGATCCTGTTTTTAAATCCAGCTTTTGAAAATCCGTTTTTATAATTCCGCTTTTGAAAATCACTGCAATTTATAAAATGAAATACCTTGTTTTTTTCGAAAGCTGGATTGAATGTTGTGATGCTTTTTTATATCGAAGACAAAAAATCGTAGTCCAATTTAGTTCTTAGTCTGTGGTGTTTCCTCCAAAAAAGCAAACGTTCCTCGACATAAACGTGTTAGCCTATCGCCTAGTCTAGCGATCCCCTTTGACGCACAACAAAGTGAAAAGCCGACATATATGGTTGAGCAGGGCTCGGCCTGTAGTTAATCCTTCCTGAAATGAAGGAACTACGACATAAAAAGGGTGAGTTTTAAGCTCGGTCTATGGTATTGCTAAAAGAAGCCATATCCACAACACAAACTTGGTCTAAGGTGTTCCCTCTTAACGCTCCACAACATAAACATGTTGGCCTTTTGCCTGGTCAAGCGATATCTTCTTCGACGAACAACGAAGTGAAAAGCCGACATAGACAGTTGAGCAGGGGTCTTTACAATTATATCTACCAAAAATTATAAAGCTTCTGACCGGTATTCCCATACAGACTGCCTTTGGATGAAAAACGGAACCCTGTTTACTAAACAGTACTTAGTCAACTAGTAGTGAGATCGAGTCTGACTCTGAATTGCAGTCTAATTTTCACTTCTCCTTACGCATTATTCCTGCAAAGACATAATGTGAACTATAAAAACAAAACTTAGTATTACCCATAAATATTTTATTTTGTTGTTTGTGTGCGGTAGGGAAGTTGTGGCTTCGTCGCGTCGGTGGCGCTTGATGTACATGATGTTGTTGTGTCGGGAGGAAAGTCGGCGGCGGCGGTTGAATTACATATCATGTGGCGACGCGACGGTTTATCTTTTTTAAACATCGGACGATGCCTGCTTGGCCGGTGGAATTGACATTGCAGTGACTATTTTTAATCAGAAATCGTTATGACAGTCGTCTCTGCATATTGGTCGGTATGTGGAAATGTTACAATCTTACGCCCCAATGATTTTGATGGTGAGAGACTTAATGTCTTACACACTCATCTATAGACACAGCTCGACAGGTGGAACAGTATGGCTAAGACTTTAGTGTCATTCTCCATCAAAGTTATGTTTTTACGAAAAAGTAGAGCAACTGAAAAATAGTTTTTAAGAAAAAACATCTTCTAAATATGTTTAAATATGTACGAGGGCGCTTCAATAAATACCCGTTTTAGAAATAAAAAAACCATTTATTCAACAAATTTTTTTTTATTTTTCAACATAGTCACCTTTAAGTAAAATACACTTCTCCCAAAGTTCCTGCCATTTTTTTAACCCTTCCAAAAAATAGGATTTGTCGAAGTCTCCAAAATACGCTTCTGTCTCGGAGATGACGTCCTCGTTTGAGCTGAATTTTTTTCCTGCGAGCCATTTCTTCAGGTTTGGGAACAAGAAAAAGTCGCAGGAGCCAGATCGGGTGAATACGGGGGGTACGGCAGCAATTCATAACGCAATTCCTGGAATTTGGCGGCGACAACTCTAGATGAATGTGCTGGTGCGTTATCGTGATGAAACAGCACCTACTTTTTCGCCAAATGCGGCCGCATCTCCTTCAATTTTTTGTCGAAACGGTCCAATAACTCACTGTAATACTGTCCAGTGATCGTTCTTCCTTTTTTCCAAAAAATCAATGAGGATGACGCCGTTCGCATCCCATAAAATCGTCGCCATGACTTTTCCGGCCGATGGGACCACCTTCGCCTTTGTAGCAAATTCACCGGGAGAAATCCATTGTTTCGACTGTTGTTTGGTTTCTGGTGTGTAATGATGAATCCAAGTTTCATCAACGGTGACAATTCGACGCAAAAACTCCTTTGGACCTCGCTTAAATTGCTCCAAGCACTGCTTTGAAGTTACCAGCCGTATCCGCTTGTTTTCCACCGTGAGCAATCGCGGCACCCATCGGGCCGACAATTTTTTCATTGCCAACTTATCGTGTAAAATATTAATTGCCGTTCCGGTCCACACACCTACGGCCTCTGCTACTTCGCGCACTTTCGTTCGTCGATCAGCGCGAATCATGTCGTGGACTTTTTGAATGATTTCCTCGGTAAAAACGTCCGCTGGGCGTTCTGGTCGCTCCTCATCAAAAACGGATGTTCGCCCACGTTTAAATTCGTTGAACCAATATCTAACCGTTGTCATAGATGGCGAAGTTCCCCCATAGACAGCATCCAACTTTGCTTTTATCTCCTCGCATTTTTTCTCATCCAAAAACAAAAAGCGAATTACCGAACGATACTGCTCTTTTTCCATCTTGGCGAAAATCACTTAACACGTCCAACTCGAATGGCTGCCAAATCCAAACACTACTATCAATCAGTCTGAAATTGTGTTTATCGTCGTTTAGACGGACACTATGATAACACGAACTTTGCTCAGGAATTCCCGTTGTTGTCAAACACGGGTACTTATTGAACCGTCCTCGTATGTACATATGTATGTATAGGTTCATTATGGAAAACGTCATAAATTATTTTGACATGTGTATTATTTTGATTCCATTGCGTGTCCGTGACGTAGAGCGCACAACGTACATGTAGAACGTAAGGAAGGTGAAAACTTCATGCGCATACGTGACGACGCCGTAGTTGCGCAGAACGAATCAAAAATGAGAATTAAAAGGCGTTTTCTTCCAATCATCATACCCAAAATTGGCTAGGTTACAATGACTGTTTCAATAATTTTAATGTACAATTGTTGCATGGTCGAACGAAAAATTCGACGTCGAATTTAAATTTTTAAATGATTAGCAAAACACTTGAAACCTCACAGGAAATCAGCCTCACAAGATCTTTTGACTTGAACCCGGACTCTAACTTTCTGATAGACTTTTTCCAAATACTTTTTCAGAATCCAATAAGATACTGCACATGCACGAGTTAAGTTATAAGACGTTAGAATACTCTAGAACTAATCTCTTGAGCTTGTCAATTGATATTCTAAAATGCCAGCGCTTCTCGTTGTAAGTTACCTCTCGCAAGTTTTGGTTGTGAATCCTAAAGCGATTTTATGACTTACCCTTTTTCTAAAACAATGACACAAAACTAAATAAAATTTTATACAAACTCTACAATAATTATCTAATGGTTTTCTTATTCTGCATTTAAATACACCTTTTTTTGCTTGAAAGGACGAAGTTGCACTAAAGAAAAGTGCTGATCCACCAATAAGATGACATTTCGCTTCGCGAATCGCATGTATACCTAATTTGAAATTGATAACTATCTACCAAAGCTCGTCCTTCCATACCATAGTGATGCTCCTTCTAGCACAAGTTATCATCATGTCGACAAGGAGAAAAGCTAAGGATGCAGTTATTGTGGTTCCCTCCAAGAATTCTAATTCCATTTCTTGCATAAATTATGAAATAAGAAATAACGAAGGAATGCGTGTTTGGGTGATAAAGACGTCAAAGAACACTTGCACATTTGAAATTTGATGCCTGCAGCATTTTATACGGATTTAATTATAGTTTAAACAGTAATTGATAGCGTTGTAATGTAGGGGTGGGTGTGAATGGGAACACCAATTTTTAAATTTTTGAAGGTGTGTGTTAATCTGAACTAGAAAATCAAATTGAACAACCATTTTGAAAATGATCCTTAAAACAATGCGTTTGTTATTCAGTGCATCAAAAACAGAATCAATGATTTTATTCTTAAAAGCAGCAACAAATATGAGTTTTCAAAATTCAATTTGCATATAAAACTCATGAAATTCATTGCAAATAAAAGTTAATTTTATTAAAATTTTTGTATTTAACATCAGTTAAATGGCCGCCATTAGAATGAAGGCATTCGCGATCCTACACCATTTTGTCCGTTTTTTTTTCGAAACTAATGTCAACTGCGTTATACCCGAGAGGATAAAGTCCAAAATCGAGTCTACGCACCAAATGGGGTTTCACAGTGGACAGATTTCTTATGTATTCAAAGTGGGACTGGGAGTTCCACAAGGTGATGTTCTCTCACCGATTTTGTTCTTACTTGCGATTGATGGTATCATAACACCATGATGGTGTTATGATTATCCATTTCACAAGTCACGCCATTTCGACGAAACCTGTTGTTGATGATATTTGTTTAATGGCAAAGGGCACTGGTGCCTTTAACCAAATGTGTCTTTCGCTTTAACAAAATGGAGAAGCGTCTGGTATAAGGATTAACGCTTTAAAAACACAAATAATGCACACGCATTATTTCTGCTTGCATAAGTGGAAAGGTCCGGAAGCATTGTTCTGTAGCGATTTCCATTAACTGTACTGTAACGATCTCATTCGCTTTTTCGAAGTAAGTTTGGCTCATAAATCTTACGCAAGTTTATTCCACATCGAATATCCGAAATGAGCGTTAGAGGAGGTTGATAGAGGTTTTATTGGTTTCATGTGTCTGCAACTTTGCTTGTTAACGAACCAGCTCAGAAGAAGATGTGCCTCATCGTTTATTATTAACATTTTTTGAAATTTTTCGTCATCCTCGCTGAAGTTAGGGACAGTTTTCTAGTATTCAAATCGTTTTTTTCTGGGTCACAAGGATTGAGCTGTTGGACCAACTGGCAACTAGATTTTGTAAGGGATTATGTTTAGATTTTTCCTCAAAATCCATAAACTTCTGACGAGCGCTATGCCTTACCGTCCTGAACGGCCGGCATATCGTTACAATTTTTCAGGAGCGGCTGCAACACTAACGACCTGGATGTCTTCAGTCTATTGTCCAGAACAAGGACTGCATCTTCGCCTTACATCTCCAACGTGCTAACATCAGTTGAGGTAAACAGCCATCTCATATATCCAAAGCTCTAACTTAAACCCTAACACCTTTATGAACAGCACAGCCTCCATTAAGAATTTACTATTCCCCAACTACATACAAGCCAGCACAGCATGACACCAACAAATTATTATTTAGAACAAATTCTATCATCCCGTTCTCAAACGAAAAATAAATCCGACACATTTTCGCTTCTCTGAAACAAATTCCACAATACATGCATCACTCCGGGCATATAGCCTGTAGAAGCTCCAAGAGCTGATGACAGATAACATGACAATGCATTTGAGCGCGACTTAATATCCCCATTAAAAAGAACAATGTTGTCAGTTTGAGTTGTCCCAGTGCTGGCGCGGTGCGGCGGTGGCATCGCGTCGTCGGCATCATCAGCAGGGATCTAACTTAACCATCTATCTACTTCCACTCGTAGATACTCCTTTAGAGAATTTTTGGATATTCATCTGTTCACACTGACGGGTGTTAATTAATGCAATTACTCGCTCTGGTGACACAATAATCCAAAGTCATTGTTGTTTGATGAATTTCTAGAGTGTGTGCAGTGTGCACTATATGTGCCACCACGCCATCGCCATAGCCATCGCCAGCTACAGTGCTACTGGTGCATGCCGCCAGAATTATAGTGACTCTCTTGCCCATCCAGGTGTGGATGTTATGTTCCCAATTTTGTATTTACCGGCAAAGCAGATAGTCGCAGTAGCACACCTCCTAACCACAAGTTGTCATCTTTGTTAACATGGGAATGCATTTTAGATAGTCAGTCGCAGTTAGTGTCAGCTAGCGTTGTGTTAAATTCGCTAGGTTTGAAAAACGCTTAACGTTTTCGCGTCCTCCGTGTAGTAGAACGTGCATTTTTATTATTGCACTTAGTTAATGTTATACTGTGTGAGTGTGTTGTGTATTCGTTTATAATAGTTTGAAGGTGTAATGAAACTTTCAGAAATCCTTCAGGCGGTTCGATTGGTGAGAAGGATGCATGGGCATACTTTTGACGGGTGGAATTTTGCTAATTACAAGAATTTCGTTTTAAATTAGATTAAAACAGGCAATCACGGAACTCGGTTTCAAAAGTACCAACCACCAGTAACGGAAATGATTCCCGCCCATCAATCACCATATGGACACCACTTTGTTTTAAGTCCACAGTAAGTACGAAACGAATACTGTGTACTTATTTTTTATTCAAGGATTCAGTGTTTTTAAGTTGTAAGCCTTTGCTAAAGTAAAAAGTGAAATCCAGAAAGACAGATCAAGGCAATTGCATTCAGTGCGATTAATTTATAAAAGTAACTGGCAAATAAAGTTATAGAGTGTTGCCTTTTTAACTCAAAAGAAATAGCTGACGCGCTTGGCAAAGTGCTTCTTGAAAACTATCAGTGACAGTGGTCAGGTCTCATCTCAAAACTTAAGAAAGCATTCTTCTTCTGTTATCTTAAGTGCGTCATAAAAAAAATTGTTCAACATCTTTTGGTTTTTATAAACTTTTCATTTAAAAAAGTTTTCAAACAAATAAACATAAACATACATACTACAATATTCTCCAAAAAAAAAAGTGCAAGGCTGTTTTGTACGAACTTGCTTTCATTTTTCACTAGTTTTCGACGGTGACTTCAAACGCGTGGAATTTAGAATCAACAAATTTAGCGTGTGAGAAACAGATCGTTTTTTTTTCAAGGGGTTATTAGTACCCTTCACATGAATTAACAATGTGCGAGCAATTAGTAAAGTTGAATAGAAAACAAACGGAGATACCGATGCAAATTAGTTTTTGGTGTGAGTAAAGCATTCCACATTCTTATAGTGTGGATACAAAATGAGTCTCTATACTAAACACAGCGTCCAAAGTTAGGGTCGAGGGTAAATTGATTGGTATTCTTAGCTATTTGAAGAACTCGTTTAAGGCACTGAATGAATCGGGCTATTTCGATGGATGGAGCGCTGTTTATAGAAGTAGCGATAAAACAGGGTGAGACAAGAGACACTAAGTGGATGTTCAAATGAAACAATTGTTTCCGTAATGTTTCTTTCGCCGATCAATTTTAAGGCTCTTTTCTGATCTAAGTCTTCAGGAGACACAAATATGTAACAGGAGCTTTGGGCAAATGTATGCCCTGTATATTGTAGCCATATCAGAAGGGGGAAAATATTTATTACATCGATGAAGAAAACCTAAGCATTTCGAGGCATTTTCAACGCTGCTTTTACTATTCCCCATCCTAAGAAAACGCTCGTGAATCGGAAACGAATATGAAAGGCTGAGAGGGATCTTTCGTCAGAAAGCAATCAAACCTTTAAGAAATCTTACATATCTTACACTAGAAATCATTAGTAAATTAAAAAAGATTTGTTCCAAGAACAATGGCGGCCCTAGTTGTCTTATATTCTTTACATCAAATGTCTTCCATTGTTGTTTTTGCTTTCCATGGCAATCTAGACAAAAATAACTCAAAAATTCGTTAATAGATGGCGCACCTAACGTTCAGCTTATGAGGATCACTATAGTTTATAAATACAATGCCTTTTGCTATAAGAAAACTGTATACTGCCGGTCATCAAAAAGCTTACGTTTCTCAAAATATTTCTTTATCTGAAAATTTATCAGAGTTTCCATGACTTCGGAAAGAAGTTGGTTGGTATTTTGAAGGGTATAAAGATATGCCTTTTTTGGAACCGGCTGGACAAGTACTGTTTTCCATCTACTAGGAAAGAGACGGAAAGAGACACTTCTTCAGAACTATGGAGGATATGCTAACGGACATAGTGGATTTGTGTATATCGAGAGTCTTAAGTACTCTTGTAACTCGGCGAGTGTGAAAAGAGACTTGTCTCATTTCCATCTTTCATTTCCGCTTTCAAGAATATTAGGAGTCACGTCTTTCTGTGGTAGTGTCGAGTAGGTAGTGCATAGAGGCGTTTACAAATTAATGGTCTATTTATCAGGATTAGATGCAAGAAACAAATCTACGGTGTTCGGGGAATAATTGTTGTCAACGAGCTGGGTCAAGTTTTTAACATCAGCGAGATTCTTAGAATACCTTCTCTCTGGTGTTGTCTGGCCAGAATATAAGAGTTTCGTAGAATTGTATACATTGAATTCCCCCGTAGCAAAGATTTCAGAGAGAGAATAATGAAAAACAATTCTTTGAGCGGAGTCAGACAGCTCATCGACTTAGTTAGAAGTCTAGTTATTGTCTACATTCGCCCTTCTGCAAATAAAATAGGAATGATGTGCTTTTGGACGTTGAATTTAAACCACATTAAATTAAAGTCAGTGTTGGAACATTGACCATACTTTGGAAGAAACTGATATCCAATATTATTTCTGACTGTGAAAAAAAGAATAATGGCACGAAACTGTAATTAGGTAAAATTCTAGAATGGCGCCCAACGTGGGGCCTGAAGCACTGTCCCGATACTTTGTTCTGATGTATATTTTGATTATGGTGGAATTATCATGATGCGCATACGTATGTGTATTTTTGCATCTCTATGCTCATGTGGTCCTGTCAATCAGCTAGAGAGATTTGAAAGAGCCGGAATGCTTGGGTGGATAAGTCTGTGTATGGAGAAAGAATAGCTAAGGATTTGTATGGAGAGTTTATTCATGGCGCTGTACGTTACTACTACCACCAGGAGATATTGTGGTTGATGTAACGAACTGGAAGAAGGGGTCCTATAAGACCACTAACTTGTAGGTTGGTATTAGCTTGGTGCCCTCTGCCGGGTGAATGCGTCAACAACAGTACCTTCTCATATCATCATGCGTAATATTTTATTTTGTAACGTCTCTAAGTCTACAGAAGGAATTTCTTATTCTTTTTACGTTATAAGATGGCGGATAAAGATTCTACGAAGTTTAAACTTTCTACGTTACAAATTCTAGGTTAAGTTCATCTTTTTCTACGTTACAGAATTTTGTGTTTTAGTCAGTGACAAAACAGCTGGCTACAGAATAGACGTATGTAACCTTAAAATCATTCCATGGCCCGATTGTATTATTTACAAAAACTAACTTCCATTGTTAGAAACAAACATAAGTCTTAAATTGACATTGATACTAATTCATAATTTGAACTTTTAAATAACTCATTTTTGACAGTGGCTTCGCCATTCTGGAAATATCCCTTGATCCGCTCCTGGAAGATTAGATCGATAAAGAATTATACATTATGATATTTATAACAGGTCTTAACACTGTATTTACATTGCAAGACAGGTCTCACTCAAAATGTCCTTTAGATAATTAACTGTGGAGATTAAAGGAAAGGCAGTCCAGCCACACATGCCTAAAATAACATCCAAGTTTGACACTGATCTTTTTCTGATCCGCTTGGTGAAATATGGAAACATTTTAAAAATTCTCATTTGACAAATAAACCACATATATGTACATATGTATTTATGATTATAAATATCAAAAAGTGTATGCCTTATGTCCTTGTCGGAACCACAGACTTACAAAACAGACCGCCAACTCTCAATAGTTTCTCTCTTTGTCGCCAAGCTTTGATGTGCATTTTATTTTGAGTATGTTAAGCGCTCTCTTAAGCTCTTCTGTAAATTTTAACAATGAACAAATACAAACAAAATTCACAGGCAGAGATGCACATACATAACCACGTTCAATAAAATATTTTAAGGGTGTCTAAGGCAAGATGAGAAAGAATTGTAGGTCTGTATTGTCTGTATTGCATGTCTGCGGTCAGACCATTACAATCCCTAAATTTAAACATACATAAGCGCTCATTTGCTTAAAACATTCAAATCACTTTCTGCAATGCATATTTAATGAACAACCAATTTCTTCTTATAGCTATGGTCATCGAGGAGCGATTCCTGGTGTGTCTTCCGTCACTCATGTCATACGTCATGGAGGTACTGGCACCAGTGCCAGTGGAGCCTATGGAGGTCATCCTTCGCATGGATACCATTCCACCGGATATGGGTATGTTATCGATAAATCGTAACACACTCGATAATTAAAATTAAAATCCAAAATGTCTCTTCCAAAAAGTGGTGGTCACATGGGTGTTTCCAGTGGTGGTCATGCAGCACCAGCAGGTTATGATTACCACCCAGCACCAGGACCTCATGCACCCGTTGCAGACACTACAGGTCCAGTTCATTCGACAGGCAAATCAGGAAAAACCAGTGGATCATCCACCGTCACTGCCCTCACTTTACTCTCGTTCTTGTTTTTCCTTAACATTCTCCAAGGCTGCCTCAAGGAACACATGGACACGATGAATCCAACAGTAATGGTGATGACAGCTGGTGTCGCCCGGACCAGGGTCAGTAAATTAGCGGAAATGAATTCCAGAGAGCAACAAAATACTATTTTACTTCCAAATTTGCCTCAACCAGTGCTAACGCTTAACCGAGGTGAACCCTATGCCGATGCCTCCACCAACAACGCAGACAACCAAACTCCATTCAACGGACCAAGCACAAAATTTGAATATACTAATAGACCTGACCCCGAGCCAGAGTATTACTCCACTTATGCAAATCGAACGATGACACTGGCTGATAATAAATACCAGGAGCGGTACCATTACCCATACCGGAATTATCAACGTCTACCGGGAGCTTTGCCCTCCATGTCACCATCGTCATCATCACCATCTTCTTTCTCATCCGGTTCCAATTCAGCAGGTAGTAATTACTATTCGGAGACGACAGATCCCTACTACACAAGGATTAATTGACTTTATGTTCCATTCAGCTATCCAGGAACTGGAGCCAGGACAATAAGTAGTGTGTGTGGTGTGGCGTGTGGGTGGTTATTTGGTTCTTAATTTATTTGTTTGTTTTAATAAAATGTGTGTTGGTTGTTGGTCCCTAATATAGCGAGGTCCTCAATCTTAAAGGAACAGTTTGTTGTCACTTTTGTAAATTATTGATTAAATATTAATTTTGCTTCAGAAAACTTGTCAATGTCGATTAGATGGTTCGAATTAATTTCTTGAGTGCCTTTTTTTGGGGCAAGTTTGTTGAAAGATTTAGGTTGCCCAAACTTTTTGTGGAATATTTAATAATTTCGTTAATAAGCCGTGAGAAGTAAGTTTCATTAGGACTTATATTGACAAACAAAAACTAACTACCTATAGAATGGGCCAATATTTCTGATATTGATTGAACGCTGATGAAAATCTTCATTAAGTTTTTAAAATAAAACACGAAAGCATTCACGTCCTTATTCGTTTGGAATCGCTCCAGGAGATTCTGTACATTCACTAGATAAACGAATTCGAATTGAATTAAGTGTAAAGCAGGGTACACTATCAAAATGACTGCTCTTGTATATCACAGATAACTTACTAATCCTATCATATATGGTTCTAAGAAAATGGCTGCCTAGAAGGTTTACCGGAAGTTTTGAAAATTGGGTGTCTGAAGGCTTTTTGTACAATAATGATAGTGATTCAAGAATTAGTCCAGCAAATCCTCGGATTAAATAAATTAATCCACGGATAAAAAAATTCAAGTCAAGGTTAACCGGGTTTTGGTATTTTGAAGTGACTTTTACTTGCGATTATAGGTACTATAAGGAAAGTTATGCATTTGTTAAAAAAATATAACAATCAAACATGACGCCACGATGCGATGAAGGGAATTTGAAAAATGTTGGTCAGATAATTCGTCCTAAAGATGGATTTTTGGAATTGGCACTCAAGTACTTCAACTCACGTATTCTGCAAACTTTCAATTTTAAGTGAAAACTCATTTATCTCAAAAACCGTGTCTTTTGGTTAGAATAGATTTCCCAGAAAAGTCTTGTAACGGTACCAAGGGTAAGCCACTTGACAGATTTTGATGAAATTTTCAATTTGTAGTCCTTTTATAAACCAAGTATGTATATTGTTCCTTGATATTTTCAAACAAAAAAATTAAGGTTTTTTTTTTTAAAATGGATTTTTTTTTATTTCTGTTTTTGTTCTGGGATTTTGTATAGGTACTCAGGAAAATTGAAATAGCCTTGTTTAAAAAAAAAATGCAAAATAAACAGTTCCAATTAATTTGGGAAAACAATAGCAAAACATTACGATGATGGAGAAGTCGATAAAAGTGGGTCTGGAAATTCCTTCCGTCTGTCTGTGTCTGTTCGCACCTCTAGAGCCTGAACGTTTGGGCCGATTTGATTCAAGTTTAGTAGATAGATAGATAGATAGATTCTTTATTTCATATTGGGGTTTTACAATATTACTTAAGACTAAGGACATGGCAATACTGCCGTCTGCCTGAGAGTACGTTTCATAATAAAAAATGAAAAGAAGAAAATATATACAAAGATCAATGTAGAAAATAATAAATAGGTTAATTTAATAATGAAAAAAAATAAGTACAAAAATAACTTTTAAAATAATAAGCTGTAAAATTGAAAATGAAGCAATTTTCAATTTTTGAAAGTTAATATTTTATAAACAATTTTAAAGTGATTTGAAACACAAAAAAGATCAATAAAGAAAAAAAGATTCTATTTAGAATGTATATAAACATTTTCCAATTTTTAAGTGATTTGAAACACAAAATTAATAAACAGTTTTTGAATAATTAAAAGGTTGAATAATTGAGCTTCACATAATCAGAAGTTACAAGAAACAGTTTCGATAATTAAGAGCTTGTTCACAAAACCCATACAGAGTTGTCCACCCTGCCAATCCGTTCAAAATTCCTATCAATTGTGTTCTGGAGAGGACGCTTTGATGGAAGTGAAATCTTCTGATTTCCTGCAAAATTGGGCACACAGCAATGAAGTGAAAAACATCATCGCGCTCGAATCTGTTACAAAAATTACACAAGATTGGTAAGTCTGAACGATGAGGGACATAATTTAAGCTAAGAATTTCCACTCTTGCTCGAAAAATGGTGCTTATAACTTTCACAGGGAGTTCCATTTTAAAATAATTATTAGCTTGAAGTCGATGATTTAATTCATTGTATATAAGCCTTGTTGATGATGCCGCCGCGCGACTTAGATGTTGAACGTATATTTGTTCATCAACCTTTGCTATTACTTTAGCAAATATCTCACTCCAGTTATCTAAATTGGATTCAGTAAGATCAAACCCGAGGCCATGAGAGGTTGCTAGATCGCTCCATTCTTTGAACGGTGTTGAATTTGTACGCAGTAGGTAAGCCATAATCGATTTGTGAAGACTTAAACCAGGTTTTTGCATAGTCTTTATCAAGAAATCAGAATTTACTTTGAGGTTTCTAATGTAAATTGGGGTAATACCTGACTCGACATGGATAGCATGTGTTGGGGTGGAATTCGGTAATCGAAATAAACGTTTGAAGAAGAACCTTTGAATCGATTCGAAATCCTCGAAATACTTATAACCGAAAGCTTGGACTCCATAACACAAACAAGAATTGATAGTAGCTTCAAACACACGGTATTTGGACCCTAAGTCTATATTTTGGTTTGCAAAGAGGTTTGGCCACATCACGTTAAGGGCAATTTTGGCTTCCTTACACTTTTCCTGTACATGTTTTGCAAAGCTAATGTTTGAAGAGATCAGCACACCCAAATACTTGAATTCTTGTACTACCTCTATACGTTCACCATTCAAAAGCCAGTTTTCTTCTCTTGACCTCTTACATTTCCGAGCTTCAAACACCATAATTTTTGTTTTCATAGCGTTTATTTTCAAATCCCAGGTGTTGCAGTACCTCTGAAGCTTATTTATTTGAAGTTGAAGAGAGGAAGGGTTATCTGCCAACATAACCAGATCATCTGCGTAGAGAAGCACTTTTATATGAGTGTTGGAAATGCTGACTCCCCCAGGTAAGCATTCACTAATGTCGTCGATAAAAAGAGCAAAGAAAATTGGGCTCAGAATACACCCCTGAGGAACACCAGCAGAAGTTTCGAACCAATTCGATGTCTCAAAGCCATCCCACACTGCCGCACTAGTTCCAATCAATAAAGATTCATACATTGTCAAAAATTTCATAGAAATACCAAAAGAAGCCATTTTGTAGATGAGAGCTTGCCGATTAACAGTGTCAAAGGCTGCTTTAAAATCAACAAAGCAGGCATATAACTTTTTTTTTCCTTGGGTAAATTTATTAGCTATGCTAGACAAAGCAAAGATGTGGTCAAACGTTGAGAATCCAGCGCGAAAACCAGCTTGGAATATACTCAAACGTTGGTTTGATTCTATCCAGTTTGAGAGTCTCCTATACAAAATTGTAGCAAATACCTTTCGAATGGAGTTAAGTATTGAAATACCCCTATAATTTTCTGGCAAGTTTGAATCTCCCTTTTTAAAAATTGAAATAATAAGAGCTTGATTAAAGCTTTGCGGAACACATGCATTTTCAAACAAATGATTGTAAAACAATAGTAGGTGATGCTTAAATTCAGACGTTGAGTACTTAAAAAACTCGAGAGGGATACCATCGTTACCAGGTGACTTATTGTTTTTCATAGAAGATAAAGCAAGATTCAATTCATCTACAACTATTGGCATATCAAGTTCCTCGACAATTGGGTTGGGCAAGGCGTAGTGAAACGATTGCCGTTCGCAACTAGCTGTCAACAAAGATTGAAAATGAGTGGCAACACTACCCGCTAAACGATTGTTACCACGCAGTTCTCTCACGCTACTCCAGAAGGTTTTTGAGTCTTTACATTTTTCCAAGTTTCTAGCTAGGTTTCTAGTGTAGTTTAACTGCTTATTCTGACAAACTTGCTTATATGTTTTATTAGCTTTTAAATAAGCGCATTTGGAACACTCAGTATTTGACTTCCTAAACAAGTTAAGGGAAAAAAATACTTTTTTACGGAGCAAGTTACACTCGTAGTCAAACCATTTGCAGTGGGAAACTAATTGATTATTGCAGCGATTTTGAAAAGAGGAAGACCTAATAGCCTTCAAAAAGTTCTCTACAACAAGTTCTAGGGGAGCTGAACTTGGCGAAAGAAGTAAACCTATGTTTCTGTTTAAACAAAGCTGATATGAATCTGCCTTATGAGGTAGCCATCTGAGCTTAGTCAGATTACTAGTCCCCAGGATAGGGCTTTCTTGAACAAAAGTTGCACTAGCGACGATTGGAAAATGGGTCGAAAAATTTGCTTCCAATACTTCAAAATCTTCAACTACCTGAATCCAATCACCAGAGACTGCACAAAAGTCAATTACTGAACTTCCTTGGCCACTTAAAAAAGTCAGTTCACCATTGACGTCTGAATTTAACGAACCATTCAATACACAATAACCAAAACTTTCAAAGAGATCAGTTAAAAGCCTCCCATTTCTATTCAATATATCATCTTTAGAATTTCTACGTGTTAATAGATTCGACTGAGTATTCAATTGCTCAACGTTTGAATTTTGAAAAAACCCAATTCTCGAATTCAAATCACCGATTAACATTACATTAGATGAGTTAAAAACATTTAAAAAATCGTTCAGCTCGTTAAAATCATTCAACCAGTTATTACAGTTTAAATAGAGTGGCACAATATAGTGACTTTTCCTAGTACTGCTACAGCTACCATCTATTTGAATAACTACTTTACTATTTATTTGCTTAAATCTAACAAAATTATTAAAAATACTTTTTTTAATACCACATATAATACCTCCACTAGCTCTACCATGAATATTATTTCTAACTGCAGGAATATAGCTGGTATTAAAATTTTTAAAATATTTAATAGTTTCATTTTGTTGCCCTTCTTCCAAGAAGGTTTCAATCAATATAATTATATCGTATTTTTGAATCAAATTAAAAAAATCAACTAACAAAAGTTTATTTTTAATGCCAGCTATATTATAACTTAAAATTTTTAGTTTAGTGGAATTAGTACATTTACTTGATATATGGCAGACGGCACTGACTTCCTATGACAGGTTCACATGAACTCCAGGTGGAGGCGCTGATGATGGTAAAGGGTCAGTAGAATTTGTTCCCTCGCCGCTGTCAAAATAAACAAGTGCTTGGTTTCCAAATTGTTGTTGTATAAACTTCATCTCACTTGATGTTTTAAAAGTCAACCCACGAGCAAATTTGTTATCAAATAGTTTGTCGTCGATTTGTAATTTATCACCTCTTACAAAGACTTTAGCTGCTGGATTTAGTGCGAGAAGTTTTGTTCTTATTTCGAACAAGGTCTGCCTTTTTTTTCGGTACAGCAGTGATTGCTCTCGGTGTACACTTTTTCCAGAACCTCTAAGTTGTTTTGACGCCGAAATAATTTTTTGAACAGAATCGGATGATTCCAGTTCCAAAAGTACTGTCGCTCTTTTTGTTTTTGTGTTAAGTATTTCCCGTGCAGATTTGACCAGAATATCACCACCACCTTTTACATCGAGAAGGCCCTTGCATGTCTGTTTGGCAGAGTTGACTGCATCTGCCTTGTCATCTAAAGGGAGGTGCACGACAATAATATTCTCGTTAACTTTTCTTGACAATAGTTCTATTTGAGACTCCAAAAGCTCGCATCTGTCAGTCATTTTGCATAATTTCTCGTTGAGGCTCAAATTAGTTGTCTTCAGAGATGATATTTCATGTAAAAGTGAGTTAACTTCCGATTTCGTCGCAAGATCTTTTAGTTTTTCGGATAAGACCTCGTTGAGCATAATTTTTAACTCAGTGACAGTCAATTTACCAACCTCCATTACTGATTTTTGTGAGCTCGAGTATTTTTTATTGCAGTGGACCGATTCCGGAGAAGTTGTAGATACTTTTCGCTTGTTGTTCATAAAGATGAGTCCCGTTCGTCGAATAAATGGTGTTAATTTTTTTTTTTTTTTTTTTTTGATTGAATAAGTGCTTCTTTTATATTTAATTACTTTTTCCGATAGTTTGTAAACTCAGTTAAGAGATAAAAGTTGATAGTAATAAAATTAAGAAGAAAACAAGAAAAAAAAAACTATTTATTTTTGAAAATTACAGGGAGCTAAATATTTTTCGCGCTTCTACTAATGACAGCTGAAACGTCACGTTCGATTAGTTCAAGTTTAGTATATAGTATTTATTTTGACGTCCCTCAGAAAGCATTTTTAATTTTTGCTCTAGGCCGAAAAATAACCTGCCTACAATCGTATAGAAGAAAATTGATTTTATCGAAAAGGCTAAGAATGTTATTTTCTTAAGGCAATCTTTATTTTGGTTGGAAAAGATTTTTTGGAATTTGACTAATGGTACCTCTCATAGAACCGGAATTTTCAAATCAAGTTTTCTCGTAAATTATACATCCGATTTCAATGAAATCTTGGGCTCAGGAAGTCATTTTAAGCCAAAATTCTTAATTTTTTTGACGTGATAACGTCTAATAAATCGGTTTGGAATATATGGGCAGCACGCACAGAAAAATGTCACAGTCACAGTCACAGTCACAGTCACAGTCACAGTCACAGTCACAGTCACAGTCACAGTCACAGTCACAGTCACAGTCACAGTCACAGTCACAGTCACAGTCACAGTCACAGTCACAGTCACAGTCACAGTCACAGTCACAGTCACAGTCACAGTCACAGTCACAGTCACAGTCACAGTCACAGTCACAGTCACAGTCACAGTCACAGTCACAGTCACAGTCACAGTCACAGTCACAGTCACAGTCACAGTCACAGTCACAGTCACAGTCACAGTCACAGTCACAGTCACAGTCACAGTCACAGTCACAGTCACAGTCACAGTCACAGTCACAGTCACAGTCACAGTCACAGTCACAGTCACAGTCACAGTCACAGTCACAGTCACAGTCACAGTCACAGTCACAGTCACAGTCACAGTCACAGTCACAGTCACAGTCACAGTCACAGTCACAGTCACAGTCACAGTCACAGTCACAGTCACAGTCACAGTCACAGTCACAGTCACAGTCACAGTCACAGTCACAGTCACAGTCACAGTCACAGTCACAGTCACAGTCACAGTCACAGTCACAGTCACAGTCACAGTCACAGTCACAGTCACAGTCACAGTCACAGTCACAGTCACAGTCACAGTCACAGTCACAGTCACAGTCACAGTCACAGTCACAGTCACAGTCACAGTCACAGTCACAGTCACAGTCACAGTCACAGTCACAGTCACAGTCACAGTCACAGTCACAGTCACAGTCACAGTCACAGTCACAGTCACAGTCACAGTCACAGTCACAGTCACAGTCACAGTCACAGTCACAGTCACAGTCACAGTCACAGTCACAGTCACAGTCACAGTCACAGTCACAGTCACAGTCACAGTCACAGTCACAGTCACAGTCACAGTCACAGTCACAGTCACAGTCACAGTCACAGTCACAGTCACAGTCACAGTCACAGTCACAGTCACAGTCACAGTCACAGTCACAGTCACAGTCACAGTCACAGTCACAGTCACAGTCACAGTCACAGTCACAGTCACAGTCACAGTCACAGTCACAGTCACAGTCACAGTCACAGTCACAGTCACAGTCACAGTCACAGTCACAGTCACAGTCACAGTCACAGTCACAGTCACAGTCACAGTCACAGTCACAGTCACAGTCACAGTCACAGTCACAGTCACAGTCACAGTCACAGTCACAGTCACAGTCACAGTCACAGTCACAGTCACAGTCACAGTCACAGTCACAGTCACAGTCACAGTCACAGTCACAGTCACAGTCACAGTCACAGTCACAGTCACAGTCACAGTCACAGTCACAGTCACAGTCACAGTCACAGTCACAGTCACAGTCACAGTCACATTTACGTTACCTAGCTGCTTTCATAGCCTAGAAATCGATAAAGTGGGAGGGGAGGGTGTTGGGTGGTTACTTGGTTGTGGTGGGAGTGTGTGTGGGCAAGGCGGGGGGGGGAGTAGTGTCGGGAAGAGGAAAAATTGTCAAAAATGGTGGGTGGTTGTAGCTGGTTTGGGTGGTGAGATAAATATTGTCAAAGCTAATGGGTGGTTCCTTGGTGGCTGTAGGTGGGATGGGTGTTTGGTGTTGGGGGGATTTGGTATGGCTGGAGGGGGGGGGTGAATTGTCGGGGTTGGGGTGAGGAAACAATTGTCAAAAATGGTGGGTGAATAGCAGGTGGTTGTAAGTGGAGAAGGTGGTTGAATTTGGTGCATGGGGGAATTGTCAAAAATAGTGGGTGGGTGATTGGTGGTATTTAGGAAGGGCTGGCTTTATTGTGTGGGAGAAAAGGAACCCATTTTCAAAAATGGTGGGCTGTTGGTTGTTTGTGGGGTTGGTAGGTTGGTGTTTGGGTTAAGGGATGAACAAAAAATGTCACAAATGGTGGGTCGTTGATTGGCTGTTGTAGGTGGGGTGGGCAGTTAGTGGTGGTGGTGAAGGGGTGAGGGTGATGAGGTGTAGGGGGAATTGTTAAAATTGTTGTTGTTGCTTCCCATGGTATTCTAGAGCTTAGTTTTTCGTCGATAGACGGAGCACCTCAAGTGGTAGTACTATAGTTTATATATACAATGGCTGGGTGTATGGTGGTGGTGGGGGATTTGATGGGTGAGTTGAGGAAAATGTTGTTCCCATTTATAAATGAATATAATCTGTAATAATTGTTATTATAATAAAATAATAAGACAAATATATTGATTTTATTAACGAAACACTAAATTATTAAAAATTATTTCACTCCACATTTTTTTTGATGGTTTTAAAAATTATGAATTTTAATGGAAACTTGAATGTTTCACATCTGCCGGGCGTCCCGTGACGGCTAATTTTTTTTATTTATTATTTTGTTTTTTGAAATAGTTTGTTGATTGAATTTTTTTTAAATTATTTTCCCAGATCAAAACTACAGATTTTCTCAAAATGACATAGAAACTCAAAATTTTTTTTAAAATATTTGTTCGAAAAGCTTTTCAAACAAAACCACTTTAAAAAAAAAAAACTGGTCGAACAGCATTTGCCATCCGAACTAATTTAAGTACTGAAAGACCAGTGTTGCCCTGTAAATGAAATGGCACATCGAGATGATAAGTTCATAAGTGTGATCGTCAACGCGTTCAAGTTCAAGGCTGCATTGGAATCGACATTGACATTAACTTTTGGATCAACGCTTTGACTATTTACTACTACATTTCATAGCCAGAGTAATAGCCCTTTCAATACTCTTGGGATGCATTGGCTGTTGACGATAGTGGCTCGTTGTTGGAAGTCGGTTTTCAAATTCAGCATTAAAATCGCAGTTGAATCTTCAGTTGAATGACGAACCAACATGGAAAATTTTGAGAAACTATGCTATGGCGCAGGTGTTGTAAACATGAAAAATCATCATCTGAGAAATGCAAGACGCTTTAGGAGCGAAATGATGCTGCGAGTTGTTTATGTCCGTCAAACTATACCAGTTATCCCGAGTTCAAAGCCTGCAGATATATAATCATGGCTTGTCGGAAATTATCGATTTTCTGGCGATGCGAGTAAGTAAAAACATTTGAGTTTGTTGCAGAACGATCCATCAGCCCATGATTAACCTAAACAACTGTTAGCAGTTGAAAATATTCGAATTCTGCTTGATGCTGAACTGATTTCGAAGGCAGAACACATTAGCAAATTGTTCCCGAACAACGCAACGGTCTCAATTATTTGAAGCGCTATTGGTAGAGTGATCGTGCGAAATTAGCTGCGAAGAATAAGGATGTCTATGATTTGTATTTCTTCGACTCTGTCATCATAAAGCTGCCTAATCTAAGCCAATCGAAACTATGCACTGGAACCCAGGTTGACGTGAACTCATTAGTAATTAACAATATCACCCAAGCCACCATAGTCAGAGGCAAGTTTACATGCGAGAAAGTTCACTTTCCAAGGATTCCGATGACACTGACCGACAAATCTTAAGGCCAATAATTGCAAGTGTGTGGCCTTAACTTCAAATTTCCTTGCTCTCCACAAATAACAACTGTACAAACGTGACGTGTTCGCGTGTCGAAAAAACGTTTACAATGTGTACTTACACACCGGACAGCAAAACAAACAAAAATTTTATCACAAAGCGTTGCAGTGAAAAGTTTTATTTATTGTTTTGTAAATGAATTTTTAGATTATTTTATATAATAATTTCGTTTGCGGTTTTCAAATGACACATTCATTCAATTTCTGTCCCTTTTCCTTCAACACTTCAGCAATCCATTCTAGGTATGTAGAGATTTTTGTATAAATCGCCGGTGGGTACCCAGAACATGATGGTTGTCCTGTAGATGTTATACCCACAGCGATCATTTGTTCGTTATGGTTTGCAATAAGTGGTCCACCAGAGTCACCCTTTTGGAAAATAAAAAAAAATATTTCAATATTTCATATTGTAGCTAGTTTAACATTAATCTAAGAAACTTAACTACTAACCTGGCATGTGTCTTTAGCAGCATCTTTATCACCAGCACAGATATGACCATCCGAAATACCGGCCTTGAATTTTCTTTGCCAATTGTAAAATGGTTCACATATTTCAGCTGGAAATACCTTCAAATTGACTTTCAACAAATTCTCCGACACCATTCCAGCTAAAAATTTTAATTTATTTATTATTTTTTGTACTTTAATATACTTTGTATATGTATGTAAGTATCTAACCAGATTGTGTAAGTCCGTAACCAATGGCTGTCACATTGTCGGTTACGAGATTTGGACGGTCCCATAAGCAAACTGGATTAGTTCTTAACAACATTTTAAAAAATTATAAAAAGAATCGCTTTAACACAAATATACAAGATAAAGATTAAAATATTTACGATATGGAATCATTAAGTTCTAGAATCGCAATGTCGTGGTATGCCAGTCTTGGCTCATACTGAGGGAAAACTGTAACATTCACAACCGAAAACTTTGGAAAGTATAGCGTATCAATTTCTGTAACTGGTCTTCCTCCAATAAACACGATATCAGGAAGTTTGCTGAAATGAGAGAAATAGTTAAACTAATAGAATATTTGATTCTAAAGGGTGTTTTTTAAGAGCTTGAGAATTTTAACTAAACAGAAACATTGTTGGAATGAATTTTTTTATTTATATATGTAGGCTGGTAGATAATTTCATGACATTTATTTTTTAAATGTGATTTGTTGCATTTGTCCGCTGTGGCTAAGAGTTACATAATCCATTCGATCAGTCCAATTGCTCACTACCTTTTCCAATAAATGTGGCCGTATGGCAGAAAAGGGTGGCTTGACTAGTGGCTTTCAATGCTTCAAAAGTTACTGGTTTGTCGGCATATAAACAAATGACTCAAGACTTAATACAGCCCCATAAAAAGTAATCTAGAGGAGTTAAGACACACAAACAAGGCGGCCAGTGAACAGGACCGCTTTTGGAAATAAAATTGCCACCAAATATATTTTGCAAACATAAGCGAGAGCTACAGTACGTTTGCAACGAACTGTTGGATACCCTATTCCCTATATTTTTGTGTGTTTTTGCGTCTGCCTCCCGTAGCCAGCCGATGTTTCAGTTTCAGAAACAAAATTCTTCTTTAGCAGACAGAAAAAAATTCAATAACATTAATTTTGTGTGGTGTGAAGTTCAATTAGTGCTGGCAAAATAAAAAAAGGCGTGCGCCACGCCCAAAGTTAAAACTTTTTATTGCCAAGGCAATTGGTATGTGGTATGAGCTCAGTGACATTCAATTTTATTCTTGCAGATCGATTTGAACAAAACAAGACAAAACTTAAATTTTTAAAAATTAGATTTTGAATGGAAATAGCGATTATGGGTGTTTTTAACAATTCTTGGACCACACTCTGCTACGTAACCAAGGAATATAAATCTATTCTAAGTGTTCATCTTTTTACTTCAAAACTGCGACCGATAGTTAAAAAACGTTAAAAAATTAATGCCTTATACAACTTTTGACGGAAACGCCCCTAAAAAGTGGGCGTGTCTTAAAAATTTTAAGCACTAACTGAGCTTTGATCAGTATTTAGGCATATGTGTAAAACTACAGCTGAATCGAGTAGTTTTTAAACAATCTTACCTGAACAAAGGTATTTTATCAAAATCACGCCTTCAAAAGTGGGCGTATTGAAAAAATTTACACAAGAAAATGTAGAAATATATTTTTCATAAAACGAACGGAAGGGAAAAAGGTTTAAATTGAATATTGGTAGTACCTTAAATTTTTAAAACTACGATTTTCGTTCTTTCATGAAAAGTGGGCGAAAGCCACGCCCAAAATTCAAAAATTTCTTTTCATACACAAACGATTTAGTTTCTACTAAGAGACGCCAAATTTTGGCTTGCGGATTCATTATAAATACCGTTTATTTACAAAAACAATTTTTCAATAGTTTCTACTGAAAAGTGGGCGTCAGCCACGCCCAAAAGCAAATTTATTGATTTCATACACAAGATGTTTATGTGCAAGTAATACCCACAAAATGTTATGTTTTTCTCTTTAATATAACATTTGTTATTCTATACATCTATTGATGGTTTTGTATGAAAAATGGGCGTCAGCCACGCCCAAACTGAAATATTTTTATTTAATTGGAGGAAGGTTTACCTAAATCTTGCGTGTGCAAAATTTAAGCGTTATGGTTTCATCGTAACTGTACAAAAAACATAATTTAATTTTACCAAATATAGGTTGCTCAACAAAAATGGCGATTGTGGGCGTGTTTGTGGGCGGAACTTTTTGGTTCAAGAACTTAGCCTTACTCTTGAACCAAAGATTATATATACCAAATTTCAGCTTTCTAGCTCAAAAATTGCGACCTCTAGAGAGTATACATACGGACGGACGGACGGACGGACATGGCTAAATCGACTAGGCTTTTGATTCTGAGTCAGAATATATATACTTTTCCATACCTAACGGTATTATTTCTCTATGTTACAAACTCCACACCAAATACAATATACCCATTCTATGGAATAGGGTATAATAAATTGATAGTTACTCGTAAGCGCGCTATTTATCATGTTGCGCCATCTTGTTGAAACCAAACGTCGTGGATGTTTAGCTGATTAATTTTTGGAAAACAGCAGATCCTCTCTCATTTCGAAAGAAATTCATTTCGAAAGAAATGATGCCGGCAGCGTGGACACCGCATCAAACCGTCTATTTAAATAGTGGATTATGTTGACCGTCAAATGGACGAAGTGTTGTATGAAATTCGAGAACAGATTTTTTTTTTCAAAGTATATTTCCACAATTTGAAAGCGTGGTTCCGGCGTTAAACGCTTTATGATGACAACCATCACAACTTATCATGCCGCTAAAAAAACCCACTTTTATTAAATTAGTAAACCTATTAGTAAATCTTTTGAATTGAGTTTTTGTTTCATCAAATATCAAACTTTTTCACATCCCTTAAGGTTTGGTTATAGCCAAATCAAAATCAAAATCAAAATTTTATACAAACATTTTAGCAAACTTAAAAAAATTGCTAAGTGTTATACTTCACCACATACATATGTACGTCTTTTGAAAATGTTCCAAATAACAAAATTCAAATTCAGGATAAATTGAGGCAAACAATGTTACAATGTCCCAAATGTGGTACAAATTCTTGGTCATACACTTGTAAAACTCCACTACGTCTTCTATCGCGACGCTCTTTGACATTCCTGGGGTAAGCTCTCAAACAAAAACAAGCATCCTTTCAGCACAGCTTGCTACCTATTCAAACTAACTCAGAGCGACCGGACAACTCCTCTTCTCGAGAGCGTTAAAGGTTTTATAGGTTAAAAGTTAAAATAGTACTTAAGGATCTCTATATACACCAAACCCGCTGTCCCGGATAGTATATCCTTAATAGTTTTGAAGAAATGTGCATCCACATTAATTACCAAACACCACTTTGTAAGCTTTTATATTTTTGCTACTCTAAAACAGCACTTTTCTAGCCCGTTCCTGAGATCCTGAGATGTGTGTATATTCTCCCTATTCAATGCTATGGTACCCAAAGGCTCCGTACCATCTCCTATTCTCTTGGTGACGCCTTTTCATATTCCTTGAGACACGCAAGCTTGTTCTTCAGGAAAAGTGTTGAAGCGACAGAGTGTGAAAAACTCTTTAAACTCTGATCTTGACAGCTTTGTAGATTTTCCAATAGAGAATTATCAGTCGTGTGGAGCTTTATTCATCAAAGCATAATTTTAGTCTGTGTATAATATATTACTTCTCCAGGTCAGATTTGGCTACAACCTACAAGCCATACATTCGCCCGAAGCTTGAATTAAAATCTCATACCTGGGAAGGTCAACTATTACACATTTACTACTGCAAAGAGTGTTCCATCGAAATAGCTTCATTCCTCTCCCAAAATAAATTCTCCATAATACTTGCTCCACTAGGAAAACTTATCAATTTCGAATGTACTCTTAAGAAAAGAGACTCCTTCTTTAGCCACACGTTACGAATGTAGAATGCTCAGCCCGACTCAATGTTCTAACCCGTATAAGCTATAAATATTTTATCAATATAGCAATCGTACTGTGTTAATTATTGTTGAGGGTCATTATCCTAAAGTGCGCACTTTTTATAAAAAAAAAATTCTGCCTATGTGTTTTGTGTTAGTAAGAAAGTGGTTTTTGGATTGAAGACCTGTCTAAAAAATAATTACAAAACCACTTTTTGTTGTTAAAAACACGAAAAAGTTGATAGATAGAATAATCAATATGAAATGAAAATAAATAACCCGATATTTACTCATTTTTGTAAACACAATGTGCAGCGGTCAAAACCATCTTCGGACTTATCAGCATTCCACCACCATCAAAATGTAATTCTCCAGATTCATTTATCCATCCAAGAGCAGCCTTCAGGCATAATGTTAAAAATGTCCATTCAAAGTATTATTCAGCTTACCATAAATGGGAACTCATCCTCAATTGTTGGTGACCCTCCCGTGATATAAAATGTATCGTCATCGTCTTAAAAAATTGTTAACAATCAAAAAATGTAAAAATTAATCGTCAAGTAATGTCTTTGGCCTACCATAATCTGGGACTGTTGTGTTAACCTGGAGAGATTCTATTTCAAAATTTTAAAATTGATAAATACTTTTTTTTTTAATTTAGATAGTTTCAAGTTCACCTAAAGTTTTATTCGGAAGTTGATAACTATGCACAAAAAATGTTAAAAAAAGAAGTTGAAATCCAACTAACACCGATAATGGCTTCAAAGTCATGCTAAAAATATTTTCAACTGAATTAAACAAAAATTTCTCGATGACTGACTGCTCACCAGAGTTTTGAGTTGAATAGTCAGACAATAAAGTTATTAATTCAAATTTGAATATTAACTTGTTCTTAGTAGGTTTAGCAGAATTTTTTTTTTCGAGATTCCATGCAATATGGCATTCGTTTTCTCCACCAAATCGTGACAACCAAAAAAAAAACTAGTTTTTTTGTAAGGCAAATTAAAACCAACTGCAAGTTGCCAATGCCAATCAATTAACAATATAATTTGATTTTTCATTGCTCTTAAGGGCAAGTGTTGGATTCTTAGAAAGTTTTAGATTAATATTTAACAAAACAGTGATCAAAATTGTTCGATTTGTCATATAGCCAAAAGTATCCGCTGCACAAGAAATAAAGGATCAACTTTAAACTTCGCTTATAGGCCATTTTGAAAAACCTTGAACTTTTGAGAAAACAGATCCAGCTCTCAAGGAGGATACTATTGGCAGTTGCATTAAAACTGCATTTCAGGCTTCCTGCTTTGCTATTAATGCACATAGTATTTAAGATTAAACAAATTTACTGAGTTAAATAAAAAAAAATTAAATGCTCTAAAAAATACAAACGAATATTTATTTGCACGCAATTTAAATTGAGCTGGCTTTAGCTTCACATGGTTAAAATTTTGGAAGAATCGGTTTAGTTGCTTTCGAGAAAGTGGAGAAAGTAAGTTTTATGAGAGGTAGGGTTCTGATTTTTGTTTAACCTTAACTTATTTTAATTTTTTTATCAGAAAAAAGAAATGGTTTTATAAGAGGTACCGTTATTAGAAAAAATTCCGAAAATATTGTCCTAAGCAAATGATAGATTTGCCTGAACAAAAATCAGGATGTCTTATCAAAATCGATTAAGAAAAATTTTTGACTTCCCTAGCTATCATCATAATATTTGATTGTTATCTCATTTTTTTTTTCACGAATCCTTAAATTGCCTTATAGTAAGTAAGGGATGAGTATGAATTTGTACTTTCGAATTATTTATAGATCTACTCTAGGAACTTGGATCATTGTTTAATTTCAGACAATTTTTCTCGGGCTCCGACAATGCAGTTAAATAAAAAGTCCCCAAGAGAAGCGTCTGGCGGTACGAGAAAATCCATTGGGTCGGACGGTTCCAACAATTTCTTCGGAAACGTTAACTATAGTCACTATATGTTTCCTCTGTCTATAGTGACGTAGACTCAATCTGATATGATGACAAACATTATTTTCTCTGGCATGGACGTATTATATTTTGAACTGCTACTAATATGTCAGGTTCACATAAAAATTGTCAAAAAAATTCGCCAAAACAAGAGATCACGGTGCTAGCTGTTGAAACGCGACTTCAGGAAAATATGAACAACTTAAAATTTTGAGATAGAAGCTCTCGAAATCTGTTCCAACAAATTCAAAAAGTCGCATACAGCAAACAATAACGGATATTTTTATATTTAATCCATAGAAAATGGGCATGCATTGCCCACATTTAAGGAACCCAATTTATTTCTGAACGAATATATAGTTAAGAAATCCTGCTACGTCCCAAAGGTAGTACAAATGTTTGAGAATTTTTGTAAAAAAGACTCGAAACTCTACTACGTCTTCGGTTCGGACTCCACACGCTCTTTCACAGTGTCAGATTGCTGCGAATTCAAAACTACCACTCAGTGACCTGACTCATCCTGTTCTTCATCTCCTTTCGCACTCGTTCTATTGCAAGAGCTCGACATACACAAATCCGCTGACCCTCATAGTATCCTCCATAGAGTTACGCTCCCCAAGCCACCACAAAATCTTTTTCATCTGCTCCATTCTACTAGTCTCTTTCCGAGTGGATAGATTCATGCCCTGGTTATAAATGCCAAATCTTACCAAACAGTGGAAACAATCTTTATATCGTTTTGAAGAGAGTAAGATGAATGCGCTTGATAGAGTCTGTCACCCGGCTCTCTTGTCAATATTGATATCAACGAACTCCTTCTTCAATGGGTAAGATGTAATTTTCGGACCTTTCCATTCTCTTAGCTTTAGATAACTTTCTGTCATATTTTCATAAAATTAATGCTGGTGTGCCCCAAGGCTCCGTTCTGTCTCCGACACTCTTCTTAATCTTTATAACTGATCTCTTGTCTAAGATTCTTATCCACTCAATTGTTTTGCTGATGACAATACTCTCAGCTTTTCATATTCGTTTCCAGATTAACAGTCCAGTTCTGCGGATTTGGAACTGCAACGGTAGGGAATGATAAGATCAATCATCCAGTTGTTGTGTAGAATTTTGTGCTTCAAAAACTCAATGCTTTCGGCACATAATTGACGTCGTTGCGTCTCCAAGAATGTAAAAATTTTTGAATATATTTCCTTTTTACCATCTGATCTGGCTACAATTTATAATGCATATATTCGTTTGAAGCTTCTCATACCTAGACAGGTGGTGCTCTTGCTACACATTCGTATCTCCACGAGGTATAAGCTGACACAATTTAATTAAAAAGAGGACCGTTGTAATACCATAAAGTGTGGAGTGTAAAACTTGGACCTTGGAGGATATCACGTTTTCTTTGAGCCAGGATAAAACCTCTTTAACCGCCATTAATTCCGCTCGGAACACGCTTCCATAGTTTGAAAGAGAGAAGGAGAGACGTGGAGTTAGTCTGTTAGAAGTAAGAGATAACACCACCCCATACCCTATTACTAGATTTTTCCATCTTCCCAGAATGCATTTTCTCCCAGATTGATCTTGAGGGTACGCAGATTCGGAAAGTTTTTGTTTAAATGTAGTAGAGCTGGGATGTGGGATACCTACAGAAAGTAATCAATATGTTGGCGTTGGCGTAGTTACTATTTTTCCACTGTGAGGCCTAAAGGCGAGTTGCTGAGCAAGCAGTAGTTTGCTTGCTAAAAACATCCCTAGATTAGATCAAATAAAATGTCGAGCACTGCAGAGGGAGTATATGGCACCACGCACCACTTATGCACATATAATGTGAAAGCAGTGCGTTGGACTTTTCCCAGCTTGTCACAATTTGTCGTTGTGTCAAAAGCAGTCCACCTGTGTTAAGCCGATGGACTACACAGGGCTCTAAGCCCCATTTATTGCCAATGGCGTTTTTGCAAGCGAAGAGAGCTAATGTAGCTTGCTTTTCTTAATCTTTTGTTTATACCTATTGAATTTCCAGCTCTATTGACAATCTGTATCGAATGAAGAATACTCTGTTCCCTCTCATTATGATATATTTACTTACTTACTTAAGGTGGCGCAGACAGTCCATTGTGGACCACGGCCTCAACCAACATTCCTCGCCAGCTAGGCCGGTCCCTAGCCAGTGGCCTCCAGTTGCGCACACCAAGTTGGTTGAGGTCGTTTACCACTTGATCGCGCCACCTTAGATGGGGTCTTCCAGAACTGCGTCGGCCCTCCGGGTTGGAATTGAAGACTCGTCGGGCAGGAGCGTTTACGTCCATACGCTCCACATGACCCAGCCATCTAAGCCGCTGAATTTTCAGCTTCTTAACCAAGTCAATGTCGCTGTATAGCCCGTACAGTTCGTCATTGAATCTTCTCCTCCATACTCCATTGATACATACAGGCCCGAATATCACCCGAAGAATCTTTCTCTCAAAGCACCCCAGCCTGTATTCATCCGATTGTGTCAGTGTCCACGCTTCTGCCCCATACAGCAGGACTGGGATGATAAGGGTCTTGTATAGTGTCTCCTTGGTCCTTTGAGAGAGGGCTTTACTACTAAGATGCCTTCTTAGCCCGAAGAAACAGCGATTGGCAAGAGTGATTCTTCGACTGATCTCTTCACTGATGTTGTTCTGAGAGGTTATAGTGGAACCCAAATAGACAAAGTCCTTGACAACCTCAAAGTTATATCTGTCCATTGTGACGTTTTGTCCGAGCCTACGGTGATGATCTACTTCACCCGAGGACAGCATATACTTTGTTTTATCTTCATTTACAGCCAGACCCATTCGAGCCGCTTCCACTTCAATACTTGCGAATGCTCCACTGACAGCGCGCTTCGTTCTTCCAATAATGTCAATATCATCAGCATAGCCAAGTAATTGAACGGATCTAAAAAAAATCGTACCGCTGGTGTTGACATGCGAGTTGCGTACGATTGCCTCAAGAATGATGTTGAAGAGGTTACATGACAGCGCGTCACCCTGTCGTAAGCCTTTCTCGACATTAAATGAGTCGGTGGTGTTCTTACCAACCTTGACGGAGCAGCGCGAGTTCTCCATAGTCATCCTGCACAATCGAACGAGTTTTGCAGGGATGCCAAGAAGCGACATGGCTCTGTATAGCTCGTTCCTGTTTACGCTGTCATAGGCGACTTTAAAATCGATAAAGAGGTGGTGAGTATCGATCTGGAATTCTTGGGTCTTTTCCAAAATCTGCCGAAGTGTGAAAATTTGGTCGACGGTTGACTTACCGGGTCTGAAACCACACTGATAGGGGCCAATCAGTTCACGTGCGAAAGGGTTCAGACGTTCACACAGAATGGCCGACAAGATTTTATAGGCGACATTTAGGAGACTTATACCTCTGTAGTTGGCGCAGCTTAGAGTATCTCCTTTCTTGTGGATAGGGCACACAATGCTGAGGTTCCATTCGTCAGGCATACTTTCATCCGACCAGATTGTACAGATGAGTTGGTGTATGCTCCTCACCAAGTCATCTCCCCCTGCTTTGAAGAGTTCAGCCGTAAGGCCATCAGCTCCAGCAGCCTTGTTGGACTTTAGTTTAGATATTGCTATCCGAACTTCTTCTTGGTCGGGAGGACGGAAATTTTGTTCATCATCATCCAAATCGAATGGATCATTCTGCCTGACAGCGATTAGTTGAATGTCTTCGCCGTTTAACAGTCTGCAGAAGTGTTCTTTCCAAATTCTCAGCACCGACTGTGTATCTACAACGACATTCCCACCCTCGTCTCTACATGCTTCCGCTCGGGCTTTGTAACCCTTGGACGAATGCTTTACCCTTTGGTAGAACTTTCGAACATTGCTTCTGCCGTAGCACCCCTCAATAGATTCAACCATTCGTTTTTCCAGTTCTCTTTTTTTTCTTCTGAAAAGCCGATGTTCCTCTTTCCTCTTTTGCTGGTATACCGCACGGAAAGCGCTCTTGGCAGCTCTAGTTCTGGCATTCAGAACTGCATGATAGGCTTCGTCTTTGGCCAAGTGTGCGAGCCTGCACTCATCATCGAACCAGGTGTTTCGTTGTGGTCGCCTAATGAAACCCAAAACATCCGTGGCAGCGGTTTTGATGGCCATTTTGCAATGATGCCACTGGGCCTCTGGGTTTGGCGCAGGCGCCGGGCTTGTCAAGAGATAAGAGGAGACATGATTGGCAAAGGTTGTGGCGGTCTCTTGCGATTGTAACTTAGCAACATCAAACTTTCTCACAGTGGATGTTCGGTTCTGCGGTCTGGTGGAGATCCGCATTCGCACTTTAGCTACAACAAGGTAGTGGTCCGAGTCTATGTTGGCCCCTCGGAAAGTGCGGACATCCATGACACTGGACGCATGTCTGCTATCAATCGCAATGTGATCAATTTGGTTGACGGTATTTTGATCAGGAGACCGCCAGGTCCCCTTGTGAATATTGAGGTGTGGGAAGTATGTGCTAGCTAAGATGACACTGCGCCCCGCAGCAAAGTCGATTAGCCTGTGTCCGTTACCGGAAGTGTTGTCGTGCAGGCTATGCTTTCCGACTGTCGAGCCAAAGTTACCCTCCTTTCCGATTTTGGCGTTGAAGTCACCAAGAATAAACTTAGTGTCGTACTTCGGGCATTCATCATACGTCTTCTCGAGAAGATCGTAGAATTCTTCTTTGGTCGTGTCATCTTTTTCCTCCGTGGGGGCGTGGACGCAGATCAGCGAGATGTTGCTGAATTTGGATTTAATGCGGATTGTGACAATGCGTTCGCTTATGCCACGAAACCCCAAGACTTCTTGCCTAAGCCTTCCTCTGATCACAAATCCGCATCCAAATAGCCGCTGGTTTCTTGTCCTGTAGCACTTGCCGTAGTAGATGTCACAGTTTTTCATCCTCCTTGTGCCTTCACCATCCCATCGCACTTCTTGGATGGCTGTGATGTCGGCTTTGACACCATCTAGGGCTTCCACTAATTGTTCGGCTGCACGTGGTCTGTTAAGGGTCCGGACATTCCACGTGCAGAACCGAAATTCGTTGTCCTTGTTTCGTTTGCTAGGGTCGTCATCAGTAGGGTCATCCATATCCGAGGCAGTTGGTTGTTTCGGAACTATGAATTTTTTTACGTGGTAGGGAAGTTACCCCGACGCACAACCCCCAACCTGGGGGACCAGGCCCTATGCTGCTCTCCTTGGACAAAAGGAGCTGGAGAAAATCCAGAGTCAGTAACCCACTACGGGGATGTGAGAGCTACCGTTGGTCCTATATGGGCTCATCCGCCACCTTCTCTATTTCACTACCCTGACTAATAGTAGTGAAAGGACCCAAAGACCTGAGCTCCGAATATGTCGAAGTAGCTCAATGGGGTGCCTACCATATTGTCTGTAAGCGTCGCCGTTGGTTCACTTAATTGGAAGCTCATCCGCCGCTCGCTTGCTTTCTGAGGGGTTCGTACAGAATAAACTGCTACCCAACAAGAGAAACAGAGGAGTTTTATGGCAGGGCAATTATAGTGTTGCTATTTTTCTGTGATCAACACTCGCGCTTATAAGTTCAGCAAGTCAAGTCCGGGTGGACAAGACCAGTACCCGATGGCTACCACTTGGAGGTAAAATAAGCACAATTGATGCGTATGAGACAGTTGCAACGCTGGGCATCGCCATGTTGATACCAATCAGGGCCTACCCTATTCATACAGCACCCAGCCATCATTTTATTATGATATATTTACAAACACTAAAAGACAATGTTCTTCGGTATCTCCATTTATCAACCATCCAACCTTTCTAAACACTAGGTACTGTGTTAATAGCTTTGTTTGTTGAACTTTACCCAGGGTCGCCCTGGGTTTTCTTGACAACTCCAAGAATTGTCAAAAAAACCTGGGTTTTTCGGTTCTCAAAAAACGCATGACGGCTGCTGATTGTATATTTTTCACAACGCACAAAATCAAAAGTTTCCATTTTGCTTTATTTGTTCGATTTGTATTTACTTTCATCAAAATAAATGCATTCACTTGCATTTCATTTAGTTTTATCGAAAAAAAGACATGGAAAATCAAATAAAGAAGAAAAATACACAATAAATGCTTGACAGCAAAAGTCAATTCAACAGCTGATTCGTTACCTCAACTCGCCCCAGCTAAATAGCAAGATCGAGTTCAGGGTGACTTCAGGGCGACCCCAGGTTTCAAAAAACAGAGAATTTTGTATTGAGGGCGAGTTGAGGTAATTCAAAAAACGCGCTGTGGCGACCCCAGGGCGACCCCAGGGTGACTTCAGGGCTCAACAAACAAAGCTAATTATTGTTGAAGGTATTCATTACCCCTTGAGAGTGCCCCTATTATTTAATTTGAGTAACTATACTCTGTCCAACATAAATAGGCAGTACATGGGAGATAGGAATGTTTGTCTCTCATTTAGTTAGTTCTCCGTTAGCTGCTATTCTAAAAAAAAAAGCTCTTACAGGATTTTCAGTAACTGAACGAGTTACCAAACAATAGTTACTGAACAAGAGTGTTCGATTTACGTCAGATGCGATTAGAAATCCAGTGGTTAGTACGGTGCACAAATATATCACGGTACTGATTTAAAAAAAAAATCCTATTTATGTTGTACAGAGCATATTGTTAGAGTTGTCTTTCGATTAAAAATCGTTATAAAAAATGATTAGGTACATTTTTTTGTTGTTTAACACGAAAAGATTGATAGATAGAAATAATCAATTTGAAATTAAAATAAATATTCGGATACTTACTCATTTTTATAAACACAATGTGCAGCTGTCAAAACCATTTTCGGACTTATCAGCATTCCACCACCATCAAAATGCAATTCTCCAGCTTCATTTATCCATCCAAGAGCAGCCTTTAGGCATAGTGTTAAAAATTTCCATTTAAATTATTTAATATTCGGTGAAATGTATGCTTCACTCAACTTACCATAAATGGGAACTCATTATCAGTTGTTGGTAGCCCTCCCGTGATAAAGAATACCCCTCCTTCTTCGTTGGCTTCAAAAATGTTAACAATTAATAATTGACGAAATTTTGTTTGTCAAGAAATGTCATTAGCCTACCATAATTTGGGAATGTATAATTCTCGAGAGATTCTATATTTGAAAATAAAAGTTATTACTGTTTAAACTAATAATTTTTCAAGTTCACCTAAAGTTATATTAGTAATTTGCTGACTTTGAACACAAAATATTAAAAAAAGAAGTTGAAAGCCAACTAATACCGATAATGACTTGAAAGCCATGCTATACGATTATTTCTAACTAAATTAAACAATGATCTCTTGATGACTGACTGCTCAGCAGAGTTTGGAGTTGAATAGTCAGACACCAAACTTATTAATAAGATTTAAAGTATTAACATGTTCTAAGTAGGTTTATAAGAATTTTTTATTTCCAAGAATATATGCAATGACGTTCGTTTGTTCCACAAAATCGTAACAACCATTAAATACTTGTTTTTCTGTTTAAAAAGTTAAAAACCACCAACTGAAAGTTGCCAATAGCTTTCAAGTTAATGTAATTTTTCATCACTCTAAAGTCTAAAGGACAAGTGTTGGTTTCTTAAAAGAAAATTTTAGATTAATAACAAACCTAAAGTACATTGCTGAAGGAGCTCAAAATTATTGGATTCGCCATATTGTAATATTTTTCGTCTTGTGTTGAAAAATAAAATTTAGTTCTTTCACTTTTATATCGACATTTAGTTCTCTTCACTTTTATTTGTATTTAAACTCTTTGAGCTGTATTCATAGACGTATAGACGTATATTAAACTGATGCTAAAGGTAGTTCCACACTATCCCACAGTGTAGTACGACATGTCAAAAAAAAGTGTGAAGGAATGTGTGATAGTTTTACATTCAATCCTAAAAAATATTTCAGATCTAAACACATGTCAAATCGTATGAGATCTGCGCTGTCATATTCTGTTTATACACTATTATACATCTGTTTCATCACACATTTTTGACATGTCGTATTACACTGTGGGATAGTGTGGAACTACCTTAAGTTGTGATCAACCAAACCTGGAGTTTAAGCTACTTATTCATAAACGTATTTAGACCTACGATTAGGACTCAACATGGGGTCTAACTTTTAAAAGTGCCTGATGTAGTATTTAAGTTACTTTTAAACTACTACATGTCATACAATAATTGAAAAGCAATTAGGTAGATGCCTTTGTGCTTTGTCTGCCATTAGTAAGTCGATACAAAAAAAAATAAAGTGCATGTCTGGGTCGGAAGAACTTGCTCTAAATGGTGATAGTGGTCTTGGGGTTTGAGATTTTGAAAAAAAGGAGGGATATGATCTGAAATTTTATTGATCACTTAAAAATCACTTGTTAAAAGTTTTTTTTTTTTGGAAAAAATAAAGTAAGCCATCTGATTTCGTTTACTGTTAAGAATTTTAAGAAATTTTTTTTTCCAAAATCGCTCGACCTATTTTTTTGAAAAAAGTTTCGAAAATACATATATTCCAAATTTTGTTTGAGTATGCCAACTTTTAGCACTTTGTATTTCTTATCAAAAAAACAAAATTAAAAAAAAAGATCAAACCGTTTTTGGAAAAAAAAAAAGTACAAAAAAAATTTAATATTTTTTAAAAAACTCAAAAAAACTTTTTTTTGAAAAATTTAAGAATTTATATTATTTTGTCTGCTTACAAGAAAATCTGATTTTAAAAAAACTATCCTATGGGAGGAACCGTTATAAGACTTTTCCTGAAAAATCTATTCCAACCAAAACATACAATTTGCAAAGAAAACATTATTCACAATATTTTATTAAAATCGTAGGAGCCGTTTTTGAGAAAAAATAATTTTTCACTAAAAAGCGTATGGCAGGTACCGTTAGTTTTAGAGCTACAATGCTAATTCCAAAAACCCCTCTGTAGGACGTCATAATAATACTATGAACCAAGTTTGAAGCAAATCGGTCCAGCCGTTTATGCTGTAAGAAAATTATACAGACAGACAGACAGACATAATTGTCGGACCCACTTTTTTCGACTTGTCTATCATCGTAATGTCATGTTTGATTGTTAGAATTTTTTTTCCGAATGCATAACTTGCCTTATAATTATTAATACCTATATTCGCAAGTAAAAATACGTTGGAACAAATAATAAACTTTGAAAATAAGATTTTAGCAAAATGTCAATCGATGTGGAAATTGAAGGAGATTTTTTAATTCTGGAAGACATAGATTTGTTATACGAAGATAAAGGAAAAGATACATGGCACGGTTTAATCCATTCGAGTTAAATGATTAAGATTTTCTTCAACAATATCGTCCACAATGGACTGTCTGCGCCACTTAAAGTAAGTAAGCAAGTCTGAACCATTTCGACTTCTCATTGTTTGATACGATCCCCCAATCAAACAGTCGTTATCCACTTATGCCCAGTTCATTAAAACAGTTAAAACCAATGTCTATGTTGCTATCATTTGTAGCCAAATACTAAAAATGCAGTTTTCTTCGAAGACTTTTCTATGTACATATATTACAAAAAAGCTTAATAAGAATCGTTAGAGCCTTCTTTGAGCAAATAAAAAAAAAAAATAACGAACAAATTTTGGCCAAAACCTAGTGACTCGTTATTGTATGGGAGCCACCAATTAAAAAGGGATAACTGACAAAAATGCAACGCCATCAAAACGGCAGCTGTAAACAAAAAGGAAACAAAGTTTGAATGAATTCGATACAAAACCGTTGCCAACTTTATGGCCATTTGAAAAAAGCCGTTAAGCCCGTTATATACTTACATGAAGTTTGAAGAAAACCCGTCTAGCGGTTTAGTCTGTAGCTTTACGCGAAAAAGTGCACATCCGCACAGACAGACCACTTTTTTAAGCTTCTCTATCATCGCATAGAAAGACGCCATTTTTAAGATACAAAGATCTGAGTAAGGACCGCTAGTGGCAAAACACAATATTAATCGTAGTCAATAACTCAACCTAAGACTTTAATTCTTAGAATAGAAAAAAGTGAGAACAGTTTTAAGAAAATCTGATTTTAAGAAAATAGCGAAGCGAATCCTACAGTTGGGACAGCTCTGTAGTTATTTTACTTATAAAAGGTTTGTGTCCACACTATACAAAGCTCAAAGCTTTTGTTTTTTTGTTTTGAATCGGTTTCGGTTGTTTTATAGTCAAAGGATACTCACACTCACAGTGCTATTTCTATTATCTCCTGGAGCATAGGGGGAAACCAGATTCTTTCGTTCGTAATTCTGGGACCGAGCTTCCTTTCTTGAAAACAGTTGACCTTTATATATACTTTGGTCTTTTATTATTGAAAAGACTGCTTTTTTTTTTTTTTTTTTTTCCAATCCAGTACCACTTTTTTTGAGTGATGTCTACATCAACTTTTATTTGTCCAGTCTTAAGCCACTGTTCGTTGTTACTTTGTGGCCACATAATCTTTTATGTATAACGTAGTCAATGGTTAACAAAAGATTGTTCATTAATAGAGATGTTGGATTCAGAGTTTGAACTAAGAGGAAGCGATATTTTTGTAGAGTTCCATAATCGGTGACAGCTCCTCACCACTCTCTATCTTCTCAAGAATAAAAGTTGTTATATAACCTAGGACATACGGAAAAAATGGTGATACCTTGCGAGTTGTTAAAGTTCTTGAGATAGTATTCCGTCGGTAGATTGACGATAACTCAGTCCTTTCATTCATGGGAAGGTTTCCGAAATTAATTCTGTTTTCGACCATCCATTCAACAAAAGAAATTCTAGCCCTCCTCCCATGAAATGACCCGTCTAGGGAAGTCAAACGATTCGATCGAGTCATAACAGAAAAAGACTTCCATTGGTCGGACAGCAATGACAACATTTAACTCCAAACATTTCCGTAAATTCAAAAACTAATCAATAATCCAAGCCCAATAAGGAAGTGCCCGTAGATGTATACAAATCGATATTAGAATTGTGAATGAAAAGCCACTACGGTTTGGTCTAAGACTTATTTATTAACACTAAAGATTGTTCAAGTTTACTGCCAGAGAAGACTTAAAACACTTAGAGGAGGCATGCCAGGTTCGGCTCCTTTTCGGAATCCTTAAATGAAAAAAAAAATATAAGAACCATGTTAACGATCAAAAGTTGAGAAGAAAAATCTTACCTAAATAAAGAACCATTGGAATGAATCCCCAGTGGAAAACTGTTTTGGTGACATCGAAGACTGTTTCCAAACGTTCCTTAGCACCTGGAGAAAGGCCCATTATTTATAAAATGCGTTTTATTTGCAATTTACGAAATATGAAAGAATATTTTTTCCAAAACACGAGTTGTGATTTGACGTCTCTGAAAAAAAAATTTAGCACTAATTTGACATAAAATGGATTTAGTACAAAAACAAATGTGAAGTTGGATCCGCTTTTATTTATGGCAATGAATGCGCTCAGTGAGGGTAGAATTTTTATAATTCAATGCCGCACAGCTAATTCTCTTAAAAAGCGAATGGTTTGTTTTTATGAAATAGTAACCAAACAGCAAAATCAAATTAAATAATGATTGAAACTCAGTGAATTTACACTCACGAAATGAGTTCGTATGTATTCAATTTGTTTTGAAAGGTCTAGCGCCTGTGGCTCCGGTTCCCTTGTGCTCATTTATTCATTTTCTGTGTGTGTCATATGACTGGTATAAAATCGTCGAAAATTATTTTTTATTGAAAACTATTTCTATAAACTTATGAATAAAAACTTATAAAACGATAGATCTTCATGCGACGTTGTAAAACCATCATAATCGTTGATAGGCTTCGTCCTGATTAGACACTCGTCCCCTGATCAAACAATTATTGATTGCTTATAGCTCTGTTGTCTGTTCAAAATTGTGCTTCTGAATATGCATCCCAACCCAACTACACCATCTCTCGATCAACTCTGGAAAAAAGTGAGTTAAGTGGAATTTTGGCTCCAAAAATGATTTTGAAGAATGAAGATGGAGTCATTTTACTTGAAAATGTTAAATAATCATACTTTTTTGAAGAACGCCGTCACAAATATAACAATTTCGCTCCGAAATTAAATAACGTGAAAATTAGATAGTGCGGATTAAACATGCTTGTTGGTACTCTGCATCCACTTCTCGTGTGTTGTGTCAGTTGCAAAATTTGATATCCGATTCAAACACTCCTCTGAAGTTACGTATATTTCTTTTTTTTCACATAATGGTGACATTACGCACGTGATTAAATAACAACAATGTGCGACCATTCTGTCTGAACTCGTGATCTTATTTTGGTGAATACAACGTTGCATAGTTGGGTAGGTTATCACTTTTAGTCATTTACCCTGACGCCACACATGCCAGCTACTGGCAAGTAAGTTACTACATGTAGGTATTAATTGTCAGATACCTATCTGTGTTCTGGTTGGCTGAAGTCTGTGTGAGTGGAAAATGTAAGTGTATAACTGTCTTGCCAGTGGCATGTGTGGCGTCTGGGTTATTGACGATATACTGCTGCTTAGCTGTTGGAATTATATAAATTTAACTTTGACAGCGCCACGCACTACATACAGCTCCAGCTACACCATTGTAGTAAGGCTGTTAGTCCAAGTTCGTCTAGTGCAATCTCATTTAATGCTGGATGCTGCCATTTAAACGTCATTTTCCATTTAGTACGAAAAAATGTATACTAGAAAAAATGTAAACGAATGTAAACGTTCTTTTCTAATAAATAATAGTTATTTATAAATCAATGTTTATTGAATTAAAATAATATAATTACTTATATATAAGTGCTTATCATCGAAGAGAACTCTTCAATATGTCCAACTACACAGTTGGGTCTTTGTGCGAAGACTGTGTCCGAAATGGCTTGCAAAACTATCTCAAGTTTTTCTACATAAATGCAGAGGAACAAATAATTAAATGTGAGAGTTCCCTGTGCATGTTTCCCTATCTACGAAGGGCTACACCTGGCTTAACAGAATCTAAACCTTCCCAGTGCACACTCCTCTTAGATGAATTCTTAGAGCACATCTTGCAGCAGATCTATGATTCTCCCACAAAACCGGCACCAATACAAAAATGCCCCGCCAAAGTGGAAAGGGAACCAGAACTACCAGACATGTACGACTTCTCTTCGATATTCATGAATCATCCAATAAAAACAGAAGTCAAAGAGAAGCCAATGATGTTTCAAACAATCAAACAAGAACACAATGCACAGCCGCTTCTCCTGGAATCGAAAGTGGTTAAAAACTCGACAAGTACTGAGAGAAATGTTCAAGATTCAAAGCCGAATGCATCTTTCAAGACAACAAACACAAAAGCACCGCCTCAATCGCCACTCCAAACATCTAGAATCTCGAAATGCTTCTCTGATGTCAAGCCAAAATATATAAAGAAACCAAAAGCACCAAGTGAAAGGATTGCACCCGTTTTTGTAATTGAGCCGCGCAGTGGACTGCCCATGCGACCTTTGGATTTGATTAAGCGTTACATGCAGAATAAATAAAAATAAGTGTTAACGTTTAAAAAGGAGAGTTAAATGATACAAATAATGACTGATTTCGTAGATTAAGTTTTAGAAAATATTAGAAACAAATAGTGGAACTTTGGAACACCCAAGTTCTTGCTTTGTTTGAATTCTTAATAAGTTTTTACTAAGTATAGGGCATGTTAAGTTATTTTATAAATAAAATAGATATAAAAAAAGATTTGTAACTTTATTAACACACTAATAATACACTCAAAGGAGCTCCAATTTCGTTTTGGTAAGGTGCTGACACAAATTGTATTCCAGAAAACTGAAAAGCCAGGAAACTAGCCGAAAAAAAACAACATTTCAACAAGAACATGGTTATTGTCATGACTGTATAAATTTCTTCTTAAGTTAGCTGCTACTGAGAGGACGAATCTTAGGTGTTCCTATTCCTAGCAGTCGGTACATTAGCCAAATTAATAATAGTTGTCATTACAGGGCACTGCTGTCTCATAGGTTGACACGGCGTGTGACTTGGTGTGCTCGCAAATGACTTCAGCGGGGTGCTGGATGAAAGATGAAGAATTGTCCATATCTAAAAGCCATTGTCTTTTTGGCAAATTCTTCTTTAATAACATTACTGAACTGAACACATGCTTTGTAATCTTTGATTGTTCCTAAGTTTGGGTAAAGAAACCCCAATTTTTGTGATAGGTACCCCCAATTTTGGACTAAATTTTTTGAAGTGAAACTTCTTTACCTAATAGGGGTGCGACGAAACGGAAATGCGCCATGACACTTTTAAGCAACTAAATCAAACAAATTAATATTTCGCAACAAGAGAGAGAACGAATGCAAAAGTGCACGATTGGGTTTAACGAACTTGCTTCTATGTGAGACAGTGGTCTTGGGTTTGAGGTTTTAAAAAAATTTCAAAATATGTAGTTCGACTAGTTTTTTTGAAAAAAAAACTTTTCGAAAACATTTTATTCCAATTTTTTTCAGCATGCCAAATTTTAGCACTTTGTAGTTTTTATAATAAAATAAAAAAAAAAAAGTTAGCCGTCACTGGACGCCCGGCAGATGTGAAACATTCAAGAATTCATAATTAATAAGAACTATTCAAGAAAATATGGAGTAAAAAAAATTAATTCCCCCAAACCCCCAACCCTCCCCACCAACCATCAACCACAAAACTAAACCAACCGCCAACAATTTAAGAAAATTTTTTGCTGACCCCATCTCCCACCAACAACAAACCACCCACCATTTTTGACAAGTTTTTCCTCACCTTCCCCTCCCCAAATACCCCACCTCCACCAACAAACCCAACCTCCTATGACCAATAATCAACCACCCACCATTTTTGACAATTTCCCCCAATCAAATCCTCCCCACCAGTAACCACCCACCCTACCTACAACCAATCACTTCAACAAACCACCCACCATTTAAGTCAATTTTTGCCTCCAAACAACTACCCACCATTTTTGACAATTCCCCCAACATAACCCCCCATACACCGTCCTCCACTACATACCATCGACATTGTTGCACTTACGTCATTGTACCACCGGACACCGGAGGTGCTATGATAACACTGTTTACGAAGTCGTCATCTACCCTCTGCCTCCCTCTACACATGCCTAAATATCCCTAACCACACCTACCCGCTCCCCCTCCTTGGGTAAAATAAGAGCAAGTGTGTGCCTTCAAATCGTCCGTTTTAAATAAACTTACAGTCTTCTTTTCAGACAAATAGATAGAATCCAACGAGATTTTCATTGATTCTTGTGCTTTAATTTATTTATGTATACCTATCTGCAAGGAATAAATTGAAAAACAAATTAATTGTTTATACATGAATAAAATAATGTTGTAAAGCTTTTTATTGACAAATTAGTATTACGTACCTACAAGCTTCCAAGTAAAGTCAACTTTAATAAAAAGTCAGTCGTCTGGGAATCATTGATCGATGCAGTTAGAAATGCATACTCTGAATCTGAGCTCCAAGTCATTATCGTCGTTAATTGGACTAAAAATTTTTCGGTTGATATTTTTTGTTCATATTCATCATTCTGACACAACTTCAGGTAATATTTATAAAGACCAAACTTTGCAGGCTTTGGTTTTCGAAAAGATATTCCCCTTAATAAAATAAATTATGAAGACTGGTTCTAATAAATTTTTGTATTCCAAACTTTAACATTTCTTTTTGAAGCTGAAATTTTCACTGTCGGAGGGTCACCCACAATTTATGGAGAATTTCCATTTATGGCAAGTTAATTACAAAAACATAAGCGAGAGCTACAGTACTGTACTGTTGGATACCCTATTCCCTATATTTTTGTGTGTACTCGTATATGCGTCCGCCTCCCGCAGCCAGGCGATGTTTCAGTTTCAGAAACAAAATCCTTCTTTAGCAGACAGAAAAAAATTCAATAACATTCATTTTGTGTGGTGTGATGTTCAATTAGTGCTGGCACAATAAAAAAAGGCGTGCGCCACGCCCAAAGTTAAAACGTTTTATTGCCAAGGCAATTGGTATGAGCTCAGTGACTTTCAATTTTATTCTTGCAGATCGATTTGAACAAACAAGACAAAACTTAAATTTTTAAAAATTAGATTTTGAATGGAAATAGCGATTATGGGTGTTTAAAACAATTCTTGGACCACATTCTGCTACGTAATGTTGTGCCCTTAGTCACAGAGACCACACACAGTTCCCACAATTACCCAATTCCTATGAATCGCATTCAAGATACTTGACATAGTTCGATTACGGCCAAGTGTTCCGCATGTGTCATGCATATTGGTATACAATCGTAGGAACGGCAATCGAACTATGACAACTAAACAAACACAATGCAATAAGGGATCATATTGCAATACTGACCCATCGTAGTGCAACTATGTCAAATGCGACATATGTTGATGTTGCACTATTGTATTGTTATTTGTTAAACAAAGAAACTGTGACAAGCGAATGGAAATAGAATGCGTGGTTGACCTGGAGGAAGTGACGATCTAGGCAATAGAAGAGGTAGCGTAAGAAATGATGAGTAGAAGTTCAGACACTCTGATTCAAAGACTCAAACGGAGTAGTTGTTTTCATTAATTTTGCAACATACAACAGTAACCAAGGAATATACAAATCTAAGTGTTCATCTTTTTACTTCAAAACTGTGACCGATAGTTAAAAAACGTTAAAAAATGAATGCATTATACAACTTTTGACGGAAACGCCCTTTAAAAGTGGGCGTGTTTTAAAAATTTGAAGCACTAACTGAGCTTTGATCAGCATTTAGGCATATGTGTTAAACCACAGCTGAATCGAGTAGTGTTTAAACAATCTTAGCTGAACAAAGGTATTTTATCAAAATCACGCCTTTTAAAGCGGGCGTATTGAAAAAATTTACACAAAAAAATGTAGATATATTTTTCAAATAACGAACGGAAGGAAAAGGGTTAAATTGAATATTGGAAGTACCTTAAATTTTTGAGACTACGTTTTTCATTCTTTCATGAAAAGTGTGCGTAAGCCACATTCAAAATTAAAAAAATTCTTTTCATACACGAACTTTTGTTTTCAATGTTAATTTATTAAATAGTTTAAATATTTTTCTATCAATTTTCTTTTTTCAAATTAAATAAAAACAAAATTTATAAAACAAAACAAAAAAACAATGTAAAATACAACAAAAAAACAACATGTAAGTTTAAAAATAACCAACTAAAAAAATTGTATCTATAAAATAATAAACAAAATTTTTTTGTTCATAATGTTAAATTTAAGATCAATAAAAAAACCCCTGAAGAAGTTGTGAATAGGGACGATACGTTGGGTAAAAGATGAAATAAAGGTTTTTTTATTTGCATTTAAAATTAATTGACCAAAATAGCCTGCATTACCAAATATAAATCTACAAACAAACTTTTTAGTTTCTATTAAGAGACGCAAAATTTTGGCTTGCGGATGCATTATAAATACCTTTTATTTACAAAAACCACGCCACGCCCAAAATCAAATTTTTTGATTTCATTCACAAGAAGTTTAATGTGCAAGTAATACCCACAAAATTTAATGTTTCGTTATGACTATATCAGTCAAGAACCAACATGCAGTTTTGTAAAAATTCATTATGTTTGATAAATTATGAGCCTTTAATCAAAATCGCATAAGTCATTTTCGAGGGCAATTCCAAAGCGAAAACACAGTTACTTATAAGGAACCAATTCGGTTTTCCTAAAAAAAGATTGTTAATAAGCGACTGTGTGTAGAAGGTGCTCAGGTAGACAACGGACTATATAGCAAAAACATCTTTGTTGGGCAATGCCATTATGTTGGATTAAAACCTTAAAAAATGCTTGCCCTATATAGAAGAGGGCATACAAAATGAACATTATGGTTATATTTGTCTCACGCAAAAACTATTTTAATTGTATCTCCAATATAGAGTGTTTATTTGATATTGTGATCAAGTAAGTACGTGCGACACTGTTGTGCATTCAATTTAATTTAATAGTTTGTTCTCCAAAATGCATCATTTATGATTTTCATCTGCGACATCTGTTCCTATTTTGTTTTTTCTCCTCCAACACTTTAGTTATCCATTCTATATATGGATACATTTTAGTATAAATCCCTGGCGGGTATATCCGGAACATGTGTTTCCATAAGATATTATGCCTATGGCGTACTAAAAACCATCTTGTCTTGTAATAAGTTGTCCACCAGAGTCACCCTTCCTAAAAAGGTTTCCTTTTTAATACAAAATTTATAAACTAGGTATATACAATTTGGCTACTTACATGGCATGTGTCCTTAATCTCATCTTTATATCCAGCACAGATTTGGGCGTTTGAAATACCTAATTTGAACCTTTTTTGCCGCTGTATGAAAGGTTCGCAGTTCTCAGATGGATACACGGCTAGATTGACTTTAAGCAATTGTTGGGATTGCATTCCAGCTTAAAATTTAAATTTTATTGTGATTCAAAAATAGCTATACGTACTTCCTCACCAAATTTTGTGAGCCCGTATCCAATGGCGGTGGCGTTATCGCTACTTAGATTTGGGAGGGTCCATGAGCAAATCCCAGGATATCTGGGGTATCAATTTATTTAAATTCTATTATAAAAAGTTAAGATGAAATAAATATAATTTACTCTAAGGAAGCATCAAGTTCAAGTAATGCAATGTCATGATACGCCTTATTGGGGTCATATTCCGGGTGAATTGTAACACTCACTACCGAATAGTTCCGATATTCAGGTAATTCAACTTCTGAAAGGTTTTTTCCTCCGATAAAAACTACATCGCGGAGGTTTGCTGAAATGTTGAACGAAAGTAACAAATTAAAATAATACCTATTTGGAATAGTACCTAAATGAAATGTATTGGTTACGTAAGGTTAAGGTGGCTCTCAGCTAGGAATGGGGTATAGGTGTATAGGCTGACTCACTTCGCCCAAAAGAGGACCGTTGTTATACCGTAGAGCGTAGAGTATGGGATGTTTTAACCCACAAACTTACAAACTTATAAACAACTAATTTGAGCTTCTTGCAAAGCGCGCAAGAGAACTGATGTTTAAATTCATCAGTATATCATTGTCATTAAAAAATTATTCTTCCAAAAAATAGAAAAAAAGAGCTATTTAGCAGCTTTTACAAAAGTCGGTTGTGAGCACTCCAATTTTTGCGGCGAAGGGTGTCTACCTATGAGACAGTGTCCTGTCCAGCTTTTGCAAATTCCGCCTTGGTTGTGGTACTACTTTTCGACCTAAGATTTTTCCTCATCTTGCTTTAGGAAAAAATTACATCTAGCGATGGGAATATCCAAAAAGCTGTGGTTACTTTAAATGGGAAATGGGAAAGCCTGAATAAGTAATACGCTACGCCAATGCCAGGACATTAGGTATACCTACTTTAATATATCAATACAATTACTTGGGTTTGCTGAAGACATTGATGTGTTTGGAAGAACAATGTGAGCCGTGGACAGTGCCTCCACTACCATGGAGTCAGTAGCAACCAGCATGTGTGACAGAATATCAACGATGACATTCAGAGAAGAACCAAAAAGACGTTGTATATAGAAGACTTAAGTCATCAGTTAATATACATATAACCTCCTAATTAACTAACACAAAGGCCATTACTCACCTGACACAATGTGCAGCCGTCAAAACCATTCTATGACTTATCAGCATTCCACCGCAATCGAGCTTCAAGTCTCCTGATTCGTCTGTCCAGCCAATAGCAGCCTTATTATGTAAATAATAAAAAAAACTCTCATTCAATTGACAAAATATTGCAATTTTTTTTTAAATAAACTTGCCATAAATGGGAATTCTCCATAATTTGTTGGTGATCCTCCGACAGTGAGAATTTCAGCTTCAAAAAGAAATGTTAAAGTTTGGAATACAAAAATTTATTAGAACCAGTCTCAGTGGATATCATTAAGGGGAATATCATTTCAAAAACCAAAGCTTAGTCGTTGTAAATATTACCTGAAGTTGTGTCAGAATGATGAATATGAACAAAAAATATCAACCGAAGAATTCTCAGTCCAATTAACCCCGATAATGACTTGGAGCTCAGATTCAGAGTATGCATTTCTAACTGCATCGATCAATGATTCCCAGACGACTGACTTTTTATTAAAGTTGACTTTACTTGGAGCTTGTAGGTACGTATACTAATATGTCAATAAAAAGCTTTACAACATTATTTTATTCATACATAAACAATTAATTTGTATTTCAATTTATTCCTTCCTTGCAGATACATAAATAATTTAAAGCACAAGAATCAATTAAAATCTTGTTGGATTCTATCTTTTTGTCTGACAAGACGTCATGTCTTTTAAGCAACGTAAGTTTATTTGAAACGCACGACTTGATGGCACATATGTACAAATACATGGTGTTATTTTAAGAAAACTAAATTATCTTACAATAAGTGCCTTTACCTCCAATTTCGTCATCACTCACAGAGGATTTAAGAAAAAATTTACTGGGGTACGCTATCGTTAAAGAGAAAATTTTTTTAGGCTTTAGGGCATCACTTTAAGGAGAATTACCATCCTTTTTTACGGCTCTTTAATAATATAATATCTCATTGGAAAGCTAAATTTTTTAGCTTGTAAACCTTTTCTGGTCCTTGTTAATTTCTGATTTTCAGGGAACTTTTTTCTTATAACCGCAACAGTGTTATGGAAAATTCAATAACAAGTATACTTAAAATCCACCGATTTAATAATACATACATTCCTAGATAGTACCCAGCAAATCAAAATTTAATTTTATTTTCAAAAAAATGTAATCTTTTCACAAATTATTACCATCAAATGATTTGAGGCCATCTGTTGTGATGCTTTTTTGTTTCCCAGCTGGGGTAGCGACAGTGGGGTCCAAGGTGGAAATAAAGAAAGCAATTTAAACTTTATTTTTAGATTAAATTCAACCTTTTTTATTTAATTAAATTTTCCTACTTATTTCTAAGTCACAATATGCATTTTACTCTTAATAACTTATATAAACTTTATATGAACCAAAATCAAAATCAAATCTACAACGTACGCAACCGTGGGATCCGTCCCTGTGCTAGTGCTGGCAAACTAGTTAATTTAGGTGGATTACCCCCGAGCAGTGTTGCCGCTGGGAAATTTGAAAAGGTCGCAAAAAAAGGGTCACCAGACAAAAAAAAGTCGCACAACAAAAAATTTTTTTTTGTATTTTTTAATAAAATGTTTATTAACAGGTAGGTATAACAAAAAACAAATAATCACTTCTTATTGAAGTATTTAGATACTTAAGATTAACACAAGTTTATTTCCATCAAATAATATATATTTATTACATTGATTGTGCATAGGTACTTGTATTTAAATATCACATTTATTTTTATTAAATAAATAAATAAAATTAAGTAGGTAACATTTACAAAAGAAAATCAAAAATATTTCGCCATATAAATATAAATACTAGATACCAAAATTTCATTTTTTTAATATTTCCTTGCAGTAGCTATCAATTAGCTCCCCTGGGGGCTGCCAATTGTCAAGCTCATTTTTTCCAAAAATATTTGCTGCAGCGAGCATAGCATTGCATGTTTCCACGCACAGCCTGTTCGTCAGCTTATTTTTTAAAATGGACAACTTCGAAAATATCCTTTCCGCACAAGCACTGCTGTGTGGAAGCGTGAAAATTTTTGTGACGAACGAGTATAAATGAGGATAGATGGAATCGCCAAGATGGTTTTTCATGCACCCAATCTTATACCAAAACTCCTCCAAATTTATTATTTTGACAATTTCCTCAAAATCTTTTTCTCGAATTTTGAATTCAAGGAACTTGTATTCTTCGATAACTTTTTCAGAGTTTGGTATAAGATGGTCATATTCTGATATGAGATCATTGTAATTAAACTCCTCACCTAGGATCAAAACTTGGGGATCTAAATATCTCAAAACATCGAATTTCCTATCATTCACATCAAACCTTGCAATAATTTGCCTGCAAATTATTTGATAATAATTAAGGATATTATGTTTAACTGATAGGATATCGGATTTGGAAATATTTTTTTTTTTTAAATATGTTTCAGCCTCATGTCCTATATATATATCAGATACATTTTTTATATTTTTTGGATCCATAAAATCCACTTCACCAATTTTTGTTTTTATTAAATATTCTTTTAATAAAAAGTTATTAAAAACCATTGTCAAAATGTTTTTAAAAGACTTGGTCAAATGAATTATTTGAGACGATTCACTTTGAAAGTTCCTATTTAAATTGTTCATAATTTTTAGAATGAACTTTAAAAACTTTAAATATATTAAGTTTGTGTCATTCAAATTTTCTAAAATATCTGAGGCTTTCGTTAAAAGGCTAGGTGATTTCTCTTCAAACTTTGCCCTTATAAAGTAGTGCTGAAGAACTACCCACTGCTCAACCATTCTAGATGCAACAGCCTCAAACGAAAGCCATCTCGTAGAACTTAGTTTAAGAAGCTTGTGTTCAGGTACATCGAAAATAGCCTGAAGCTCTTTGAAATCACCTAACCTTTTAGCACTGAATTTAAAAAAATTTGAAACATTCCGACACAATTGCTCTACATTATGAGGAAGGGCGTTGGCAGCTGACTGATTGATCAAATCAATAGAATGGCTAACGCAACCAATATGGCAAATATTGGGTATTTCTTTTTTCAAAAAGGCGATAACTCCACTATTTTTCCCCATCATTGTCGCCGCATTATCAGACGCAAAACCAATTAAATTTTTTAAAGGGATATTTTCCGCACTGAGTGTTTTCAAGATTGTATTGAAAATACCCTCACCCGTACTGTTTGGAGGTTCCACCAAGCTGAAAAAACAGTCGTTCGTCTTTCCATTTTTCTTATCGTATAATCGAACTACCATCACCAAGCACTTTTCGGTGGAAACATCTGTGGTTTCATCAATAATGAGACTGAAAACATCTTCTCTCATTTTGTTTGTAATCATTTCTCTGCCCTTTTTTCCAAGGAAAAATGTAACGATCCTTGCTTTTGTTTTTCCGCACGTTACCTTTAAAATTATATTAAAATAATTATGCATTAAAAGTTACGTGCACAAGTATATTCCTGATATGGACATTAGGTTAATTCTTCAATATTAAATAATTGTTTTAAGTTTAAAGTGTGTTTACATCCTTATTTTTAACAACAATAAAAATGAATGTCTAACCTTTTTTAAAGATCTGAACAAAGATGCATACACACACACACACTTAACGTACAAATTGTGAAAAATTAACAAATTTAAGATTAACCTAGCACTCATAAAAGGAAAAAACGTAAACAGTTCTTTTTAAGTCCAAGGAACAAAAACACATAGTTTATGACCAACACGGCATATATTTTGTTAAAAAAGCTGCATGTATTTAAAAAAATATTAAGCCTTCTTAATTTTCTATTTAATTTCTAGAAATGTTTACCCCAACTTCAAAATTAGTTACTGGGTTTACTTAGACTAAGTTATATTGAATTCTTGATGCTACTAACTAACCAACATTTTTACAGCTATGATTAATGAAAGAAAATTATATTTTTTTTGTTATCTTTCGTAAAGCTAGTATTTCTCAGGCATTGCAATGGCCATCTGACGCCATGACGACGTATTTATTTTTCCTTAAGTCGTCATGTTGTGTGATGGTCATTGTAAAATGCTGTCATTTCAATGACCGTTCCTCAACATTGACCACAATGACACGGCAGGAATTTCTGCAGTGTCTTGTCTGTGTCAGGGTCTATTTTCTTGTGACGTCAGAGGGTCATTTCAATGACCCTGTAATACTAGCCTTACGTATAGGTAAGTATACTTTATACTTTAAGAATTCTTTCGTTGCAGTGGTTAATACATATGCATGTATGTAGAACATAAAATTTTATATATATTTTAAAACTCTAAAACTAAATATGCTTTCAACATCTGGTTTATTTATTTAAACTAATTGTTTCCGTTTGTATTCCGACATGTCTTCATTAAAAAATGATATGATATGGGCCTACTTACTTGTCTTGCAATTTTGGAATCCGGGTAAATCGAAGCGTTAAATTTTGATAACTTAGACATCGAACTGAATGAATGGTGTCTTTCAAGCATTCTCAATACAAGCTTAATTTCGGCTTCGGCGATCTGTTTCTTCATTACTTTGTTTTGAGCCGATCCACATTCCAAAATTTGCATTTTGTTGTTCTCCTTCGCAAATTTTAAAGAATCTATATGTTTTTTTGTTTTCGAGTGTCTTTTAATATGATTTTTTTGGTTGGTAAGCAGTTGCTTGCAACTTTTGCAGTAGGGTTTATTTGTTTCGGCATCCCGGCTTAACCAATCGTAAAAATCTCCCCAATCTCTCCGGTATGCTCTTTTCACTTTTTTTTTAGTAGGAGCATTTTGACTACTATCCTTCGGATCCAAAATAGGTGCACTATCTATCTGCGTGACCGTGACGGGCGTGCTAGCTGCATCTGCTAATTTCTGATTAGATCCAGACTCGGAATTAGATCCAGACTCGGAATTAGATCCAGATTCAGAATCAGACCCAGACTGGGAATAAGACTTAGAATCTGAATCACACTGGAAATCACATTCAGATCTTCTCGGTCCTCTATTGGTAGATACATCATCTTTTGTTAATGATGATGATGTCGATACTGCTCTTGATGTTGTTGGAACAGACCTTTTTTATGTAAAAAAATGTTTAAATAAATCCCAGAAAAAGGCTTAAGTTGCTTAAAAACTAATGTTTAACTTCTTATTTTGTTAAAGAGTATTGCCTTGGCTATTAAAACCGAAAAAATAGAGTGATATTCATTCTGACTTTTATAAGCGTTCGGCAACGCAAACGCACGACCAAACTATACCTATTTTTTTAGTGAGAAGATTTTTTTATAAAACGATTGCCCCTCCTTTCCAAAATACAAGGCATACGGAGATGAGTAATATATTTTCTAATAACCTTTCTCATGCACTACAAAGTTGCATTCAAAGTGTTTGGTTCTAATGAAAATTTCAAAATTTGACTCCTTGGGCCAAATCCAGTAGGTAGTAGGTACATGGAATTTCATAATTTTAGTGTATTGTTCTTAAGAGTCAAATTTTGAAGTTGGCATTAAAACCAAAAACGTTGAATGCAACTTTGTAGTGCATGAGAAAGGCAATATAAAAATATAACATTCATCTCCGTAGGCCTTGTGGTTTGGAAGAGAGGGGCAGATCCATTTCGCACTTTGGTGACTTTTCCATTAAAAAGTCAATTTTTGAAGAAAAACATTTATGGATCTGCCCCTCTCTTATAAACCACAAGGCCTACGGAGATGAATGTTATATTTTTATATTGCCTTTCTCATGCACTACAAAGTTGCATTCAACGTTTTTGGTTTTAATGCCAACTTCAAAATTTGACTCTTAAGAACAATACACTAAAATTATGAAATTCCATGTACCTACTACCTACTGGATTTGGCCCAAGGAGTCAAATTTTGAAATTTTCATTAGAACCAAAAACTTTGAATGCAACTTTGTAGTGCATGAGAAAGGCAATATGAAAATATAACATTCATCTCCGTAGGCCTAGTGGTTTATAAGAGAGGGGCAGATCCATAAATGTTTTTCTTCAAAAATTGACTTTTTAATGGAAAAGTCACCAAAGTGCGAAATGGATCTGCCCATCTCTTCCAAACCACAAGGCCTACGGAGATGAATGTTATATTTTCATATTTCCTTTCTCATGCACTAAAAAGTTACATTCAAAGTTTTTGTATTTACACATATTTTAAAATTTAGGAAATTATAAGATATTAATTTATGTTTCTAGGTAGGTACTTACTTCTTCACTTTCTTTTTAATGGGCTCATCTGGCTGAATTTTAGATTTGCTGGACGCCGATGCGGGAATCGACATTTTCTTAGATTCTGTTGTCTTTTTTTCTTTTGGTGTCCTTATAATGAATCTTAGAAAACAAAAAATGTACAAAAAAATACAATGTAATTTCATAATTTTTGTAACTTATAACTTAATAGCTTACCTGTCCATTTTGTATAGATGTTTTTAATAAATTTTTGTTTTGTAATTTTAATTTTATTGTAATACTTAAATTTTCACGCCAAACCAAACGAAAGAAAACAACGAGCTTGGTTTTCCAGCCACAGATTTCAATTTACCGTTGCATTTGCATTTAACATTAACCAAATACACAAACAAAAACAATAATAAAAACAAACAATACAAATACAACTAAAAGAACTGCAAATTTTTTGTTAACGAACTGGAACTCTATATACATATATTCTACACAGTTGCACACACACAAAGGGGTAGTAAGGCTAAGTCCTAAGTGTGACCTGTGCTGTGACGTTGGATTCTGATTCTGGTTTTCTGGTATATGAGAACCCAAACAGATGAGTAAAAGTAGTGTGGTGTGGTGAATAATAAGAAAACACAATACATGTAAATTGAAAGGTGCACATTCCAGATATCTGATTGGAATATAGTTGGAAGTTTTCTTAGCAAATAGAGAAGAGATACAAGTTTATTCGTTGGATTATGCAATTTTCTAGAGATGGGGTCAAAAAAGTCGCAAGAATTTTTAAAAAGGGTCAAAACAGCTTCTTTTACAGAAAGTCGTGTCATGGTCGCATGAGGGAAAAAAAGGGGTCAAAATGCGACTAAAGTCGCACAGCGGCAACACTGCCCCCGAGTAACCTTGTGTGGCCTGTGTCCAATCGCTTTCTAAATGAGTAAGCAAGAGGAATGAATTAGTGGGAATCGTCCCTGTCCTGGCGAACAAACGGTACCAGGAATAAATAATTGATTGAGGCGGAAGTTCAAAATTCGGAATTTAACGCAGGAAAATGGGTTTAACCCTGTCCGTCCTACACCCTGAAGGAGCGGAGAACGGAATGAAAAAAGGGACGCTTCTGGCTCGAGGGGATCTTCTTGCCAGTAAGACAAAGACTGGTAGCTTGACCCTTTTTTATCAGTTTTGAGCAGATTAAACTCGATGCAGAAGACGACCACACCACCAAAATATGCTCCTACTTATGAAATATTTTACAACAACACACTGTTAATTATAATAATAAATAAAATAATTGCTACTAAAATAAATAATTGCTTTGTAATATAAAGTACCTTGGAGTAAATTGGTTGGTTGGACATCGGGTGTGGCTTATGCAATGTGGTGCCATGTGGTCTGCTGGGTGTGCGACTTGTTGTTACATATTTGTATGGCCTGGCTTTGGTTCAAATAATTGTGACGAAGCGGCCGGTGGGACACTTCGTTACACTGTAACGTAAATATTTCTTCAATCTTCAACCGCACAAATGGGCCCGTGAGACATACAAAACTTATCCCCCACGTTGGGCGCCAACTGTAACGTATTATGTAAACACGAAACTTCAGGCCACCGTCTGCGAGACTGATTGTCAACAAACAATCACAGCCCCACTTTGCGCGCCATCTGTAACGTAATAACCTTGTAATTATGATAATAAACCTCCGACGTATCCACCACTTCAAGCCACCTAACGAGAGAACTAAACATAACTCTCAACACAAGTGCCTTCCATGACGTAATCACACCAAAAGAAAATATTACCATGACTATCCTTCCACTTACAGAACCTCTTTACTTACCCTCTTCGACACAACGCAATGATCCCCATACCATATCCTATCCTCAATAACTTCGGGAAGAATATGCGTTAGAATGCATTGCTTATGTCGTCTGGTACTCTCTTTTCTACTATATAACCAACAAGCGTAGTTCTTACCGCTTGCCACACGGTGCCATGAACTAAGGCCATACGAATTAAGGCCATAATGGCGTTAATTCACATTTAAGTGTGTACTAGCACTATATCCAAGATATGGCTTTAATTCAGTTTTAAATGAGAACTATAGCCATAAGTCCAATGTGAACTAATGCCATAAAATGTTTTGATCTCTGTTATACAGTTAGTACAAGAAAACAACGGACATTATGTGGGTGAGGAGATAGACGAGGAGGCCGACGAGGAGGCAGACGAGGAGGCAGACGAGGAGACAGACGAGCAGGCGGCCAGATGGTCCTCAAATGCGAAATTTTCCATTCCTTAACTAAACAACCAAGAGTGTTTGTAGTTGGTTCCTGGGGATATGGTCATAAGCCCATAGATCCGGGGAACTATATATATATCCTTCAATTGATTTTATTGCAACTCTCACTTAACTGTTAAACCATGTGTGCTTTAATAATCGTTTTAAATTCGAAAGAATCATATTACCTCCTTAAATTAATTTTGTTTCTTTTTATTAAATTCATATTAAGTACAATGCGTTGTAGAAAACTAAATTTCTATCTTATGACTTGTCGACACGCAAACACGCGACATACAGTTGTTGTCCATGCCCATGGGCGAAAAACGGAGACTTCAAATAATTGGATCTACGACTTGTTACCAGCCATTTCAGAAGCTAGACGCAAGGGTAATTGCAGCCGTTTGAATTCGAATGAAAAGTCCGCTGGATTGTTTTTTTTATTGTTGAATTTTGTTTAAACTAAGCTATGTTCTTCCAATACCAAAATAACAGTAATATTCAGCAACAAACTAAAAGCAATGGCATTTGAAAAGTACTTAATGTTCGATATTAGCAAAGATATTTTCATTAAACTCAGTCCACGATATCGATATTTATGGTTCTTGTGCTTTGAGTGAACTTATCGAGAACGAGATTGGTACGCTCTGGTTTAAATTTTATTTTTGGATTTCTTAACAATTTTTCAAGAAACACATATTTTCAAGTACTCTTCCTTATCCATTAACACTCTAGTTATGCATTCCATATATGGATGGATTTTGGTATAAATCGCTTGTGGGAGTCCAGAACACACTATCCCAATAGATGTTATGCCGATAGCGAACATTTGATTGTTTTTGTTTTTTGCAATAAGTGGTCCACCAGAATCACCCTATTTCTTATTGAATAAATAATTACTTCAGGAAATAAAGTTATAAACTTACATTGCATGTGTCTTTCTTGCCGTCCTTATCTCCAGCACAGATGTGAGTATGTGATATTCCTGATTTAAATGTACTTTGTAGCCGGAAAAAAGGTTCGCAGAACTCAGTTGGGAATATTGTTAAATTGACCTTTAACAATTGCTGAAAGTCCAATCCAGCTTAAAATTTATTAAATTGTTTCTGTTTTTATAAGCATAACTTATTTGGTTTGATATTGAAAGGAAACTCATTTACCAAATTCTGTTTCTCCGTATCCAACGGCAGTGGCAACATTTGTAGTTAGATTTTCGTGGTTCCATAAGCAAATCGGAAGATTTCTGCCGGAGTCAAAGAAAAAATAAACTACGAGTAAAATATTTAAAAGAAATAATTACGGTGCCGTATCATTGAGTTCCAGAATTGCGATGTCGTGGTATGCCAGTCTTGGATGGTATTGCGGAAAGATTTCAACATTGACAACCGAATACTTTTTAAAGCTAGATGATTTAGCCTCGGAAATGTTTTTGCCTCCAAGGAAAACAATATCAGGAGGTTTGCTGAAATGAAATAAAGTATATTTTTTTAAAACGAGAAAATAGGGTATTATTAAATGATCCTAATTTGTCAGTAAGAAATATTTCATGGAAACAATACAAACTATTAAAATGTATGAACTTATTAAATATCACTATAATATGGTAATTTGACATAAGTAACTAGAGTTCCCACACTTCTTATTTAATATTACAATACTTCTAAGAAAAATCAGTTTGATAAACTCCTGGTGTGGTGATACTCCCGATACAGAGGATACTATGTGAATTCGATCAAACCGTTGTGTTGTAAACTTCTGCTTATTTGGGAAAAACTCATTTATCGAAATTTCATTATGAGCATCAGAGCCAAGAATACATATATAATGATCTTAAAAAAATCCGTCAATGCTAATGGAGGATTTGATTATTTTAAAACTTTTAGTAATACGTTAGACTAAAACCTCGACGTTTTTCTGCACCGGGATCATGACGTTATCCAGAGTGATAGAATCTACAAAGGACAAAATCTATAAAAATAAAATGCACGACTGGGTCGCACGAACTTGCTCTAATGAGTGACAGTGGTTTATGGGCTTGAGATTTTAATAAAAATAAAATTTTCAAAATTCTTAAATAAATACTTAAACTAATTTGAGCTGAAAAAAAAGTACGCCATTTTATTTCTTGGATAAATTTGAATTTATGAGAATAAATTTAGAAAAATCTGTGGAGCGGTTTTTGAGAAAAAAAGTTTTTTTTTAAAAACTTTTTGAAAAAAATTTTCAAAAAAAATTCAAAAACGCCAGTTCATAGGTATTCAGCAAATACATTTATTTAAAATTTTTAAAAAAAATTTTAATAAGCAGTTTTCAAAATATTAATTTTTTAATTTTTTTTTTAAAATGCTTTTAAAAATACAAAAAAATATTTTTCAAAAATATTGGTATGCAATACAAATTGAGCTACCTACAGCTATATGTGTGTGAAATTTCTAAAGAATCGGTTGAGTCGTTTTCGAGATAGTCGAAAGCAAAAAAAACGGTCCTATGGAAAGTACCGTTCTTAGCCATTTTTTTAAAACTTTTTTTCCAGCCATATGATTGGTCGTACCTAAAAAGCAACACTGATTTTTTCAAATCGAAATCGTTAGAGCCGTTTTTGAGAAAAATAAGCTTTAACTTAACGGTTGTATGGCAGGTACCGTTATTTTTTGAGTTAAAAAAAAAATTTCAATTTCCCCTCTGTACAATACCTGAAAAAGTCTATATACCAAGTTTGAAGCAATTCGGCCCACCCGTTTGGGCTGTAGGTCTCTATACATACAGACAGACAGACAGACAGACAGACAGACAGACAGACATACAGACGGACAGAATTTTTAGACCATCTTTTTTCGTCTTCGCTATCATCGTAATGTCATGTTTGATTGTTATCTCAAAACTTTTTTTTTTCGACGAATGCATAACTTGCCTTATAGTACCTATAATCGCAAGTAAAAAAATATATAGAAAGAAGTAGTAAAAATCTAGAATGTATAAAAATCTAGAAAGATGGAAATCTAGAATAATCTAGAAAAAAAATGTTCTAAATTTTTTTTTGAATCATTCTAAATCTAGAATTAAAATTAAGTTTAGATTTTGGCCATTCTAGATTTTTACTTGCTCAATAGGGCAAGTATTGGTTTCGTGCAGAAAAAAGAAATCGAGGTTTTAATCAAACATGACATTACGATGATAGAGAAGCCCAAAAAAGTGGTTTTCGCCATACCGTCCGTCGGTGTCTGTGCGTCTGTGCGTCTGTGCGGATGTGCGCTTTTTTACGTCATGCTACAGCCTTAACCGCTTGACGGATTTTCTTCAAACTTGATATATAGTTGTTTGAAGAAAAACTGTTGTCGAGGTTTTTTTTATTTCGTTTTAGCCCGGCTCAAACTGGTACCATTCAAGTAACGGTTTTTTTCAATTTGAATTTTCTCGAAAACGGCTCTAACGATTTTGATTAAACTCAAAATTTAGCTTACTTTAAGCATTTCTAACAAAACTGCGTTTTTCGTTTTTGGCTCAAATAGTCCTAACGAAAATCAGGTTTTAACGGCTTTTTTTCAAATAGCCATAAGTTCACAACGGCTTGGTTGAATCGACTCAAATTTCGTTTGACATAGTTTTTTATAATTTTATATAGGATGGCTTTGTAAATTTTTCACTGAAGCCTTTCTAAACGGCGGCTTCCATACAACCAGCCGATAAGTTTTAGCCAACTTTTTTTGGTTTTTTCTGATTTTCTCGAAAACGGCTCTAACGATTTTGATTAAACTTTGTGTGTTATATTCTTTTAGTGTTTTTAAGAGAACTGCGTTTTCAGTTTTTGGCTAAAAATGCAAATAACGGAGATCTGGTTTTAACGGCTTTTTTTCAAATTACCATAAGTTGTCAACGGTTGCATTTAACTCACTCAAACTCTGTTTGGTATAGTTCCTTACAGTTTACTTTCAGATGGCATTGATTTTTTTTCATTTTCTTTTTTTTAAATGGTGGCTCCTATACAAAGAGCCATTAGATTTTGGTCAATTTTTTCGTTTTTTCTAATTTACTCAAAAAAGGCTCCCCCGATATTTATAAAACTTTGTATGTTACATTTATATAGAATACTTGAAAGAAAACTGCATTTTTAATTTTTTTGCTACACATGACAAATTGGTAATATCAGTTTTATTAATTTGGCAATAAGCGGAAATTTACATCATTTATATCACCCAAAAGACGACATCTAAATTTGATATACTAAAGGTTGCTGAACGTTAGCTCCCGTATATCGAGTCTTCCAGTTTTAGCCAAATTTTTTTTAGTTTTTACCAAATTTTTCAAAAATGAGTTGTTCTCATTGATCGAAAAGTTTGTTTTCGTCGTAGTATTGCACCCACAGAGCAAGTACGTGCGACCCAGTCGTGCATTTTATTTTTCTCGATTTTTGGTTTTCGACATTGAATTTTTCTAGATTTTGGGTTTTCTGGATTTTGATAATTCTATATTTTTTTCTAGATTTTCTCTTTCTAGATTGCTTGGCTCTAAATTTTGTTTTCTAGATATCGTGGTAAACCCGTGAGCACTAAACGAATACTTACTTTACAAAGCAATAGAAATAAAGTGCACGACTGGGTCGGACGAACTTGTTATAATATGTGGCAATGGTCTTGGGGTTTGAGATTTTAGAAAAAAAAAGCAGGGAAAACAATGATATGAAATTTTATTGATCACTTAAAAAAAACTAGTTAAAACGTGTTTTAAGAAAAATGAAGTAAGTCATCTGATTTCGTTTACTGTTTAAAATTTTAAGAAAATTTTTTTTTTCAAACAAGTGTTTACAAATAATTTAGGAAACTATTCTTTGTGGACGAAGGGAATATGGCAAAGTGTTAAAGAATGAATGAGTGTTAGGAGGATGAAAAGTGAGAAAAGATAGCAGATTTGAATTGTTTGGGATTTGATATAAATTTGATTGAAGGTGGGAGTGAGTTCCATAGACTGACAGTATGTATGAAAAATAAACGGGATGAATTCAAATAATTGCGAAGATGTGGAATTATATTTATATTTCTTGCGGAACGATTGAATGAGAGTCTGTTAAACAAATATGATGGGGCCCCAAAATTTATTAATTTATGTAAAAATATACAATTTCTTGCATCGATGTATTGTTGTAATGTACAACCCAGTAAATTCCTGACAAAATCAGAAATGTGGTCATGTCTACGCAACCCAAAAACATAGAGAACGGCATCATTAAAAGCTACCTGCAATTTATGTCTTGAAAGAGCATCGAGGTCACAATACACAACTTTAGAGTAAGATATTAATGGTAGAATTAAGGAAAGTATCAGTTTGCGTCGGGTTTCCAAAGGGGTAAAATAAGCAGAAGGCCAAAGTTTTCTTAGGTATCCGTAAATTCGACCAATAACAACATTAGTATGTCTATAACCTTGGAAATTGGGATCACTAGAGATTTAGCACGAATTAGAAGTAGGCCATTAGCAATAGACCAATCATTAATTTGACTAAGGTCTTCATTGAAAGAGAGACAGAGTTCATCAAGTTGTTTGAAAGGTCTGGTCAAATGAAGTTGGACATCGTCAGCATACAAGTGCACCGAAGCATGCAAACAGGAAGAGGACAGATCGTTAATGAACATGCAAAACAGAATAGGCCCAAGAATCGATCACTGTGGGACTCCTTGCACTACAGGTCTAGCAGCAGAACTTTTGCCATCAGAAACAACTCTTTGCAATCTGTTAGAGAGATAGTCTGTTATCAGTTTGCATGCCCGGTCACTGAAGCCAAAGTGATTTTGCAGTTTCCACTTCAGAATGTTGTGATTAACTTTGTCAAAAGCTTTAGAGAAGTCGAGTAAGCAGAGAAGATTGACATGGCACTTATCATATTCAATTCGAATGTCCTCAAGAACATTAACCATAGCAGTGGAGCAGCTGTGATTAGCTCTGAAGCCCGATTGCTTGTCAAATAGCAGATTGTACCTAGAAAGATGTCTTAAAATTTGTTTCTCGATTATTTTCTCTAAGACTTTTGAAAGGCATGGCAGTATACTGATTGGTCTGAAATCGGATTGAGTGGCAGGGTCTCGTTTTTTGGCAATGGGAAGAACTCTGGCAATTTTCCAAGAAAGAGGGAAAGTCGAAGTGATTATACACCAATTTAGTATGTGAGTGAGATGGCTAATGATGAGTGGAAGTATAAGTTTAACAAATCGAATGGGTACTCCATCTTCACCAATTGAGTCAGACTTAATGGCCATAACACATTTGCTTACTTCATCTTCATTGACCACTTCAAAATCTTCCAGTCTGCAGGTAGAATTCACCGGATTTGGAAAAGAATCATCTCCAAGAGGAGACGATTCACCAAGGAAGAAATTATTGAGTTCATCTGGATCAAGAAGACATTGAAAGGTTTTTTCTTTACAAACGCCAATCCTGCTTAGGTTACCCCATAGTTTTTTGGAAGGTAGGAAGGTGTTAAGTTTGGATGCATAATAGTAGGATGCATTAGCCGTAGGTGGGGTTTTTGAGGAAAAATTAATTTTTCACTAAAAATCGTATGGCAGGTACCGTTAGTTTTAGAGCTAGAATGCTTATTCCAAAAATCCCTCTGTAGGACGTCATAATAATATTATGTACCAAGTTTGAAGCAAATGGGCCCAGCCGTTTGGGCTGTAGGTATGCAGAAAGTCAGACATACGGACAGACAAACAGAATTGTCGGACCCACTTTTTCGACTTCTCTATCATCATAACGCATGTTTGATTGTTAGATTTTTTTTTTACTTGCCTTAGTAAAAATATATAGAAAATCTTTTTAAATTTAAAATTTGACGTTTCAAAACTTCTTGTTTAAACAATATTTCGACCTAGTCGTGCGCTTCATTGACTTGTTTGTCATCTTTCCTATCACCGTAATTTTTTTGTATTACCTACAATTTTATTTTTTAACGAAAGCATTACTTGACCTAAATTACTGATAGTCCCAAGTATGTTAAAGGAAAACTTATCGTAAGTTTGATTATTTATATTTGACAGAGTGATTTTTTTTAACTGTCTTTTCGAATTATTGAAAATGTCATTGATTTCGTGACTTATCTTCATCGAAAAAGCTCTCACATACCGACATTGCTTTTCATGCACGTATCAAGGTGAATACAAGAAAAGCTTCCGCCGCGCCGTTGAACTTTTTTTTTCAAATTTTGTGTTAATACTTATTAAGGGTGTTTTTTTTTTAGATGTATGGTTTTCAATCTGGCAATACTTTTTTTAGGAGTTGGTTCGCGCGAAGCATCGCGCTGATGCCGACATAATCGCTCAGGAATTTATTTGAGCCAGCCGCGGCGGCCACTTGCCCGAAATCATTTTTAAAACATAATGGCAAACCCTAATCTTTACAATAAAGCTAAAATCATGGCCATAACATTAAATTATAAGCGTTTTAATTCTTCGTACACACGTAAAAAAAACATAAGCGAGAGCTACAGTACGTTTGCAACGAACTGTTTGATACCCTATTCCCTATATTTTTGTGTGTGTATGCGTCTGCCTCCCGTAGCCAGCCGATGTTTCAGTTTCAGAAACAAAATTCTTCTTTAGCAGACAGAAAAAAATTCAATAACATTAATTTTGTGTGGTGTGAAGTTCAATTAGTGCTGGCAGAATAAAAAAAGGCGTGCGCCACGCCCAAAGTTAAAACTTTTTATTGCCAAGGCAATTGGTATGTGGTATGAGCTCAGTGACATTCAATTTTATTCTTGCAGATCGATTTGAACAAAACAAGACAAAACTTAAATTTTTAAAAATTAGATTTTGAATGGAAATAGCGATTATGGGTGTTTTTAACAATTCTTGGACCACACTCTGCTACGTAACCAAGGAATATAAATCTAAGTGTTTATCTTTTTACTTCAAAACTGCGACCGATAGTTAAAAAACGTTAAAAAATTAATGCCTTATACAACTTTTGACGGAAACGCCCCTAAAAAGTGGGAGTGTCTTAAAAATTTGATGCACTAACTGAGCTTTGATCAGTATTTAGGCATATGTGTAAAACTACAGCTGAATCGAGTAGTTTTTAAACAATCTTACCTGAACAAAGGTATTTTATCAAAATCACGCCTTCAAAAGTGGGCGTATTCAAAAAATGTACACAAGAAAATGTAGAAATATATTTTTCATAAAACGAACGGAAGGGAGAAAGGTTTAAATTGAATATTGGTAGTACCTTAAATTTTTAAAACTACGTTTTTCGTTCTTTTATGAAAAGTGGGCGAAAGCCACGCCCAAAATTCAAAAATTTCTTTTCATACACAAACGATTTAGTTTCTACTACGAGACGCCAAATTTTGGCTTGCGGATTCATTATAAATACCGTTTATTTACAAAAACAATTTTTTAATAGTTTCTATTGAAAAGTGGGCGTCAGCCACGCCCAAAATCAAATTTATTGATTTCATACACAAGATGTTTATGTGCAAGTAATACCCACAAAATGTTATGTTTTTCTCTTTAATATAACATTTGTTATTTTATAAAAACAATATTGATGGTTTTGTATGAAAAATGGGCGTCAGCCACTCCCAAACTGAAATATTTTTATTTAATTGGAGGAAGGTTTACCTAAAGCTTGCGTGTGCAAAATTTAAGCGTTATGGTTTTATCGTAACTGTACAAAAAACATAATTTAATTTTACCAAATTGAGGTTGTTCAACAAAAATGGCGATTGTGGGCGTGTTTGTGGGCGAAATTAACTGGTTCAAGAACTTAGCCTTACTTTTGAACCAAAGATTATATACATCAAATTTCAGCTTTCTAGCTCAAAAATTGCGACCTCTAGAGAGTATACATACGGACGGACGGACGGACGGACGGACGGACGGACGGACGAACGGACATGGCTAAATCGACTAGGCTTTTGATAACCTAACGGTATTATTTAATTATTTCTCTATGTTACAAACTCCACACCAAATACAATATACCCATTCTATGGAATAGGGTATAAAAAACACCGTTTAGTTAATATTGGACATTTCCCACCCACGTTTATGGCGTAGATTGTTGCCCGAATGCATCATAATTTTCTATATATTAACTTTTAAGCGGCCAACTTAATAAAACACATTTCAAACTGTTTAGTAAAAATGTTAATAGCTTATTAAATCATTATTTAATTCTTAAATGAAGTGATTTAAATTAATTCCCGAATGCATAATTAAGTAATTGAGTGAAAAATTTCATTAAAAAGCCAGTCAAAGTTTACTAATTACTCGTACCATAATCTAAATTTAGTTTAGTCTCGAGATTTTCCATAAGATATTCTTTATGCGTCAATACTTGAGGTTAATAGTTTGATAGGTAGGTACTTACTTATATCTATAAGCTACATGTGCAGCGGTCAAAACCATTTTTGGACTTATCAGCATTCCACCTCCATGAAACTTTAGGTCTCCAGAATCATTTATCCATCCCAGAGCAGCCTTTGTTTCCAAAAAAAAAAAAAAAAATTGTTTTTAATGGTTATCCAAGTGGCAGGAACTTTACAGAATCATTTTAAATTAATTTACCATAAACGGGAATTCATCAGTAATTGTTGGTTTCCCTCCAAAAACGTGAACTGCAACTTGAAAAAAGATTTTTGAAAATTGAATATTTTTATATTCGAAAAGTTTAAGAATCTTTAAACCTACTGTCAACATGTTTTGGAGCCCCTGTATTAAAAATAAAATTTTAGATTTAGTATTTATTCAAAGAAAATGTGTCTTTTCTAATTCACCTAAGGTTTTATCCAAAACGAAAATCATTAAAACACAAAATTGAAATCCAACTGACTTGAGATTCATGTTAAAAGATTTCAAACTGAACTGTACAATAATTCCAAGATTACTGAAATGATTTTTAAGTTGCTCAAAGAAGTCTATAAGAACCTAACTCATGCAACTAAGCAAAAGCACATAAATTAATCTGGATTAATTAAATGTAGCAATGTAGGTAAATGAAAAACCTATTCACGAGTCAATTCTATATTCCCAGAAGAAATTTTATACTTAATGATGATTATTTGAATAAAATTATAACACAGAACAACAAGCTTTTACGATAAATCTTGTCTTTCATTCGAACTTTCTGTCCGATGACGTACAAATATTGAAAAGCTAACTCTGAAATTACCACAAACCGCTTTTTTTCGCGATAAAAAAAATTGCCCCACGTAAATTTTTTTAACCAGCAACAAGTAGGTATAGCAGGGCTTTGTCTATACTTCTTTGGAGCATACCACAACAAATAGATCTTTCGAACTAAGCTTGACCATGATTGAATACCCTGAGACAAGCTTCTTTTAACATAGATGAACTTCAGGCTGGTGTTGGTTCGTTGACGTGTTTATCATCCACATAAATTTCATTAGAAGGAATGATGGGTTTGTGATATGTTGTCGTCAGACTTCCCCAGTGTTTGGGCCTTTCAACGCCACTTCTATTGCATTAGGTATGTTAACATAAAATGTCCTGTTCTGTTCCGCAGTTCTAAGTTTGGTATGTTTCGCGGCCAGCAGATCTTCAGAATGTAAAGCAGACAGCGGTTAACGAAGACCTGAAGTTTTCTCTTGATGTTGGGCATTGTATATAAATTTTTAAAGTAATTTCATGGAAAATGTTATTTTAGTTCTGAACTTCGTCAATGGCGGCGCTAGTTGTCTTATCTCCTTTGCATGAAATGGCTTCTATTGTTATTTTTGCTTCCCATGGCAGTCTAGACAGAAACCACTACTAACTCACAAATTAAGTGTTTGTGAACTTCGTCCATAGATGGCACACCAAAAGTTCCTCTTATTGGGAGTACTATAGATTATAAATACAATAGAATAACTTAGAATAACTTGTTGCTTGCCTTGGCTCGTGGTCATTATTTTGGTTTTATAAGCGTTGATCGTTGAGCCAGCCACTTCTCCATTCAGTTGCAGCTTCTTTCCCATTGGATTAGAACGAGCTGTGTTGTTTGCCATATGAGACAATCTTCAGCATGATCTTTGAAACTCAGGTTGTCAAGTGGACTCCAATGGATCGTATCCAATCTTTCATTTGAACACACAGTGGGAATCATCACATCGTCAATTGCCAGCAATAACAGAATTGATGATAAGAAATCTCCTTGTCTCACTCCTCGAACATCGAAGTAGTTAAAAAACTTTCCGCTGTGTAAAACGAAGGACCTTGCTTTGTTATAGGACTCTTCAATAACAGGGACAATTTTCTACGTCTGTATATCACAATGAGAGGAAAAAATAGAGCCGGGTAAAGCATTCCACATTTGTGTAGTGCGGCTTTAAAAAAAAGTCTCTATACTTATCAATACGTCCGAAGTTAGGCTCGAGGATAAATTGATGGGCATTCCTAGCGATTCGAGTGTTACGGGGAAATTGTTTCAGGGGAGGAATGCATTTGGCTATTTCGCTGGACCACTGTTTGTTTAAGTAGCGATAAAACAAGGTTAGGCAAGAAACATTACGGCGATGTTCAAGTGAAACAACTGTTACGGTAATGGTTCTTTGGTAGCCAGATCAGAGGGGGAAACCTAAGCATTTTGCTTTTACGACAGAAATTCCACACGGTTGGTAGTTCCCTATTGTACAATGCTATTAACATCGGAATCCAATGACCTTATCATACTCTGCCGTTGCAGTTCCACATCCGAAGAACATGGATGTGAATCTGGAAACGAATATGAGAAGCTGAGAGTACTGTCTTCAGCAAAACAATTTAGTGGATTAGATGTATTAGACAAGAGATCATTAATAATTATAAGAAAGAGTGTCGGAGACAGAACGGAGCCTTGGGGTACACCAGCATTTATTTTGTGGATAGCAGACTGAAAACCATCCAAAACCAACGCGAATAGAACGGTCCGAAAAGTAATTTGTAATCCATCGAAGAACCCCTCATCAATGCCAAATGCACGCATTTTCGATAAGAGAACCTGGCGCCAGACTCTTTCAAATGCTTTTGAAATATCGAGCGCAATAATCTTACTTTCTCCAAAACGATCGAAGTAAAGGTTGGTTCCACTGTTCGGTGAGATATACCATCATATCACCAGTGGACCTATTGCTTCGAAAACCGTACTGCCGGTCATTAAGAAGTTTTCGTTTCTCAAGATATTTCTTGATCTGAAAATTTATCAGGGTTTCCATGACCTTGGAAAGAAGGGACGTAAGTGCAATTGGTCGGTAGTTTGAGGGGGATGAAGATACGCCTTTCTTTGGAATGGGCTGGACAAATGCTGTTTTCCATCCACTCGGAAAGAGACCTGTAGAGTAGGACAGATACAAAAGCTTACGCAGTGGTTTTGCCAGCGTGGAAGCACACATTCTCTATCCGGGCCAGCGAATTTGTGTAAATCGAGATCTGTTAGTATACTCCTGCAACTGATCGTGTGCGAAAGGAGATTTGACCCATTAGAACCATTTACGCTCTCAAGAACAGGAGGAGTCATGTCACTCTGTGGTAGTGTCGAAGTGGCAGCAAACTGCGCTGCGAATAAATCTGCTTCGGAAGAACGGACGGAACAGTAATACCACAATAGTCTCCCAAGCCTTAAAGGATAGACTGGTTTGCTTCAATTGTGGTACTTTTTACTATTTAAGGTTTCTCACTTGAGTGAAGCATAAGCCTATAGGCTAAAAGTCAAAAGTCTACGTTTCTTTGATTTTCAAATTATAATGTCGCTAAGAAAAAGAGGGTTTTCTTAATTCTTACTCTGCCCAGCTAACGTTCTACAACAAACACTTAAAACACGAAATGACTGACAATAATAACCTGGGTGCACCAATGGAACAGAACAGAGTTATGGCTGCACTTTTTATTGGCGATTATAGATACATACTAACGGGTGATTTTTTAGCTGGTTTGGTTTTGGCAACACTGGTTTTGACAGCTGACGTGTGTTTAGTACCTTGTGTCACTGTCAAACAGCTTCAGTTTGGTTTGCAATTTAACCATGGATCGTCTTACAAATGAACAACGCTTGCAAATTATTGAATTTTACTATCAAAATTCGTGCTCGGTTCGAAATGTTCAAATGATGAAATGATGAGGCTCATTTTTGGTTGAATGGGTACGTAAATAAGCAAAATTGCCGCATTTGGAGTGAAGATCCGCCAGAAGCATTGCAACAGCTACCAATGCATCCCGAAAAAGCCACTGTTTGGTGCGGTTTATTGGCCGGCGGCATTATTGGGCCATATTTCTTCAAAGATGATGCGAATCGCAGCGTTACGCTACCGAGCGATGATAACAAACTTTTTTTTGCCTTAAATGGAAGTTCTTGACTTGCATGATATGTGGTTTCAACAAGACGGTGCCACATGCCACACAGCACGCGAAACAATGGCGCAATTGCGAGGCGAGTTTGGTGAACAGTTAATTTCACGTTTCGGGCCGGTCAATTGGCCGCCTAGATCGTGCGATTTGACACCATTAGACTATTTTTTGTGGGGGTATGTCAAAGCTAATGTCTATAGGGACAAGCCCGCTTCGATTGACGCACTGGAAGCCAACATCCATGCATTCATTCGTGAGATACCGGCCGATATGTGTGAAAGAGTATGCCAAAATTGGACTCAGCGGATGGGCTACCTGAGACGCAGCCGCGGTCAACATTTGCATGAAATTATCTTTAAACATTAAATTGCAAGGTTCAAACTATCGATTCAAATAAATATTTCATTCATTTTTTCGAATTTTTTGTGTTTTTTTTTTTTTTTAAGTTCTAAACCTCTTAAAAAATCACCCGTTATAAGGCAAGTTATACAGTCGTTAAATAAATAAATAAAATTCTAACAAACAAACGTAACATAACGATGATGGCGATGTTGAAAAAAGTGGGTGGGACAATTCTATCTATCTGTCTGCCGGTCTATCTGTCTGTCTGTCCGTATGTCTGTCTGTATAGTAACCTACACTCTACAGCCTAAAGTGCTGAACCGATTTGCTTTAAGCTTCTTGGTACACAGTATTATGTATTATGGCGTCCTACAGAGGGGTTTTTTGAATGAGCATTCTAGCTCTGAAACTAGCGGTACCTGCCTTACGATTTTTAATTAAAAATTCATTTTTCTTAAAATGAGTTTAAGAAAAAAGTTAAACTTTCTTTTGTATTTCCGGTTTTTTTTTAAAATCTGTTCGTTCTGATAAAAACTACCGGCTGCTAGATGTAAGCATACTTAAAAAAAATTGGTTTTCGAAAAGTTTTTCAAAAAAAAAGATTTTTGAAAAAAAAAAGATTTTGAAAATTTTGTCCTTAAAATTCAAAACTGTGAAAGAAATCAGATGTCTTAATTGATTTTTCCAAAAAAACGTTTTTACTAGTGATTTTTCAGTGATTAATAAAATTTCATATGATTTTTGAAGTGAAACTTCTTTAGGCGCATGAGGGTAAAATTTTTACTGATGCAGCGGAAATAAGCGCGACTTCCGTCCCAGAGAGTGAGAAAGGGCGAACGTAGCATGAAACACATAACCATGGAGCGAGAGTAGGGAGTAATCGAGTGAGAAAGATCGAGAGAGAGAGAGTGAGATAGAGTGAATGTCGCATCACGTACAGAGCTACGGAGCGAGAGGTGGGAGAGAGCTAGTGAGAAAGATTGAGAAAAAAAATATTTCATAAGTTCTCTTTTCTAAATTTTAATTAAAAAAAAAATTTAATTATTAATTTCTAATATTGATAAAAATTAGTTTTGCCAAAGAAGTTTTACTTCTGACATGTGTACTTTGTACTCACGCACTTTTTTTCCAAGTTCGTGAAAATCAGTCGTGCACTTCATTTCTAATGGACGAGGACATCCATGTTCTGCTGGTGCTGTCCCAACGCACATGCTTGTATATTTAACATAAATTAAAGCACACCAGTTTGTGAAAGATAATGCAGACAAAATAACGAGGAATTATGTTTTCAAAAAAAAAAAAAAAAAAAAAAATCCAAGGAAACTTTATCTGGGATTGTAGATAAAACAAAACATCCTTATTAAAAGGAAAAACATAGCTTAAAGGAAATTGAAGGATAACAGAACGCTTATTAAAATTATTTATGCTTGTCTGCATTCAGATGCCAGCACGGTTTTTCTGGTTTCTGTTCCTAACAAATGGTCAAAAACAACGTTTATAACCATGAATAGAAATTTCAGGGAAGTTTTTTGTTAGTTGATGGTGGAATGGGTTTGGACGTCAGCTTAAAGGATAACGAAAACTCTTTGGGTGCATTCTGATGGAACTACAGAAAATATTTTTTAACAAAGCTCATACTGTTTCAATTATAAAACAAGCGTAATGAAATGTGAATGATAAGTGGCTCTACCAACATCCGTTGCATATTTTAGCTTTTGTTTATTTTTGTTTGACTTAAATTTCATAGATCCTGTAGATAAATTTCTATTTTTTCTAACTATATTATATTATACAATAACTGAAAAAAAACATCTTTATGGTGCACAAGATGAAACTAGAAATAGACCCAATTGTCGATTCTGTCTCAACATGCTCACGGAATGCCCAGGACTTCCCCGCCTTAGAAGATGGAGATTTCCATCGAAAAACTCAAATATACGACAATACGAACAAAAGTCCAACTTTTTATACAATGTATTTCCCTTAACAAGAATAAAAAAAAATGCACGACTGGGTCTCACGAACTTGCTTTTATGTGTCTAGGGGCTTGATATTTTGTAAAAAATAAATTTTTTAATATTCTTAAATACAATAACTTAAACTTATTTGAGCTGAAAAAATTACGTCATATTATTTCTTGGATAAATATAAATTTCAGCAGATGAATTTATTTATAATTTTTGACAAAAAAAATTTCATTAGCAGTTTTCAAAATATTGATTTTTTAATTTTTTTTATGCTTTTAAAAATACAAAAAACTGTTGTTCAAGAATATTGGTATGCATTAAGAATTGAGTTACCTACACCTATATATGCGTGAAATTTGGAAAGTATCGGCCCAGCCGTTTTTGAGATAGTCAAAAGCAAAAAAAAAAACGGTCCTATGGAAAATACCGTTCTTAGACATTTTTTAAAACTTTTTTTTCAGCCATATGATTAGTCCTACCTAAAAAGCAATATTGATTTTTTTTAAATCGAAATCGTTACAGCCGTTTTTTTTTTTAAACAAAAGGTTTAACCTAACGGTTATATGGCAGGTACCGTTATTTTTTGTGTTAAAAAAAAATTTCAATTTCCCCTCTGTACAATACTTTAAAAACTCTATACCAAGATTGAAGCCCACCCGTTTGGGCTGTAGGTATATATATATACTATACATACTGACAGACAGACAGACCATCTTTTTTCGTCTTCGCTATCATCTTAATGTTATGTTTGATTGTTATCGCAAAACTTATTTTTTCGACGAATGCATAACTAGCGTTATAGTACCTATATTCCCAAGTAAAAATACTTCAAATATAATATGTCCTTGGCGGTCATGACGCGCACTTAACCCATAAAATGCACTTACCCCAAATCACTTAAGCAATAATCGTTAATGTTAAAACAAAACCAGGAAGGACATGTTTGCCGTTTCAGCTTATTTTATTTTGAAAAGGGTCATCTAATGGACTTCATAAGGTTTTTTTTCTTTCCTTTCCTTTTTCAATATTTAACTTGACAGTGTTCTTTTAAAAACTCAAAACGCATTAAAAATATTCCTTTCTCTTGTGCGCGTGTATTTATTTTTGGCATGTTTTAGGACTTTGGTTTATAGACTAAGGCTATGAGATTAAAATTTCTTCACTCTATTAAGGGATAACGGCATACAAAATGGTTTCAAATATCCTTCTCCAAAAATAGATACAGTTTAAAGTATTCCTTCGAGCTACATACACACATACACAAGTAGAAAAACATAAAAACACTTTATTTAAACTGAATTCACTTCTGCTCAAGGAGAAAATAATTTTCTGAAATTGAAATGAGAATGAATAAGAATGAGAATTTCCTTAATCAATTCGAATACAAATATTTTCTATATAATATTTGGATTCTGCGAGGACGAGGTTTCTTTTGTTTATTTAGGCGAAAATCCCCACACAATAACTTCAATCACTTGGAATTCGAACGATTCGGCATTGTTTTCAAGGCTTTCTCTTTATGTTATGGCTATGGGCCTGTTATTGAAGTGAGCATATTTCAGGGCCAGAAAATAGCTTTTATAAGCTAAAAATATGTAAATTAAATTCTTCAAGGTTCCATATTTAAGACAAAATACCCTGAGATCCTAGTCGTTTTCTTTTGAAATTATATTGTGCAGTTTGGCAGTCAATTGAAAAATAATCTTTTAGAAAACTCTCAATTGATTTAAAAAATCGAAAATAAACTAGGACGAGGGGACCAGCAGCGTAAATAGCTTTTTTTTTGTAGGGGTGTATTATTTTTGATTCTTATTACGAACCAACAAATGAACTCTAAGAAAGTAAAAAAAATTCGAATGTTTGTTTACGAATAGTTCTATATAAGACTTTATTTTCGAAAACAAAGCCACAAAAAGTTCCTTTTATGCTGTATATTTGCATAATACAATGACTGACATCTGAACAACGCAAGGAAATGGTTCTGTTCTTGAACTAAGTCCATTTTATGGTCGACACAATCGTCCATCAGAGCAATTAATCCCAGAAGAAGCTATTGGTGCTATAGAGCGCAGCAACGAGAAAGATCCAGGTTAGTCTATCCCCCATTGTGTCCAAAAATTGAATGTGTATTCACTTTATAGAAAATTTTGCGACTAGATCTTCGCTGGCGTGCAAAATACAAATCGTGCAAGAATTGAAGCCGCACGACGATTGGGTATAGGTACCCCCGGCATACATTCAGTGAATGGGCTCGAAAAGAGATTGTTTTTTTTTATAAAACTACCGTGCCCTTAAGGCGGTTATACTTTATACATGAATTAAAACAGTGGAAGCGTTTATAGGAAAGTTGGATAGGGAATAAAAGGAGATTCCTATGTGCATTGGTTTTAAAAGTCTGTATGTAAATCACAAAGTAAGGGAAAACTCGATAATCGATTTAGGAAACCTGGGAATTTTTGGCGACGTCAAATATGCGATCGTTGCACAAAAGGTAATTTGTCATCTATATATAAATAGGCAAGCAGTTTTTTTGTGGTATCAATAGCGAGGTGGTTACCCAACCGATTGAGATGATATATATATCGTTGGAAAGGTATTACTAAGTAGGTGTGCTGGGAATATTTTGTTTTGTAATTTTTTTTTGGAAAATACAGGTGAAAATGTCTTGGTGTGTTTTTTTACCATTTTTTTTCGTATAAATTCTCTGTGAAATTTTTTCCCACAGTTTTGGGAATTTTAATGGCCACTGGGCGATTCTAGTACACATAATTATGTACGTACCTAGAACGCAAGACTGTACGGTTTCCTCAATGCAAGTGCCACTAATGGATAGTGGCATAGGGGGTAGGTTATTCTTTAACGACAGAAGACAACATTGAGTTTTTGAAGCATTAAATTCCACACGGTTTGTAATTCCACATGTTTAATGCTGTCGAAATCGGAAATCGATGAGCTTATTATACGCTGCCGTTGCAGTTTTACATCATTTTAGAACAAGGCTGTAAATCTGTTAACGAATACAAAAAACTAAGAGTACTATATCGTCAGGAAAACAATTAAGATGATTAGAAGTCTAGACAAGTGATCGTTCATAAAGATGAGGAATGGAGCCTTCTCACACAGAAAAATATTGCGATGTAAAATCAACGTGACGAATTGTTGATTTCAATAAAAAACATGAATTTTTAAATCATTGGATTTCATTTCGATTTAACATGTTTTAGTTCTTTTTTAATATTTCAAAACATTAATTTGAATCTAAGTCCTGTTGATTTAAGATTAAAATCAAGTATTTATATTTTCATTTCAAATTAAAACGTTTGCACATAGCTTTAACTTGGAAAAATGTTGAAATAAAATGATTCATGTTTAAAATTCAATTTAAAAATATTTAATGCAAAAACACATGTAAACAACAGGGTATTCACTCGATACGTTAACTCAATTTTAAATCAACGTGCAAATTTTCCCGAAGGAAATATTTTTAAATCATCAATGTTTCATTTAAAAAAATTTCACAACTATGATCATGACGAAATAACACTATTGAAGTAATTTCAACATTAAAATAGTGTTGAAATAAAATGATTCTCATATTAATTCCAAGTAAAACGAACATAACATTGAAACAAACATTTTTCATGTTAAAATAACAGGTTATACATCTAAACAACTACTTTCGTTTTGAATCAACATGGTATTTTTCCCACAGGAAATATTTTTATATCATCAAAGTTTCATTTAAAAAAATTTCACAACTATGATCATGACGAAATAACACGATTGAAGTAATTTCAACATTAAAATAGTGTTGAAATAAAATGATTCTCATATTAATTCCAAGTAAAACGAACATAACATTGAAACAAACATTTTTCATGTAAAAATAACAGGTTATACATCTAAACAACTACTTTCGTTTTGAATCAACATGGTATTTTTCCCGCAGGAAATATTTTTAAATCATTAATGTTTCATTTAAAAAAAATTCACAACTATGATCATGATGAAATAACACGATTGAAGTAATTTCAACATATTTCCGGTTGTTTCTTCCTTCTTCTTTTGGAAAGACAGCTGCACTCCACAAAATCAAAAATTTAAAAAATCAATGAAAAAGGAGTGATTCCAAAAATTACTTTTGGAAAAAAGTATGTCTGCTATTACACGATGAGTCCAGGTGCATTAAACTTCTTCAAATGAAGAGAAAAAGAAATGTCAAATAGCTAGATTCCAGGAAATTCTTAGCCACGGAAATAACTTTCATTTAATACTGAATTGTATTAAATTTTGGTATTTTGCTGATAGAGAATATACATTCGGCACAAACACAAAACAAAACGAAGCATTGTTATTTTTAAATGAAATAATTTTGATATAATCCTACATACTTTTGATTTCCACAAAATTTTCAATAAGTGCCGTTATTGAAAAAAGAAAACACTAAACTAAACGAAATATTTTTATTTTTAAATGAAATCGTTTAATTATAATCCTACATACTTTTGATTTCTACAAAATTTTCAATAAGCTCCGTTATTTTACGTCGCGACCTTAAGGAATCTCTAATTAACTTTTATTAAACTACAGGGTGATACTTACAAATAAAAATTACCTTGTTTTTTCCTAGTCCTAGTTCACATGCAAACTAATAATTTATGAGTATTGTGAATGTGTGGCGGGACATTTGCTAGATAAAGCGAAGAAGTAACAATAAACTTTAAATTGGTAAAACGAAAATGAAGCTTTGATTAATTAAATGGACAATTAGAAATATTAAGGGTATTCATGGACGTTTCATGAACGCCCTTTTCTGGAAATGTTATAAACTTTGCCTTAACTCAAACAGCAGTTTGTTAAACGTCATTTAAATCATTAAAGTAATTTAACAAATTTGTTGAGTTATTGAGAAAATGATATTTGATGTTTGAAATATTGGCAGTAAAAAATAAATTGTACATTTCTCAATTCGAATTCCTAACCTTAATTCAAATAAATTGCACAATTGGTAAGCTCTTACTTGCTTTTATTTCCAGTCACAGTTTTGAATAAAATTTGAAAAACATTAAGCTAACTCCAAAGTTTTTTTCGATTTAGGTAAATTTACATTGTTTAAAAAAACACTTAATACTTTTCAGTGGGATAATTTAAATTAAATTAATTAATTAGGTAAAAATAATTAAAAATAAAATTTAAAAATACAAAAAATAGTTTTCGAAAACACTTGAATTTGAAATTATTTTGGCTACTTAAATTTTCTTGAATATCAATTTTGATTGATATCGGTTGATCTGTTGAGTAAAACTGGTCCTTTGGGAGATACCATTTTCAGTACATCATCTTAATATATTTTTTCGCCAAAATATAATACTTACATAATAACAATATACAGTTATTTTTTCATAAAAATTTTTGGAGACGTTTTCGAGAAAAATCAACTTTTAAATAACAGTTATTATGAAAGGTACTGAGAATTTTTGAGCTAAAGAAAAATTAAAAAAAGTTTTCATGTTTCAAACTTAAGGAAGTTTGGCCCAACCGACAGACTGACAGAAATAGGCCCTTAATTCAAATATGTTTCTCTACTCTATCACCGTAATATAATGTTTGATTATTATCTCAAGTTTCTTAATATGCACGAATATGCATAATTTGCATTATAGTACCTATAATCTCAATTAAAAACTGAGGAACGTCAACAAAGTAGATGGGATTATAGAAGACTTTGTTCATAATTATGACGGTAGCTGAGGGTTCTCGATTTACTGAACTGATACATTTGTCCATAATTGGGTTCAGCAGCACAAAAATTCTGTTTTTGTAAACATTTACGCCAAGACGTAGTTGCGCAGAACGAAATAAAAATGAATACGGGAAGGAGCTATCTTAACAGTTGTAGCATGAAACAGCTATATTTCACTCACTTTGTACGTTTTATTACAAATACATACATCGACACACAACGTCAAACAGAAACCAAAAAGAATACTCATCTGTTTAATTTTTGTAATCAAAACAAAAACGATGACGACAAACAACTTATCATTTACAAACAAAAATAATAATACATTCGGCCCAAGATAGGCGCACCCTGTATCATGGTTTTTGTATCAATATTGAATCGCGTTGAATCAACTTGAAGTCCACACGAATCAAAATGAATTCTCTTTGATTCATGACGAAATCGTATAAGAATATCATAGTTTGTAGTTGATTTCTACAAAAATTGAAGGATCCCGTTATTTCTTCCAAGCCAAGCCAAAAAATATTTCAGAAATCTCCATCAGTTACCTTTTAGTCGCTGTGCATGAGACATGTGTCATATCGTTTTAAGTTTCGGGAAGTGATAAATATACTTAAAAATATGGATTCAAATAAAAGTTTTAATTTTCATGCGCAAATTGTGAACATTAGTGAAGTGCAACCTATTGACTGACAGATGACGAGGGATGTTGAGTATCCAGGATAGCGAAGCGGAAAATTGTATGCATTTTACAAAAAAAAAAAAAAAAAACAACATTAATAAAGAAAAAAATACCTAATTGGTGAGTTTTAAAAATTGCACATATATTTTAATTAGATATCTTTGATAATTTTAATAAAAATATTTTAAGCAAAAACTTCATATATTTCTGTGTAAGGTTGAAATAGTTTTAAAGAACGCTTAGTGGGCTTTTTTACGCATTCAAAACCATCCAATTATCACTACAGGACAAGTAGTTTAGAAATTACAGCGCATTGTGTCTAACAATTTCAAGAATTTTTACACACAAAATTCGAATTGGTAGACATACCGTGCTGTTATTGCTTTACTACTTGTTGTGTCGGGGTGATTGGAACAGTTTTGAATCCTTAAAAAAGCTATGAAATTACTTTTGCGTGACCCTATACAATCATCAAAATTGATCGTTCAAAAGATGGCAGGCAACAGTCATTTTAAACACACTATTCCACCGTAAAAATAACAATTTATCTAATTTCTTTTTTAGAAGCTGAAATAGGGTTTGAAAGCTTAAGATTTCTGTCGAAGGAGAATATACAAGAAGCAATAAAACCAATTGGCTTGCGGGAGCGTTTTTGGGAGATGCTTTTTTTTATGGAAAAGAGCTGAAGTATGTTTGCGTTTTTTAGTTAACTTTAGTAGTTATTAACAGATTATTTTTGTTTTGTTTTAAGGTTCCGAGATGGTGACGATACTTTGTCCCAATCAATTGCCAGCAAGGTATAGTTTCTTGGTTAGGTAGCGAATCCAGTATAGTTTCTACAACATCAACGCTAACATCGATTCCAAAAGACTTGAGCTCGGAGCTCTCTAAAATAAGCAAGTAGGTAAGCTATTCTAATATTTCAACTTTACACAAAGTCTAATCACACATTTCTATTTAGATTCACTGGACTTTACTGACAAGGCAAACAAGCTAACGAAAAAATCAGAGTTCCCGATGCCAATGAGAGTTTCATCGTTCATCTAACAACAATCAACGATTATGAACGAACCATAAATCAGCTGGGAAATAAATACTTCACCCAAGGTTTGACCATCCAACTATTTTTAATTGTTGTATTTTTGATTCTTTATGAATTAAAAGGGTTATACGTTTATTTTGTTAAGACTCTTAAAATTTAACAATTTTTTAACTAGCCTTGATGTTTGTTTTAAATTGATATAATTATTTTTTATCACTGGAATATCCAAAATGTTATAGAGGTCCGTGGTTCTTTATTCAAGAATAGCAAAAAAAGCAAATTACTACGTACTTATTCGTCTCCAAATAATTGTAATATTTTATTTAATTGAATATTATTTCAATAAATTATTAAACTTTTAAATGATTTCTATAAACATATGTTATTTTTTATGGAATAAGTTTTCTTACAGGTTTTGGCTCAATAAAAGTGTAAGTATGTTTCAATAGGACTTAAGTTATTTAATTTACAAAACACATACATATTTGTTTCAACAGGATTTTAATCTTATTTCAATATGATGATCATGCTGATTCATCTTGTAATTTGAATTCGAATGCAATTTCATTTTGCAGGATTAATCATATTATCATATATTCTACATGATGATCATGGTAATTTAATATAATTATCACGGTGATTCAATATGATGATAATGAAGATTTAATATGATGAGCATGGTGATTCAAAGCGATGATAATCATGATTCTATATGATGATCATTGTAATTTAATATGATTATCATCATGATTTTGCATGATGATCATGGTAATTTAATATGATTATCATGGTGATTCAATATGATGATAACGAAGATTTAATATGATGACCATGTTGATTCAAAGCGATGATCATCATGATTCTATATGATGATTATTATAATTTAATATGATTATCATGGTGTTTCAACACGATTATCATCATGATTTTGCATGATGATCATTGTATTTTAATATGATTGTCAAGTTGATTCAATATGATGATAATTAAGATTTAATATGATCATCATGGTAATACAACATGTTGATCGTGGTTATTTAAAATGAAATCCATGCTGATTCAACACTATGATCATCATGATTCTAAATGACGATAATTGTTATTTATCATGATGTTAATCGTGAATCAACATGATAATCGCGGTGTTTTAACATGACCAAGCCTTGGTTTTTATGAAGAAGAAATCATTTCAAAATGACACGAATGCTCTATGAAGCAAAAACATTGGTAAAACATGTTGAATCATTATCATTTTAATTGATTTTACCTTGTTTTTTTTCTGTGTGCTGGTGCACACTAGAATTCATTTTTAAAATATCAGACCTGCAAGCTGAAACGTCAGAGATTCATATCGGCTGGTCAACAAGATGAGCGAGAATAGTAAAGTTATTTAGAATTGTATGCATTGAAATCGACGACCGAAACAGCGCTTTCAGTGTGAGATTAATGGAAACAAAATTTCTTAGGATGGAGTCATACAGCGCATCGAGGGCTTCTTTAAATGAAACATGCATGGATGATGATGTGTTTTGAAACTATAAATTTAAACCACATGAATATAAATAATAATTAGTGAGTTATATTCTTACTCACCCCGAACGTTTCGCTCAAATTACACTGAGCGTGGTCACCGGGAAACTGCCAAAGAGATGTTAGAAGCGATGTTGGCTACGCAAGTTGTAGCGGTGCGTAGCAGGTTCTATCTCTAGCTGTTGTAGTTGTTGGGAGCAAGCCGTGCTCACTGTATCCCTGTTGGTATGGAGCGGCAATTGGATCGAAGGTGAGGGGTTTGTCGTAACGATATCGCACCGTGCTTCCTCTTATGAGGGAAGAGTGCGTAACCGGAGAGGTATTCAAATAAAACACTTGATTTTAGATTCCTAAAGTCCGCTGTCTAGGCGAGGCTGCGACTAAAGGTTCTTAAGTATTTATTTATTTTATGAGGCTTATATAACTAGGTCCGCTGTCTAAGGCAAATGGCTGCGACCGTTGTCTATGAGCTCTGAAGTTACTCTCTGACATTACTCCTTCCAACCACTCTTTTTATACAAAATCTTGGATATCGATCAGTCCTCAATACTTATTATCGATCGCATGCATTTTCATTGGTGATCCCAATATTCCCATACAATTGTCTTATCATTGCTTATTTTATATTGCATAATTCCCATAACCAGTCGATGTTGACATATTAATAGTGCACTGGCACCAGTACAATCGCTTCCCTATAGGTCAGCATTAACCCACTTATAATATCATGAGTTGTGTCATCCACTGCCAATGCGATGTAAGCAGAATGTTCTGCTTAAATGCATTGGGATTTGTCATCGCCTCGCATGTCACATAGTCTATGGATTTTCCTTTTGTTGACATTGCATTCTTAAAGGGAATCTCCATTGGACTGCGACTGCGAGTGCATGAAGTGAAATTTGACGCTGGCTGGTTTGAAAAAAGAATATTTTGTTTAGCCGACGGTGAGCGTACGTAAATAAAGTTGAATACTTTATTATACCGCTGGTATGTATGTGCATCATAATGTATGGTTTTAGGAATAGTATGCAATGCTGGGAATGATCTTGCATGCGATTAGGACGGAGAAGCAATCGATGTAATTTGGGGTGCTTGTAGTGAATACTACAGGTTGATGATGGGATCCCACGTTCGAGACAGCTTGAAACTGTCGTCGCGATTGAAATTACGATGACGCTTAATTTCGATCGCTTCGCGAACCAGCCGAGGGATGTAGTGTGGCTCGTTTGCTAGAACCTTGGCTTGATCGAAGTGTATCCAGTGGTGTTCATTTGGATGATCAAGTATATGCTCGCATATGGCGGACTTCTTTCTATGCTTTTTGCTGACGGCGCGTTTATGTGTTCTTTCAACCGTGTAGCAATGCTTCTCTGAGTTTGTCCTACATATGATGACCCACAGCTGCAGGGTACCGCATATACTCCAGGTGTTTGCAGAGGAAATTGGTCTTTTGGTGACTGGAGGTAATTAATTACCTTTTTGGGTGGTAAAAATATGGATTTTATACCATAACGTTTGAAGACTTTTCTTACTCTGTCTGTTACACCTCTTACAAATGGCAGAAAAGCTTTTTTGTCTAGTTTGCTATCTTCCTTTTCAATTGACAAAGTAGGCTTCCATGATCTTTGTTTTTTGGAATAGCCATTTGCTTTGAGTACGTTGTCCAAAAGTGATAGTTCAGTGGCAAGGTGGTCGCTATCACATATCCTGTGGGCACGCTGAACAAGTGTAGATACAACAGATCTCAATTGCCGCTCAATACCAACAGGGATACAGTGAGCACGGCTTGCTCCCAACAATAACAACAGCTAGAGATAGAACCTGCTACGCACCGCTACAACTTGCGTAGCCAACATCGCTTCTAACATCTCTTTGGCAGTTTCCCGGTGACCACGCTCAGTGTAATTTGAGCGAAACGTTCGGGGTGAGTAAGAATATAACTCACTAATTATTATTTATAAACGCGGATAATCCGAAAAGAAAATTAAAAATGTCATGTATCAACAACCGCGAAAACCTTAAAAGTTATACATGAATATAAGTTTGCCCTTTAGCATAATACCATAATTTTGCTTTAGAAACTAGAACTATTACAAAATTTAATCTCTAAGTGAAAATTGCTTAGTTGGTAGAGTGGGTCTAAGTATAGTATCAATACACCGAGACACCGACTACCTAAAAAATAATCTTCGCTGTTAATGTTACTTACCAATCATATACCATATTCTAAATCTTATAGTATTCAACTTTACATCATTTGCTGAATCTTAGTCGCCGTCTTCAGTCCTCGAGTTAGAAGCTAGCTGATGCAAGCCTCTGACGATGCCAACCAACGCGACGACTGAAATGTGATATCATACTTAAGCTGCACACCAAATTGAACAAAGTTGAAACAGAGAATTAAGTTAAGCTTTAGGTTTTACGAGTAGGTATAGGGTGTACGCATAATTACACCTCCATTCATTTATTTAGATATTTCCCGTCTCCATGTTTAAAAGATGGCAGCCTGGCTTAAGTTGTAAGCCTTTGCTTTAATGTATTTCAACTGAATTTAATTAATTTGAGTCTTTTAATCGCATTCAATGTAAAACACACATTTCTGTTTAATTAACTTTATTTCATCCTCTGAACTCTGAGCTATTCTGTGTTTTTGAATGAAAAGAAAATCTCTCGTAATATCCATTTATTCAACACACAAATGTTACGTAACAAAAGAAAACAAAAATTCGGATTTTAATCAAACATGAGATACCGAAGACAGACAACCAAAAACCGTTTTTTTTTCTCATACCGTTATTGGTATGGTATATGTGTGTACCCATATTGTTTTTATGGTTGTTGTAACAGTTTTTCTCTTCCATCACACTCCATTGACACCCACAGGACCGAATATAACCGGAAAAATCTTCCTCTAAAAGCACAGCAGCCTGTTTTCATCTAATTGTGTCAGTGTTCACGATTCTGCGTTCTGCCCTATACAGCAGGACTGGGATGATTAAGGTCTTGTGTAGTGTCTCCTTGGTCCTTTGAGAAAGTGTTTTGCCTTCTAAACCCAAAGAAACATCAATTGACAAGCGTGATGCTTCTACTGTTCTACTCATCTCTGCACTGATATTATTCTGAGAGGTTTATAGTAGATTAGATTTTTTAGATTTAGATAGATATTTATTGTATCAGAATATTTAAGTACATTGATTAAATATCATTAAAGCCTGGCAAAAAAGCCGTCAGCTTGAAAGGCGAATGTACAATTTACACTTCGTTAAACATTTTCTACTTTCCAACATTTTGCTTAATAAACATTTCATATTTCATTAAAAAAATAAAAACAAGATAAAAATATAAACCAATTTGCATCAAAAATCACCATTTCTAATTCTCTCTCTATAATTTAACGAGATCTTACAATAGTTAAAGAGTCGCACCACATCCATATCGTTGAGTAAAGCCACCACTTGGCTTTCAGACAGAAAGTCACTTCCAAAAGAACATCTTCCAGGCTCTTTAAGGGTGGGACACCCAGGCAAAGAGGATATACAGGGTGATTCACCAGCGTTGTGCCAAAAAGCTAGAGCGTGTAGGTTAAGTTGAGAAAAGAAAAAAATCGTATAGGAGGGGGGTCTATTCCCCTCCGTTTAGCCGGGAGGGGCAATTTTCTGAAAAATTGACTTATTTTGTAAAAAAAAATATTTAAAATCAACGGGTTCGTTTACAACACCGTGTTATACCTTTTTGAAAAGCCAAAAACTTCTCCTTTTATCTTGTTTTTAAGTTAAATTGTTTTAACAGACAGTTTAAAAAATATAAATTTTCAAACTCAAAATTTTGAAAAAAAATTTGAAAAAATAATTTTAAAACTAATTTTTTTCAAAATTTTACGTAATTAAGTATAATTTTTGTTCTCAGAATTCAACGCTTCCATTAATCTTTAATCCAACACTCAAAACCGTATGGCTCTACGACTTTTTCTTGCCAAGGTATTCAAAAATAACCGAACCTACTTCTCTTCCAACTCGCCGTGAACCATAAGGATTCCATTCAAAAGATTGCCTCGCAATATCATCGTTTAGTTTTCTAATAGTCCAGGCAAACTAGCCTAAATAATAAAAATAAACCAAAAAATTCGTGTAGGTCCAATTTTTTCGGGAATGTGTTGGGGGAGGTCTACTGTAGGTACATGCAATACAAAATCCCCGTCAATCGTGGTGCCGCGGGGGTGGGGGGATCGATTTAAAGGGACCTTCCCATGGTTTCGCCCGCATATCTCGAAAACCGTGCGTCGTAGAAAAAAAAAACAAGACAAAATATGAAGCTGACAAAATTTCCTACAATTTGATATCATACATTATTTGAAAACAACCAACCATTTCCGAGATATGCCCTCTGGAAAATGGGAAATTTTTCGAAAAATTGTTTTCTTTGCCAAACTTGTTGTTCTAACTTTTTTCCACATTTTTTTAACACAAAGTGATGAATAGAGAAGTTAAAAAAAATTTAATTTCCTTCAATAAGATAATGAACAAATGTTAATTTATCATCAACAAATCAAAAGATACAGCAATTTGAAATATTGTAGTGGAAGTCAATATTTAGCCATAAAATACCAGAACTTGTTTTTAGGCACCAATTCCTTTTGGAATGAGAAGCAGATCCCCTGATAACGAATTATGGATTATAATGAATTTCCAAAAGTACTTTGCCCCGAAAGGAAGGAGGTGGTGAGGGGAAGGGGGGTGAAAAATGCAAGATGGAAGCAGTAATCAAGGTATTAAGAAATAGTTTTACGAAGTAGTTGTGTAAAGAATGGCAGTTACCCCGGCAGGAGTCGCACATAGTTAAACAGAATAATCCTGCCTTTCTGCAGCCACACCTAACAGCACACCCACCGGTGCATTAGCAGAATATTTTATTTAATATTTGGTCGGGAGCTGGAGGGGCGTTGGTTTTCACCGGGGCAAAAAAAAACATCTTCTCCTCTCTTCCAACCTCAACATTCAGGCGACAATTCATTGCCCAGCCATTGCTGCACCTGAATGAGTGTTGTTCTGCAGCGCTTTTTGTGGGTGGAAGAGAAGGAAGATTCGCCCTTGTACGGATGGTGGACTTTATGAAACTATTGTACCGGTGCCGATCCAAGTCGTTTTCTCAAGCTGGAGCCTGGTACAATAACAGGAACATCTGTTCCCCAGCTTGTGCGACCGCTTCATGTGTTGATTGGCGGTAGTAGAAAATCTTGGATATGACCTTGGTTTCTGGGGGATGTTTCCGGGAGGTGTTGATGGCTGTTATTTTGCTTTTAAACTTACGTGAAGCCCAATTTTGTACTGCATCCATCACCACTGGGTTGTCGCCTATTATACATGTTTCCGTATCTTGCATTTTGGACGTACCACTATTTTTATATACACTTTAAGAAATCTATATACTATACACTTAACTATAAATGAATTAAATACAATTTATTGACAATTGCACTGTTCCTTTTAAACTTGGCTTTTTAAGCGAACTATTCTAATATTTAAACGAAATATTTAACCATAGCGGATAAAAGTCACGCGGGAACTGAAGAGGCCATAGTCAACAATCAATGTTCAACGGTGGGACAGGAAACCCGGTTTTGTATGTGATGTTTTTTATTTCGGACTTGGAGAGATAACAAATAACAACACCCTACTTTTTGGTCCTACCAAGTGAGACAAGTAGGATGGTAGGGGGAATAGAACTGAGTGGTGCCATCTATGCCAACTTTTCCAAAGTTCATTATTTAGCATTACTCATATATTCCAATTTTTTTTTAAATATACATAATATTTATTCATATCTTATTGAAGGAAATTAAATTTTCTTCAACTTTTCGATTCATCACTTTGTGTTAAGAAAAAAATGTGGGAAGAAGTTAAAAACAAGTTTGGCAAAGAAAACAATTTTTCGAAAAATTTCCCATTTTCCAGAGGGCATATCTCGGAAATTGTTGGTTGTATTCAAATAATGTACGATATCAAATACTTTTTTTCTACGACGCACCGTTTTCGAGATATGCGGGCGAAACCATGGGAAGGTCCCTTTAAATCGACCCCCCACCCCCCGCGGCAACCCGATTGACTGGGATTTTTTATTGCATGTACAGGAGACCACCCCCAACACATTCCCGAAAAAATTGGAACTACACGAATTTTTTGGTTTATTTTTATTATTTTGCCTGGACTATAAGTGTGTGACCAATCCATTGCCATTTAAACTTTCTTATGTCGACATCCAACTTACTTCGTTCAATTTTTTTACCGACAAAATATTCTCCTTCTGATGAAGTTGGCGACCGGTGCAGAAGATAAAAACATATCTAATTAATATTTTAATAAAAAAAATAGTGTCATTTAGGTAGTTAGTCTATAAATTAGAATTAAAAATAATTATGACAAAACAATAGCTTTGGTCGCGTTCTTTTTGTGCCAAAAAATGAAAACTATCAAAATTTATTAAATGAGAGAAAAATCTCTCTCACTTAATGAAAAGTAGAGGAACGCTTTTTGTGAAAAGGTAATGTCTTGAGAAACGTCGAATTTGATTTTTTTTCATTTTTTAGCTCTTCGATATAGTCATCTGCAACAACAAATGTTTACGTTATTCGCTTTTGACAGAGTTGAAGTTTTTACCAGATGAAAAAAATTGATTTATTTGTACGAAAGGAAAAAAAACCGAACCGCGAACTGAAATGAATTCAAATTCAAACCGAATTGAATGGGCACTTATGGCTGAATCACAACGACGCGTTCACCTCAGCCTCGCGTACGTTACGTTGAACGAGCTTAACGGACGCGTCGAGATGAAAGATGACATTTGAGTAAATCAACTAATCGAAAATAATAGTTCTAAGGAAACAAGTATTTTTTTAAAGTATGTTGTTGAGAAGGTTTTTGTATAAATGAATTATTGTACACCAAAGAAGCGTCCTGACTCCTGAGTCCCTTACTCGCGGAAAACTCCGCTAAGTTCTGTGATCGAATAGATGTAGTTCAAAACCTTACTTGGGTCGGGCACATACACACGGTTCACAATGTTGCACAATGTACAAAACGTATGAGAGTAAAATCTTTTCGAATCATTGACAATCCTTATAATATTGCGTGCATTCCACTTCCACAAAAGCAAGATGTTTTCACTCATAAAGATCCTTGTTTGGATTTTAATCTTTCACTGATTGCACTCAAAAGAGGCGCAGACAAGCATACAGCCAATTCTATAAATGCACACCCTTTTCAAACTTTTTTTTTTTATTTGTTCCAAATCCTTAAAAAGGTTAAAACGTTGATATACATAAATGCACACATTTAGGAACAAAAATAAAAGACAATGATCTATTGACCGAGGGATATCAAACCATTTTTGAAATTTATTGAAAAAACCCAAATTGAAACACACAGAAACAGTAATAATAATTATTTGAAACGTCAAACGCGCGCAAATGTTCAAATATTTCAACTTTTGCTTCAGCTTCGCTTCATGCTACGTGGTTTGTGTACTTACTTTTTGATACCAAAACGTAACGTTAAAGCTCAACGCCTCATTGTGAGCATTTTACATGAATTCCTATGCCTGAACTTTTGCGTTCTGTCAAAGCGAAGCTCAAAGCGTCGTTGTGAAGCAGGCATATATGTACATGATTTCCTATGCCTGAACTTTTGCGTTCTGTCAAAGCGAAGCTCAAAGCGTCGTTGTGAAGCAGGCATTATTCGGCAGGCATACATACATATGTAATTCGATCAGCATAACTCGGCATAGGTAATACGGACGCGCCTTAATTGTGTCTCACGTTTTCTGACAGCCACTTTAACCAAACAAAACGTAACACCATCCACAATAGTTTTTATCAAAGCCTTGAATACGTCCCACCCTTCTCTCTAATACTAACTCCACTTCATATCAAAACTTTGCTCCCTACACCCTACGATTATTCGCCGCAGAACTTATGCCCATTGAACCACTTTCAGTTTCTTGTAACTTTCTTTTTCTTGCAATTAGTTCTGTTTCCTTCCTGTGTGGGAAGTAATCGTTAATCAATCAGCGTGTTCTCGAATCCAAACACCCGATTCCATCGACTAAAGTCTTGTACCCTTTGACGCCATCTGCAATCAAACAAACAAAGTTTTTTTTTTCGTTGATTCTAGTTTAAACCCAAACCACTTACTGTCAATTTCTTGATAAATTAAAGTTGTTAAAAGTTGAGGAAGTTACCACAAAAATGTGTAGTGATTGATATTCTTGCCCTTCCCTCCCGTAGTCCTGCTACTATGATAACAAATTTCATCGACCGGAGGTGTCTTAAGACTTTCGTCAATGTTAATGGATTTTATCTTATTTTTCTCTTGACCTTTCACGCATCCATCCAGTTTCCAAAAACCCTTGTTATGACATTAGAATCCCTTGAGACAATATACATACATATACATACATAGATATAAATTCCTTGCGGACAAGCCATAGTTGGTGTTATGAATAACTTCAAAATTGTTTTGCATCTCTTTAAAACTTAACTGCATCAGGTTCTTCAGAAACAAAGTCATACCCTTCCCAACCCAAAGCCATCCTTCGTAGCATATACATACGTATACGTAAAAGGAGCTTATAGTTACAAATATGCAATTTCCGGAAAAGTTTATTGAAAACGTCCTCCCTTCCGGGCTGATTTTGATGGAATAAATTTGATTTATTAACTTTGCGTTTGCAGCTTGCAGAAATGCAGAACATCCGAAGATACACAGAAATGACGTAAGCAAACACAATAACAATACAATATATTGTGTCGGTGTTTTTGTGAATTATTCAGATAATTAAAATTTCTGAATTTTATTAAATGTACATATTATGATACAGCAGTCTTAAATCAATTTAAAAATTCGACGGCCTCGAAAGAGTAAAACGGGGCTCACATGGGACAATGCAGAAGCCAAGAAGACAAGACAATCATTGTTCCATGTGAACAACTGTTTAAACGACAAGGCAATTGTCATTATACTAATGTCCTCCGAGCTAGCCTGCCAAGCCATCTCTGAGGACAATATCGACGGGCTGGCATTGTCTCGTCCAAGAAGCTCAGACAAGACAATTGAGTACTGTCCCATTGTCTTGTTTGCGTGTGAACGCTGCTCAAAGGCCCAACCACAATAGGGCATTCCACGAATACGTCAGTGTCAATCACTTTTAGAGAAAATATTGTTAGCGGCAAGATATTTTCATATACATTTTTTTCAAAATGTTTAAAGAGACTACCAGAAAATATTGATAAGTGAACAGAAAATACATTTTAATTAAGAAAAGAATGAAAATTCAGTTTATGTATAGGTAATCTATTTTTTGCCGAATAATTCCATGTTTTCCCTCAAAGTGTCAGCGAAAATGTTGAAAGAGAGCTTCGTGGCCAGCCCTATACGTGAAAGAAAAAGGAAGCAAGTTGTGTCAAAACCGAACGAAAAATTTCTTTCCGATCTATCAAATACATCAGTTGGCCAAAACAGCCTTGAGCAACTTACAGCAATGTCTCTATATTTCTCTTTGAAAAAAAAAAAATAGAAATGTCACATTTTCGTACGAAATGAACGAATGAAAGCGTACACTACGTACGGTAACAAAAGTAAACGAAATTTGCCGACTAAAAAGTCATTTCGGGTTGGGTATTTAAATCACATGTATTTCTACTGTTTCGTAAAGTAACGTACGTTAATTACCAATTCTTTAATTATGGTTAGCCCTCAACGTTTTGAAATGGCCAACTTTATAGCAATTTGACTGTTCATACGGAAATATTTTTGAGAAGGCTATTATTTGTTTCACTTTCAATGGTTTAAAGAGTAAAGCTGGTATTACATCTAATTAAGCTAGTAGTCATCGAAATATGTCATTGCAATGGCATTCTGACGTCACACGAAAATAAGTCATTGTAACGTCAGTGCGCTGTCATTTTTCACAGTGTGATTGCTAGCTACAGTGACGATCACACGAAAGGCGCAAGTCTGTCATTGGTGTCCCAAAATGCAATGACGGGCAGACCTTGTCATTGTGATTTTTGACATTCGGTGTCATTGTTATGACATGCAAAAGAATGACGATCACACGACTTGAACACTTTTAAAACTTTGAATGTTAGTGGTGACCTGAAACCGCGATTACAGAAGTCATTTTTCGCAATGATGATCACACGACATTCATAAATTGAGTCAATTCCAATTCCAGCAAATGAAAGAAAAATAAAAATATAAAATAAAAAAAAAAACACACACTTGAGATGGCGATTCTAGCAACATACATATAAAAGGTGGTTAAATTTTAAACGCCGATGTTGAATGTGAACCACACCTAAACGTCAAGTTTTTTTCTGCATTTCATTTGACATTTCTTAATTTGAGACTAATTCAATTTGAACCATGAAAAGATAGGTACTAATCGAGCAACACGTTAAAGTTATTCAGGCTTATTATGAAAATGAGCAACAGTGGATGATCAATTTTCGAAGAAAATTATTTTCAGTGATTAGGCACATTTTCACCTCAGTGGATTCGTCAATAAGCAGAATTGCCGCATTTGGGCGAATGATAATCCAAGATGATTGTCGAAAAACCACAAAGAGTGACTGTTTGGCACAGAGGACCTAAAGGAGAGTGAAATCTTTCGTACGTATCACCCTCCGACACCCATTTCCGGTTTTTTTTTTTAGTATTTGGCATCGTGTCTGTGAATAAATGCAAAAACAACAACACAAAATCATATCATAATAGCTGAGTGTATGCGATTTCTTACGCACACTTTCGCAGTTAATCTGAATTTTCTGTCAAATCAACTTGTAGGCAAAATTCCATTTTCGGCCTACATTAAAATCTCTTCATATATTCTCTCTGCTGTTTGGTGCGGTTTATGGGCTGGCGGCATCATCGGGCCGTATTTTTTTTTTTTTGAGGCCAGTCAGGCAGTTACTGTGAATGGTGTTCGCTATCGTGAGATGATAACGAACTTTGTATGGCTCGAATTGGAAGATATGGATGTGGACGATATGCGGTTTCAACAGGATGGTGCCGGGATCCGTTCAAAATCCCGAAAATCAAATTCCCGAAAGTTCAAAATCCTGAAAAATCAAAATCCCGAAAAATCAAAATCCCGAAAAATCAAAATCTCGTTTGCAAATTTACATACCCTTAGCGGAGCAGCGAAGCTGCGTGAGCGCGGTGTGCCCCCGAAAAAGGAGGAGAAAATCAAAAGATCCCGCGAAGCGGGCCACCCAGGTCAAATTAATTACAAATGTTACAGACACAGGCGCCTGCCTGACAAATTTACATACCCTTAGCGGAGCAGCGAAGCTGCGTGAGCGCGGTGTGCCCCCGAAAAAGGAGGAGAAAATCAAAAGATCCCGCGAAGCGGGCCACCCAGGTCAAATTAATTACAAATTTTACAGACACAGGCGCCTGCCTGACAAATTTACATACCCTTAGCGGAGCAGCGAAGCTGCGTGAGCGCGGTGTGCCCCCGAAAAAGGAGGAGAAAATCAAAAGATCCCGCGAAGCGGGCCACCCAGGTCAAATTAATTACAAGTGTTACAGACACAGGCGCCTGCCTGACAAATTGACATACCCTTAGCGGAGCAGCGAAGCTGCGTGAGCGGGTGTGTCCCCGAAAAAGGGAGTTAAAATCCGAAGAACCCGCTAGGCGGGCCACCCAAGTACTGCTGATTATGAAAACTGTTGACACAGGCGCCTGCCTGCATCACTAATCCAATTTTTCAGTATTGATTGCTATTCGGGATTTTTTCGGGATTTTGATTTTACGGGATTTTGATTTTTCGGGATTTTGATTTTTCGGGATTTTGAACTTTCGGGATTTTGGTTTTCGGGATTTTGAACCAGACCCGATGGTGCCACTTGACACACAGCTAACGAAACAATGGCTCTTTTGCGCGTCAAATTCAATGGTCGTGTTACCTCACGTGGTGGCGATGTCAATTGGCGGCCAAGATCATGTGATTTGACACCGTTGGATTTCTTTCTTTTGGGGTTATTTGAAAGAAAAGGTGTACGTTGATAAGCCAGCAACAATTCAAGAGCTTAAGAATGAGAGAATTCGACACATTAACGGCATAGAACCTCAATTATGCCTCAGCGTCATCGAAAATTTGGACCATCGGATGGAGGTGTGCCGCCGAGGTCGTGGCGGCCATTTGGCCGATATTTTGTTTCATACATAATTGAACCATACCAATATTATCAAAATAAAATTAAATGAAAATAATTTCTTAAATAATTAGTGTTTTATTCTAAATCAACATCGCCCCTTAAAATTTAACCACCCTTTACTATGATGTTGAATTAGGAGAGTTTGAAGCTCCTCCTCCACCAAAAATATTGAACCCGAGCGGGGAGATAAAGCATTTTAATTAAACTTTGTAAAGAATGATCAACTAAAAAATGCAAACCCTGCCGCTCTATCAATTAAATAATTTCTAAAGAAGAAAGTATATTATGCATTTTGTTTTAAGTATTTTGTTTAATAACTGGCATAGCATAATATAAATGGAAAGCGATAGGAACTTTTTTTTAACTTATTTAGCCAACCTTGACAACAATGGCACGGCAGAAATTCCTGCCATGTCACTGTTGAGACGCTACCATTGCAACCACAAATTAATCAAGAAATCTGTCATTGTGTACTATCAGCAATGACAGGGTGACTACACGGTCATCGAAAATTGTCATTTCGATGACGTGAAAATGTCTATCATTGTTCTTGCCATTCTGGTTGTCAGTGCAATGACAGTATTTTACGATTGCGTTCACACGACATGACGACTTTAGGACAGATAACTAAGTCATTATGACGTCAGAATGTCATTGCAATGACAGATTTTGATGACCGTGTAATACTAGCTTAAATATTCTTCTGTTTTTAATAGGATGAACATTTTTCTTAATCCTTTTTCTATTTCACTAAAGGAAACATCCTGTTGCGCTTCCAAATTTTTCGTTCAGGAGCATTCTGTTAGCATGAGCTTAGAGGTATGATTACATCCTATTCTATAGAATGGCTAAATTGTATTTGGTGTAGAGCTTGCAACATAGAGAAATAATACAGTAAGGTATAGAAAAGTATAAATATTCTGACTCAGAATCATCGAGGTGGCATTTTCCGTAATCAAAATCACAGGGTTTTGTTACTCTGAGACGCGTCACATCTCCTGGATAGGTGCTATGTAAGCTTTGAAATTGTAGTTAGTCGTTGTCCGTTTTGCGTACTGGTTTGTGAGGGCTGTGTACTTGTGCTTGAAGGTAATTCAAGTATCTTAGACGAATGAATCCGATGGATCAAACGCTCTTCGTTAAATCGCCTTTTCGCATTCCAGCGGGCATTGCGTAAAGGTGAAAATACGATTTTACCCACTAAAACAACTCAACAAACCAGATAGCTTCAATATCATTTTATCATGATTCTCTACTACCAAATCATCCCCCTACAAATCAGTACTCTTATGATTTTCATAAAGCAAACTTCCGCCTTATTAATGAATATCTCAATAGAGACTTCGATAACCTTAGTGTCAAAGATGCCACAGAAATATTTTACCGGGAAATATTTAATTCAATTTCTATCAATGTACCCTTGAGTCGCCATAAAACATCGATCTCATCCCCGTTGATATAACCGAAAACTTCGCTCTTTGCGTAACAAGAGAAACAAGTTATGGACAGTTTTCCTTCGCACTGGACCTTCCACCGACTATTCTAACTACCTTGGTTCTTATTTACACTTTACCGAGTTTTACAACTCTCTTTATCAACGTTACTTAATAGAAACACAAACCAACCTTATAAATGATCCCAAGTCGTTCTTCCAGTTCGTCAATTATAAAAGAAACTCCGATGGTTATCCTACCTCTCTCTCTTTCAATACTGAAACCTCGAATAATCCGGAAGCTATAGCCAACTTCTTTGCTACCTTTTTCAAGGAATCTTTTACCGGCGATTCTTTCGTACCTGACCCAGGTTATTTCGATTATTTGCCAAATTTCTCACTTGGTTCATTCTTTCCTCTTACTGTCGACCCCAATATCGTTGAGAATAAGTAAAATCAACTCAATGATGAATTTCTCCCCGGCCCTGATGGTCTCCCCGCGATTTTCCTGAAAAAATGCTCCTCAGCTCTCTCTACCCCTCTCTCCAAAATCTTCAGCCTTTCGCTTTCTCAAGGAGAATTTCATTCATTCTTACCATCAATGATATAGAAATTGTAATAAAATATTCGCATATCTCGCTCTACGTTGACGATACTAAGTTCTATAAGACTATATCATCGGCACATGACTCTTCTCTTGTTCAACTTGATCTCGACAGCTTCTGAATCTGGTGCCTTAAAAACTGCTTAGAGCTCAATATTACCAAATGCCAATCAAATGCATTAAACCTCCTCCCCGGCCCTACTTTCTCCAAAACCAACCCCTATCCTCCGTGGAGGCGATTCGGCATATTATGCGACCGAGAACTTAACTTCCTGGCACACATCGACAACATAATTTTAAAAGCCAACTCAACACTTGGTTTTGTGAAACGATGGTCTAAAGAATTCTCCGACCCATACGTCACCCGATCTCTCTACATAACCTTTGTACGCCCGCATACTTGAATACGCCTGTCAAGTAGAATCGAGAGCATTCAGCGTCGTTTCCTAAGGTTTGCTCTTCGTGGTCTCTCTTGGAATGATCCTTTGATCCTGCCCCCATATCAAAATCGTCTTCAATTAATCAACCTGAACTCGTGGCAAGAACGAAGGGAAATATCCGAGATTCTCTTTATTCATCGACTCCTCTCCGGTTCCGTTGACTGTGAAACCCTTTACAATTCTATTTTCTTCAACACGAACCCTCGTAACCTAAATAAATAAATATAAATAAATATGGCTCCAACGAACCCTTAACTCGAATGCTGCGGAGGGTAAATTCGAACCAAGACTTGTTCGACTTTAACCTCAGTACTCCATGCCTTAAACTCCTACTCCGGAATCACCCTCCCAATTAGTTTTAAGTCAGAGTAAGATATTTGAAGCTTGTACTAAGCTAAATAAATGGGGGTATTGCCCCCACCAAAATTATGTATGTGCACCAACTACAGAGACGCGCTTTTACTTTTGAGCTACAAAAGAGGAGTCAATATCAGCTTGTTTTCTGAGGCAAAGAGAAGCCATCAAGCACTTCCTGATTATTTGCAATATTTATACAAGTACCCCTCTTGAAATGTTGTTTTTTCGCTACACCCTCATAAAAGACAAATAATTCCAAGAATTAGGCTTCTTCAATTATTTTAAAGCTTGCAATAATTCAAAATAAATCCAATTAAACATTGGTCCTTATCCTCTTCTATTTTAATAATAATAATAATAATAATTTTAAATATATGCCTGTAAGACCCAAGGTCTTTTGAATGCAAACTGCACGGCATTAGTTAGAAGAAATAGAAAGATAGGAAATTAGGAATTTTTGTTGGTACAATGGATTGAGAATAAGATGATATTTATCTCAAGAAAATACCTACGCCGAAGTGTAACACCAAAGCAACTATTTATTCAAATATATTGGCCAGCAATTGCCATGGTGGCTGCTCCAACAGGATTAGTAACTATAGGAAAAATTTTATTTGATTTTATAACAGATTTTTTTTTAACAAGAATCATTTTATAATACTTTGGAATTGGAAAAGACTCAATGAAAGGCTTCAAATAAAGGAAAACCAAAAAAATTGAAATATACACTGAAAAAAAAGTAGCGCACTCATATAATTTTTACTTGCGATTATAGGTACTATAAGGCAAGTTATGCATTCGTAAAAAAGAAAAAAATTCTAACAATCAAACATGACATTACGATGATAGAGAAGTCGAAAAAAGTGGATCCGACAATTCTGTCTGTCTGTCTGTCTGTCTGTCCGTGTGTCTGTCTGTCTGTATAGTTACCTACAGCCTAAACGGCTGGACCGATTTGCTTCAAACTTGGTACATAGTATACTATTATGACGTCCAACAGAGGGGTTTTTGGAATTAGCATCCTAGCTCCAAAACTAACGGTACCTGCCATACGATTTTTTGTGAAAAATTAAATTTTCTCAAAAACGGCTCCTACGATTTTGATAAAACTTTCTGAATGATGTTTTCTGTGTAAACGTTATGTTTTGATTGGAATAGATTTTTCAGGAAAAGTCTTATAACGGTACCTCCCATAGGAACGGTTTTTTGAAATCCGATTTTCTCGTAAGCCACTTGACGGATTTCGATGAAATTTTTAATGTAGAAGCCCTTTTATAAACTTCAAAATTTTTTTTTAACTTTTGTTTTTTCCAAAAACGGTTTAATCTATATTTTTTTAATTTTATTTTTCTGATAAAAACTACAAAGTGCTAGAAGTTGGCATACTCAAAAAAAAATTGGAATATATTTTCGAAAAGTTTTTCAAAAAAAACTGTTTTTTGAAAAAACTGGTCCAACGATTTTGAAAATAAATTTCGTCAAAATTCAAAAACGTAAAAGAAACCTAATGGCTTACTTCATTTTCTCCAAAAAACGTTTTAGGTATTGATTTTAAAGTGATTTATAAAATTTCATATGATTTTTTCAACGCTTTTTTCCCAAAATCTCAAGCATCCAAAACCATTTTAACACATTAGAGCAAGTTCGTACGACCCAGTCGTGCACTTTATTTAACTTCTTTTTATTCTTATTTTATTTGTTTCTTTGGTATTTTGCTGATTAATTTGTATGCTTGTTTTCAAAAATTTCGTTTCTGTCCTGCGTTTACGAGTACCAAGTAGACAAAAAGTCGTTTTTTTCGGACCTGTCTTGAAGTGTGCACTGTACGACATTATTAAGGCTTCGTGCTCCTGTAAATGTTTTGGTGAGTCAATTTTAATGGACTTGTTCCAATTTTTTGTGATTTTCGTGAAAAGGAAATTCAAATTACGTTAGAAAAAGTCTCAAGTGCAGTAGCTTTAGATGAGAATAGACGAAGTGTGTGGTACGTCGCTCTCTATATCAGAAAACTAGAGTCAACCGTCAAAAAAACTATCCAAAGGGTCAGACAAACAAACTCCTTCACTCAGTGTCAAGATTCGTGTCGATCGAGAGCATCTTTTGCTACAGATGACCGATATTTGCTGCTTCAAAGTCTTCGAAATCGGCATCAATCATCGGTTGAACAGTCTCACAGGCTCAAAACGGTAAGGGCAACAACTGTGAGTGCTCAAATGGTTAAGCGACGATTAGTCGAAGGTGGTCTGAGAGTAAGAAAACCCGCTCGAGTACCGCAACTCAATGTAGAACGCAAGTGATGCAAATTAGAGCAGATCATATGAAAACATGGACAAGTTAATCTCAAAGTACAGCTGAGGGATGTTTTAGTCGGAGTTACTTGGAAATAATTTGAATTAATCAAAATGATGGTATGTCCAATTGTGTTTTTGGTCCATTGAAAGATGGCGACAAATAGCCGTACTCACGGCCATTTGTTTCCTAAAAATGTAGAGATTGCAAAATTACGAAGTATGTCTAAGGCGAATATACTAAGAGTACTGAAAAAAACTTATTTTTAGTTTTTGAAAAAAAAAAAAATGCAAAGAACGGAAATCCAGTTAAAACAGTTTCATAAAACACACAGACATTTACGAAATTGTTCAAACCTGGTTAATTAAATATATCTTATAAGACACCTACAAGATGGCATTTAAGTTTGAAAGGGTAAAGTTTTCTTAGCATTAATTCCCGCGCGATCAAACGAGTGTTCAGTCTAAGTAAGCAAATTTAGCTTTTACCGATTTCCTCAAAAACGACAACTACGATTTTGATATAACTTTCTGAATTATGTTTTTTGTGTAAGCTTTATGTTTTGGTTGAAATAGACCTTATTATAGTACCTTCCATATAGGACGGTTTTTTTTCAAATTTCGGCGGATTTCGATAAAAATCTTAATGTAAAAGCTCTGTAATAAACAAAATAATATTAAAGCTTAAATTTTTCAAAAAAATTTCTATTGAGTTAAAAAAAATTGATTTTTTTAAAAAATCGGTTTGTTAAATTTTTTTTTAAATTTCTGTTTTGTGCAGTAAAAGAAATCAGACATGGCTTACTTACTTTAAAAAAAAAACGTCTTAACTAGTGATTTTTAAAATTTCATATAATAATCTTTTCCTTTAAATGTTTTTTAAAATCAAAATGGGTACCCAAACGTTCATTTTATTTTTTCACATATCCATAAATTGAGTACCTGGTACCTTACCTACCAATAATCGAAAGTACAAACAACAAAAAATTACTCATACGCCAAAGTGAACAACTGTTTTGTATTTTCATGCATTTAAAAAATTTTCACTTAATGAATCAAAAGTGGATTACTTGCAAAACAAATTGGATTCGGTTTATATTTTGCACAGACGCTTTTATTCGTAATATTTTTCAGAACAGCGTGTTAAAGTTATTTTTAAGTTTATTAACATCGACTCGAATTGCATCACTTTCGCTTCATCTGATGTTTTTAATGGGAAAAGGTAAACAAATTGACTTTTAACTGGTGCCAATAATATTGTCCAATAAATATTTTAATGATGTTTATTTTGCGAAGTCAATTTTATTTTTAAAATAAATAAAAATAAAAATATGCTTTTATATTATGGCGGTGCGTCAAAGTACATACTTATCATATTTATTTTAAACATAAAGCTTACCGTTAAAGCTATAAGAAAACATAACTAGATTTGATTAGAGTGTCATACATTCCAAAAGCCTTTAATAGCAACTTTTTCATAAAAAATGTAAGTCAATGACGATCATATAAAGTCGATTGTGATGCATTTTTAGATATGAACAGGTTTTTGAAGATTTTTTAGGTTTCGGGGGCTTATACTTAAATAGTCAACAGAGTCTGCGAGAAGCATCTTGATTCAAATTTCAAAACATCGCTGCTTCTTCGGGATTAGAAGGCATTTTAGTAGCATATAGCCTCCTCTCAAAGAACCGAGGAGATACTATACAAGATCTTTATCATAGAAATCCTACTGGTTGAGGAGAAGTTTGAATCGTTTGTATATAGGGGCTATGCTACTTTTGGATTTAGCGATTCTTTTATGATCTGTCGTTATATGACTTTTTATCAATAAACCCAACTCCGGTACCTTAGGAATATTGACATTAAATGTCTTGAAACCGCAAAAAGAGTAAATTGGGAAACAATTTACAGTCTACTCATATGAGACGAGGAAAAAGAGTTCTTACAGGGCAACTTTGTTGTTTCATCTCACCTCTCTGAAATACGTCATGCTGGTGGTCTGTGTTATTAAATCTAATTTATTAAAAATATCTGGTAGAGTTCCTCAGGGTTCCATTTTAGGACCTTCACTTTTAATGTGAATAAAGTACCTAAGCTACTTTACCACTGTAATGAACACCTTTTGGCGGATGACATTCAACTAATGAAAAGTTGCCATCCTAGCATGGTTGGGAATTCGGTCTTACCTTAGATCCCCTAAAAAGTAAGTGCCTTGTTATCTTAAAGAAGACAGATGAATTGTCCAGTTTTCCAGAATTTCTTATTGGTGAATCGAAAATAAACCATTGGTTATGGTTGCTTTAACAGGACCTCAAGTTGGAATGACTATATCAATCAAATTGTTAGAAATGCTTATGGGGCTCTTCAATTATTGCAGTAATCAAGAAGTCAGATCCCTCTCGATACAAGAAAATGGCAGCTGAAACACTGCTTCACTCAAATAATTTTTCAACGTTTAACATGCCTCACGTTCGGGTGCCAGTTTTTTATGTATGCAGTTCGTATGTGAAATTATCTTCCACGATATTTTAGAGATGGGGAAGGTAAAGGGCAATTTCTGATAAATGTATTTATAAAGGGTGTTTGTAAGGACTTATGATTAAAAAAAATAAAAAAATAAATTGTTGGCACAACAGCTCCAAGCAGGGCCGGGGCCTGTGACTTACACTCTCAACCATTCCTATGTGTGCGAACCTTCGGCGCAGCAGTCCGACACACTAACCACTATGCCACGGGGTATAATGATTTAACCCATTAAGCACACCAGTTTTTGTGGATGTAACAGCGTCTCTACAAGGGCTTGAAGATTATCTACACTCCAAATGTGGCAGTTTTGCTTGTTGAAAAATTTTCCTTTTTGAAATCGGAATCAAAACAGCAATCTGAAAAAAATAAAGTGCACGACTGGGTCGTACGAACTTGCTCTAATGTGTTAAAATGGTCTTGGGGGCTTGAGATTTTCGGAAAAAAGCGTTGAAAAAATCATATGAAATTTTTTTAATCACTTAAAAATCAACAGTTAAAACGTTTTTTTGGAGAAAATGAAGTAAGCCATCAGATTTCTTTTGTTTTTTCTAAATTTTAAAGAAATTTTTTTTCAAAATCGTTCGACCAGTTTTTTTTTCTTCAAAAAACGGTTTTTTTTTGAAAAACTTTTCGAAAACATATTTCAATTTTTTTTTTTGAGTTTGCCAAATTCTAGAACTTTGTAGTTTTTATCAGAAAAATAAATTTAAAAAATATAGATTAAACCGTTTTTGGAAAAAACAAAAATTGAAAAAAAATTTTGAAACTTTTTTAAAAAACTTTTTTTATTATTTTGTTTATAAAAGGGCTTCTATATTAAAAATTTCATCGAAATTCGTCGAGTGGCTTACGAGAAAATCGGATTTAAAAAACCGGTCCTATGGGAGGTACCGTTATAAGACTTTTCCTGAAAAATCTATTCCAACCAAGACATTAAGTTTTCACAGAACAAATTATTCAGAAAGTTTTACCAAAATCATAGGAGGCGTTTTTGAGAAAAATTTATTTTTCACTAAAAATCGTATGGCAGACCATTAGTTTTAAAGCTAGAATGCTAATTCCAAAAACCGTCATAATATAATATATATAATAACATATACATATATATAATAACTTAGGACGTCATAATAATACTATCTACCAAGCTTGAAGCAAATCGGTCCAGCCGTTTAGGCTGTAGTAGGTGCCGATTCAGACAGACGGACAGACGGACAGACAGACAGACAGACAGAATTGTCGGACCCACTTTTTTCGACTTCTCTATCGTTCGTAATGTTATGTTTGATTGTCCAAAAAAAAATTTTTTTTTTTTTACGAATGCATAACTTGCCTTATAGTACCTATAATAATAATCCCAAGTAAAAACTTAGATCTTTCAGTAAAGCTTTCCACAAAGTGGATGCACACAGATCCAATTATTGTTGGGCTGGGCACGATAGCGGATAGACTTGTACCGGTCTTCTTCGATGCTGCGCTCTTCAGCGACAATAGCTATTTTCGGTACTCACTGTACGACATCCTCTGATATGAGTATCATTGAACGATACTGACTCTAAATTTTAGAGTTAGCGTATTGTAAAAAGGTTTTATCGTTAATCGAATTAATTGCCCTGATGGTCGGTTGTATCGACCATAAAATTGACTTTGTGTGCGATGCATTTCACGAAAAGAATCATGTTTTTGAAACAAATCATCACATGCACAATTTGAATGCGTTGTTCAGGCGTCGGTTGAGTTATAATAAAATAGCAAACCAAACTGAAAATAAATCACAGAAGACAAAATGGCTGTCAATGGACAAAATGCTGCTAACTAAAAATATTACATAATATGTACCTCTTAAAAAAAAAAACTTACTAGTCCCTGTTCCAATTGGACTCCCGGTTGCCTTATTGCTGTTAGCTTTGCTGCTTCTATGTTCATTTATGTTTTTTTCTGTCATGTTTCATGATTTTAATTATTTATTTTCGAAATAATACTCATTATTTTGAATAATTTTTCGCATTTTTAATCAATTTTTGTTTTCTTTTCCTTTTATTTTATTCATAAACAAGCCCCCATTTACATTCTCACGAAACGAAATTCGTTCATCCGAAATGGTTCAAATAACACAGAACTAATCAGCCATCTCTACCATTATAATTTTCAAACATTATTGAAAACTCCTGCCTGATTGATGTTGGCAAAATGATTTTCTCGATAAGCAAAGCATAATAATTATACCACAAAATTAAAGAGCCAAAATTAAGGAAGCATAACTGAAATAAAGAACCAATTTTCCCATGATTAGTCGGAATCAGGATAGTGAGTTCAAACCGCATGAGTTCCTCTTTACGATGTAAACATTTCCCATTAATTTCTAACCGCATTCATACTCGTGGATGGACGTTCTGAACATGCTTCAATTATCTGTTGATAAGTAAAATATATTTTTGGAACAATGCTTTCTTTGCTAAAAGCAATGAAGGATAACCAATTATTGCGTCCTTGTAACACAAAGGGTAATAGACTACCATGAATGCTGTAACTATATTGAGTTTCAAGTTAATCATCCTTGAAATTGGCACGGTATTTTGCTTTAATTGAATTTGGTAGCGAAGGCTTGTGTCCGAAAATGCAGAACGTTTTGTAAGACAGCGCCAAAACTGTTATAAAATACATGCAGAGCAATAAGGATCCCTTAGAGGGATAGAACCCAGTAATTCCATCCATTTGGCTTTTTGATAGAAGTAAAAAATAGTTTTTTTTTCATATTTGAAGACAAAAAGTAGGTGTCCACCACACCCAGAAATTAAATTTTTCGTAAAACAGATAAAAATTTATGTAATTTGAACATTAATTTTGTGTGTCCGTATTTCAATTTCTACTAGCGCATAAAAAATGTCGTTCTCCACCCCCAATACTACAAAACCTTTATTTCAAAGACAAAAGCATCACCATATGAACTTAGTGACACATAAGTTTGATTCGCTGTTCAATTCTAACAACAAAACAACATAGCATTTAAATTTCGATTATGGACTTATGTATGATGGTACACCCACACTAACTAGCCTGCTACTTGATCAAATATAACACACTCAAAGTTTTAATATTCATACTTCAAAACTGAGACCGTTAGGTTAGGTTAAGTGGGGTACGGCAAGCCGAACTGAGACCGTGATTTAATAAACATTTGAAAATGAATGCAGATTTAGGCTTTTTACGAAAACACCCCTAAAAAGTAGGCGTGTCCCTAAAATTTGTTATACTAAAAATATCAAAAATTAATTGAGCTTTAATGAAAAGTTATTTTACTTTAGCATACGATTGATATTGCAAATCGAGACGTGGTATTTAACAGAAACCACACCCCTAGAAGTTGCATGGTGTATTCTTAAACGATATCCAAAAACTTTTTCAATTGAAACTTCTTTAGGCGCATGGGGTAAAATTTTTACTAATGCAGCGGAAATAAGCGAGACTTCCGTCCCCGAAAATGGAGAGAGCCATTGAGACCGATTGACAGAGAGTGAGAAAAGACGAAAGTAGCATGAAGCACATAGCCATGGAGCGAGAGTAAGGAGCAAACGAGTGAGAAAGATGGAGAGAGAGTGAGATAGAGCGAACGTCGCACCACGCACAGTGCTATGGGGAGAGAGAGCTGTCGGTTAGGTAATTAGGTTAGGTTTGTTTTATAATAGCACTAACTGGTTCTGCATATCAACTGTGGGTAGGTCAGTGGCTGCTGGTTAAAAATAGAACGGGGGTAGCAGGGATGGTATGCATTATGTGTATCTTAGCAGACAAAAGTGTTTCGTATATCCACTGTCAGTCAGTCAGGTGGTTGATGATTTTAAATAGGTTGGCGGGCAGCAGGGATGTGACTTGGTGTTTGGGTAAATGAGCGCTGGAAGGTTGATATGAAAAATGTGATGTGTATTGTATAATATTAAATGTGTTAGGCGTGTAAGCGACCTTAAGAAGCTGCACTGGTCGGTTGATGCGGTGCAAAAAAATTAAAAATTAGTTTGCCAAAGAAGTTTCACTTCTGACATGTGTACTTTGTACGCACCCACTTTTTTATAAATATTTTTCAAATTGCGTACAAATAGAAATGAGTTGAAATCGCCTGTTGATTTTATAAAAAAAAAACCTTCGACTGTTCTTTTATGAAGAAACGGTGCTAGCCACGCCCAAGATTTAATCATACACAAGATGTGAAATTTCGAATATTGAAAAAACATATTTGGGCTTGTGCCTTAATTGTAAGTAAAGTTAATTTTAAAATAAAATCTACGACTTAGTTGAGCGCACTTGCTCCGTGGGTGGAAAGCAAAATGATACCCTATTTTTCGAGCAATGATTTTTTTTTTTTTTATAATGCACTCCCACTAAAGGGGATATGAATACCCTTACTATGATTTAACATGTGCTTAACATGATTACTCTTCTTTGTTATATAAAATAAGTATATATATTAATACGGAGTTCAAAAATCCAGTTTCCACCCTTTTTTTCTGTCATAATCAAAACAAATATGCCAAACCTATATATATTCTGAAAGGGGACCATGTAAGGAAACAGCGAATGTATATATGAAGCACCTATGTCATTTCCCCCCCCCCCCCCAATTGAGAAATGGTCGAATTTCGACCATGGGGCGAACTCTAGTATAAAATAAGTATAGAAGTTGAAATTCTTCGTTAAAAAAGGGTTTTATGTCCCGCAATTTGAGCATATTGACAGTGTTATTAAAAATAAATAAATACTTGGCACAACAGCTCCAAGGGGGGCAGGGGGCCTGTGACTTACACTCTCGATCGTTTATATGTGTGCGTTGATATTCTGCAGGAATGGAAGAGACCTACAATTTACCGCTGAGTCCGAACAGCTAACCGAGAAGCATCTTCCATGACATGATTTACTCTTATAGGATTTGTCACATCCTCACAAGAGGCAGTACCCCAAAATAGAACTTAGGTGCAGTCAGGGATCGAACCCAGAACTTCCGGCCGGTGTGGCAGCCCGACACACTCACCACTACGACACGGGCACGGACCAATAATATACAGACCGCCAACTCACTGTATGGTTTCTCTTTTTCCCTACAAGCTAAAAATCAGCTGATATGCCATTTATTTTGAGAGTGTGACGCTCTCCCTTGCTTTTAAAACCCATTTAGCAACACACCTAAAAAATAAATGGCATACGCAGGTATAGTTGCCATTAAAAAAAAGCACAGAGAGAGATGTACACGTATTCACAGACAGGAAAAAATATTTCGAGGGTGTTTCAGGCAAGAGGAGTACGAGTTTGCGGTCTCTATATTTGTCCGTGGACACGGGGTACTACAGTGTTATAAGAAACGTTAATTTTGCCAGTCATTTTGTTATACAAAGACCTCTAGTTTAATCAAGTCGTTTATTAACAGATATCCGTTACTCTAATTTTAAGCCAAAACTTAAGAAAGTAGCTATCAATAAAATTCTCCCAAAAAATACAAACAAAGTAAGGCAATTTTTGGAAATGTTGGCAAAAACTAAGAAAAACCTGATACGGAATCTATCGTTAAGAAACCTTTAATATTTAAATTAAGATGTCATTTTTTGGGTAGTATGAAATATAAATAAAGGTCTGAATGATTTTGTCAATGTCGTTCTCCAATTATGGCCAGTTTAAAAAAAAAGCCGTTTTAAGCAGGTTTCCGTCATTATCATTTCTAAAGCCGAAAATCAAAAATGCAGTCTTCACCAATGCTTTCTGTTTATTTTCTACAAAATTGAATAAAAATCGTAGAAAAAACGAAGAAATCTTGGTCAAAACCTATAGTGGCTCGTTGTATGGGAGATGGGAGCCACCGTTTTAAAAAAAAATGTCTAAAAAATTTGCGACACCACCTTATTGGAAGCTGTAAGAAACTATTATTAGGCCAAATAAAATCGGTGTGAGTTTGGCACAATCGTTGCAAACTTCTGGCCATTTAAAAATGCCGTTAAGACCAGATCTCGTTATTTGCATTTTAAAAACGCAGTTTTCTTCAAAACATTCAAAGAATATTACACACAAAGTTTAACCAAATTTAAGCTACCGAGCTCAAAACTTACGACCTTTAGAATATACACGCATGGACGGATGGACAAACGGACATCGCTAAATCTTATCAACTTGAATTCTGAGTAAAAATTTTCTATTTTTTTCTATATTTAACGTAATTACTTCTCTATGTTACACACTCCACACCAAATAAAAACACAATATTCTATGGAATAGGGTATCAAAAGCCATAGATAACATACCTAATACGAACTTTGTTAAAAGATCCCTTTTGCAGCTTCCAAAAAATGGACGAAAACTAAAACAAAAATTTACATTATTGCCTTGAAGATTCAAATCTTAAAGATTGAAATTGATTTTGAGGGATAAAATATTCTATCCACACATTTAGTTGGAAAAAGTTAGTGTAACTTAGATTTCGTAAACTGTTTCCATGACTTTCAAAAAGCAACCCAAACCTGTATAGTGCGTATGAATATGAATATTATATATGATTTGATTGTACACGACATATAAGAAAGTTACAAAAAAAAACATAAGCGAGAGCTACAGTACGTTTGCAACGAACTGTTGGATACCCTATTCCCCATATTTTTGTATGTGCATGCGTCTGCCTCCCGCAAACAGCCGATGTTTCAGAAACAAAATTCTTCTTTAGCAGACAGAAAAAAATTCAATAACATTAATTTTATGCGGTGTGATGTTCAATTAGTGCTGGCGCAATAAAAAAAGGAGTGCGCCACGCCCAAAGTTAAAACGTTTTATTGCCAAGGCAATTGTTATGAGCTCAGTGACATTCAATTTTATTCTTGCAGATCGATTTGAACGAAACAAGAAAAAACTTAAATTTTTAAAAATTAGATTTTGAATGGAAATAGCGATTGTGGGTGTTTTAAACAATTCTTGGACCACACTCTGCTACCGAACCAAGGACTATAAAATGAAGTTTTCATCTTTTTACTTCACAACTTTGACCCATAGTTAAGAAACGTTAAAAAATTAATGCATTATACGACTTTTGACGGAAACGCCCCTTAAAAGTGGGCGTGTCTTAAAAATTTGAAGCACTAACTGCACTTTTTTCAGTATTTAGGCATATGTGTAAGACTACAGCTGAATCGAGTAGTTTTTAAAAAATCTTACCTGAACAAAGGTATTTTACCAAAATCACGCCTTTAAAAGTGGGCGTATTGAAAAAATTTACAAAAGAAAATGTAGAGATATCTTTCTCAAATAACGAACGGAAGGAAAAAGGTTTAAATTAAACATTGGAAATGCCTTAAATTCTTAAGGCTACGTTTTTCGTTCTTTCATGAAAAGTAGGCGTAAGCCACGCCCAAAATTCAAAAATTTCTTTTCATACACAAACCTTTTCGTTTCTATTAAGAGACGCAAAATTTTGGCTTGCGGATTAATTATAAATACCGTTTATTTACAAAAACCATTTTTTTATAGTTTCTAATGAAAAGTGGGCGTCAGCCACGCCCAAAATCAATTTTTTTGATTTCATACACAAGATGTTTATGTGCCAGTAAGACCCACAAAATTTCATGTTTTTCGCTTTAATATAACAATTGTTATTTTATAAAAACAATATTGATGGTTTTGTATGAAAAATAGGCGTAAACCACGCCCAAACTGAAATATTTTTATTTGATTGGAAGCAAGTTTACCTAAAGCTTACGTGTGCAAAATTTTAGCGTTATGCTTTTATCGTATCTGTACAAAAAAACATAATTTAATTTTATTAAATTGAGGTTGTTCGACAAAAATGGCGATTGTGGGCGTGTTTGTGGGCGGGTCTTACCGGTTCAAGAACTTAGCCTTACTTTTGAACCAAAGATTATATACACCAAATTTTAGCTTTCTAGCTCAAAAATTGCGACCTCTAGAGAGTATACATACGGTCGGACGGACGGACGACGGACGGACATGGCTTAATTGACTAGGCTTTTGATTCTGAGTCAGAATATATATACTTTTCTATACCTAACTTTATTATTTCTGTATGTTACAAACTCCACACCAAATACAATATACCCATTCTATGGAATAGGGTATAAAAACGATATATTCTGTAACCGGCCATAGGAGGGTACAGGAAGTTAGCCCCCCATTTTTAGAATTTCAAGATTGTAAAAGTTGTTCTGAATTGTTCTACAATGTTCCAAGAGGTTAAATTTCTAAGATAATATTTGGTGCAGTAAGACGAAGAAAACATTTTTTTTTTAGCCCTCCACTTTTGGGGAACAAAATTTTTGGCGGTTGTTCTAGTTGTTCTTAACATTGTTCCCAATTTATATTTTCGAAATAAAATTTGTAGCGGTAAGGGAAAAAAAAACTTTTTTTCGCAGCCCCCCACTTTTTGACAAATAACATTTTTGCCGGTTGTTTTAGTTGTTTTAAACATTGTTCCCAATTTATATTTCCGAAATAAAATTTGTAGCGGTAAGCTGAAAAAAAAATTTCGCAGCCCCCCACTTTTTTTGCTTATTCTGATATATGCCATAACCATTAATGATTGTTCTAAATTTGTATACAATTCAGTTATAAATTAAATAAAATGCACGACTGGGTCGCACGAACTTGCTATTATGATAAGCAATTGCTTAGTGGCTGCATATATGGATTTAAAAAAAAATTTAAATAATTTCGAAAATTCTTTTATTTTTTAAATTAGTTTAAGAGTTTTCTCGGAAAAACAAAGTATGCAATAAAATTTCGAAGCTATACGTAAATCTAGGAAAAAAAAATATTGAAAATCGTTCGACCAGTTTTTTTTTTAAAAAGGTTATTTTTGAAAAACTTTTCCAAAAAATATTTTGAAATTTATTTGGGTATGCAAATATATGGCAATTTGTAGTTTACATTTAAAAAAATAATTTAAAAAAAAATCAATATACCCGTTTCCAACATATTTCGAAAACCAAAAATTTTTTGAAAAAATTATAAAAAATCAAAAAAAAAAGTTTTTGCAAAATTTGAAATGCCATATTAATAAAATTATAAATGACTTCCTGTGGCCAAAATTTTACTGAAATCGAATGTATAGTTTACGAGAAAATTTGATTTGAAAATACTTGTTCTATGAGAGGTACCGTTATTAGACAAATTTTGAAAAAAAATTTCAAACCAAAAGATAGATTGTCTTGCAAAAATAGCATTCTGAAAGTTTTGTCAAAATCGTTAGAGCCGTTTTTGAGAAAATAAATTTTTTTCTTCACGATTGTATGGCAGGTGCCGTTATTTTTGGGCCTAGAGCAAAAATAAAAAATACGTTCCGAGGGACGGCCAAATAAATCCTAGATACCAAATTTGAAGCAAATCGGCCCATCCGTTCAGGCTCTAGAAGCGCGAACAGACAGACAGACAGACAGACAGACAGACAGACAGACGGACGGAATTCCCAGACCCACTTTTTTCGACTTCTCCATCATCGTAATGTCATGTGTGATTGTTATCTCGAAATTTTTTTTCTGCACGAATCCATAACTTGCCTTATAGTACCTATAATCGCAAGTAAAAAAATTGAACAATATCCAAAAATTGATTATAGTTTTTGTCATACATTAACATAATTGGTTCGAGATTATAGAACGATCAATTAGTGGTACGAACCTGATAGAACAAACCTTTTTATTGTCAAAACAAAAACTATAATCAATTTTTGGATATTGTTCAATTTTTTTTAATTTATAACTGAATTGTATACAAATTTAGAACAATCATTAATGGTTATGGCATATATCAGAATAAGCAAAAAAGTGGGGGCTGCGAAATTTTTTTCCCCCTTACCGCTACAAATTTTATTTCGGAAATATAACTTCTGAGCAATGTTTAGAAGAACTAGAACAACCTAGAACAACCACCAACATTTATTTTCCCCAAAAGTGGGGGGCTAAAAAAAAAGTGTTTTCTTCGTCTTACCGCGCCAAATATTATCTTGGAAATTTATCCTCTTGGAACATTGTAGAACAATTCTAGAACAATTCAGAACAACTTTTATAATCTGAAATTCTAAAAATGGGGGCTAACTTCCTGTACCCGCCATAGGAATCACTATCACCGCATCGAAGGTAGTAGACCTTCAGAGCTCAATCACCATGGGGATGGAAGCAGCTATAAAAGAAGTTTTTATAAGAAATGAAGAAAACTATGAATGCAAATGACAACCAAGATAAAACATGACACAAGTAGTGCTTCCAAAAGCATTTGTATTGAGTAAATGTATTGTATATGTATTATATTTAGAAGTAGATATGTTTGTTCCTATACGAGTCAAAAAAAATGGTGCAACGCTTTGACGGAATCAATATTTATGACTTCGTTATGACGTGATTATTTGGCCCAAAGTCATCGAACCCAGCGATGTCACTATTTTTTTATGAACCATTTTCGTAGACCGTGTAATCGACGTCACTATCGAGGAAACATGGAAACCAGTTAAGGTTTCTGAAGAAGTTTTTTAGACCGTCCCAGTTGGTTCTCTTTCCTTTTGCCCAAAGGTTCTTTTTGAAATTTTTTCTTTGACTTTTATTGTTTGGCTAGTAACCTGCAATGTCTGGAATTTTCAGTTAATTTTGCCAACAAGCTGAGTTAAGTTGGTATTATCTAATTAGTCCTTATAGCGAGGCCACTTTGTATTGTGTGCATTGAAATCGCCCGTAACAACGATTTCAGTATGAATACAATAGGTAACAATTATTAAGATGGATTCAGGCAGCGCATTGATTTTCTGTCCAAATTGGTACTTTTATAAATAAAACAAGACTGTAGAACGATGTGATTTTGAACGTTGAATTTAAACCACGTAAACCTAATGTCTGTGTTTGAACGTTGACATCATGTGATAAGAAAATAATAACGGTCTGAAACTTCCTGTCATCTCGCAAAAACAGATTAAGCTATAGACAGTTTATCTAAATTAGTTGCAGCATAATATAAGGCCATAATGACTTCACAATAACATTTGTGATTATGCCTTCATGTCAATATGCTCGATGCGCCCCTGGACGCACGTTCTGGAATCAATTATAATCCATTATTTGACTGTATTACTTCCAAGGAAAAGATAATTTAGAGAATCTTTTCTTAGGTTGATAATATAATCCACTTAATTTGCAATAATTTTGCTTTTTCGATACATTTATTTGGAAGCCAAAAACACATTTGCCATTTCATTACATTTTTCCTGGGAAGCTAAAGAATCGAAATGGAATTGATTTCCTCAGAAATTCTTGAATATACATCCCAGGCCCAGGCTTTTAGTGGTTGATTTTTCGACTTATTAAATTGGGTTTAAGACATGAGCTTACTCGTATGTATTTGAAATTTGATTACTGGAATCCAAATGTGTCTTGGGATGGGGGAGTAGGTTTAATATAGGAGCGAACTAAAATGTTTAACACTTAAACATTTATGTGTATTTTTTAATAGATTCTCAAGTATAAGTTAAAAATTCGAATTGTAAAGTCTGTTTTTAGGAGTTATTTTAAAGTTCAAGGGACTGACAAAAGGGGGCAACCGAGTGAACCAAATAATGTATCTACCTCACATAAATATATTTTTATAAGCTAAGAATCATTTCATTATACAAGTTCGGAAAGTATTATACAGGCTAATGGCTTGTTACTAAGAATCTTATAGCAGCTTTCAAATATCATCACTTTCAGTAAACAACTTAGAAAGGTCTTATTAAAACAAAAATGATTGGCTTGCTTAAGTTTACAGTAGACAAGTTCTATACAAACTATCAACTGCCAAATAAAAAAAAAATTGGACCTTAAACTGAATAGTTAATACCGTCGGCTTTCTTTCAAAATCTCGTAAGTCGAAAATGTCAAATTTTTCAGGAGGCGTAAAAAACTGATTACAAAAATAAAAACAGGAAATTTTGAAGGTTTTGTTGATAAAAATACTGGTTAATAGAGAAAAAAGCAATAATCATAGAGTTACAAGGTATTCATATTTGAACTCAGTGATTTTTTTCATCAGGATTGCATTAAAATGTCATTTTTCATAAAATTTAGACTTATGACGTTTTGAAAGAAAGCCGACGATATGTATTCTTACAAAAATTAAGATTGACTTAAAAAGTTAATCTGTTGAAACTGTTTGTGGTCTGTCGGAATTCTGTTTAACGGTTTTTATGTAAGTTTAATCACCTTCAGCTCAAAAAATTAGGCCGATATTCTTCAAACTTCGAACAAGACTTTTTGGATAACGTTCAGAGAAAATTGAAATTGTTTTTTGGAGTTCATTGGTGTTTACTTTTGAAAAAAAAAAAAAAATGGGGGCCGGTACATTTCAGTTTAAAAAGAAATAAACATGGCAACAATAAATACAAGCAAAAAACGAAGACGCAAATTTCATTGATTTATCTAGTATATATTGGGTGCTGGTGCTGGCAATGGAGAATGGAGTAAAGCGATGGAAATATTCTATGATTGAAGTTCACCGGCGTAGTTGGTTCGCCTTAAGACTTCTATGATAATCTGTACTCGAAGTTTGGCACCAAATACAACACAATTGATTCGGTTGTTATTTTCCCAAAACTAAATCGATAAGCCTAAGGCCGTTGCCGGAAGCGTTGTGAAAGATGTCTTTTCTCCTAATTTTTGGATTAAAATCTGGCGAGAAACTCATAGAAACTTTTTTTTTTGAGCATCGTCTTTCTCTTATGTAGGTTCATTGGCTTAAGTGGTGGATTTTGACTATTTAAATTGAAAAACATTTTAGAATTTAAAAGTGAACATGACTCTGATAGCTGCTCCTGTCATGATTTAGGCAGCAATAAGAGCATCTACTTTGCTAAACATATCCTCGTTAACCAGGATCTACTGAAATATATTTTAATACGTGTACTGAAGCCCTAAGAAGTCTGTCATGTACATTCTTCGTAACCAAAGAATCACAAACGGTGGAGGAGGGTGAAATTGGTACGTTATGAGAAAAGGAATCGCATTTGTTGCTATTCCTTAATATGCGTGACATCAAAAATGTCTGAAGCCCTAAGTGGATGGACATTTTCTGGGATGCAATATTCTTATTATTCTACTTAAGACATCGGATAAATTTTATATTTTGTTCAAAGAACAAATAAACTAAAAGAACACATTCCGATGCCAAGACGAAATCAAAAATTTGGGCGAACCGCGCATTAATTTTATCTTAACAGCACAAACATGGTTTTTGTGATTGTTTTGATGCCCTGAAAAAAATCCTTAAGCCTGAAGTGGGAAGAACCGCAAGAAATATAAACAACTGTAGGTGCGTGTTATGAATAAAAGCCAAGGACATCCTCCCAGGGAAGACTTTTAAGTGGAGAGTGCTTTTTTTAAGGGAAAAGTTAATTTGGTATGAATACCTATTTCAATACACTTAGCATATCCAACGGATACAAATGCTTTCTCGATATCAAACATATAAATAAAGAATAAAAGTCTTTTGGAACCAACTTCGAGTTTATTTGGAATGATAGGAGTAGAGGGCATTTTTGCTTGACAAGAGTTATAATTGTGCCACAAAATTTGATACTTCAAGCTTTGAACAATTTCAAGATTTAACAGTACCTATGACTAGGAACTTCTTTTCCAGCTACATAATTCGATAGAAAACGATTTACTTTGATGATATAAATTCCAAAGAAAAGCACTCGAAAACTCATACCTTGAGGGCGGTGGTTGGGTGGCCATTGATTTAATCATCTTTGATATCACTTTACCTTTGTGAAAGCCCTTTATTCGTACAAGGCTTATACTTACAGTTGCCCAACTTGAAGCCTGTAAGTATTCCATACTCAAACATTTTGTATTTTTCATACTAAGGTGTTTTTTTAAAGGTTTTGAGCCTTATGTTAGCCGCACTGTTTTTTTGACAGCAATTTTTGCATCTGGCATTATGATTTATGTTTAGTTTCTATTGCCATTTCATCATGAATCCACTCACGCCTGAACTACGCATGCTAATTGCGCAGGTTGAAGCCGCAAAATCACAGGCGCACGGCGAACATTCGTTGAAAAGGCTCGAAGCGAGATTCCTGTTGATCCCGATTTTCACAGGAAAACCTTGTTAAGCGATGAAGCTCATTGAATGGCTACGTCAATAAGCAAAATTTTCGCATTTGGAGTGTGGATAATCCTGAAGCCATATTGTTGGTGGAATCGTTGATCATTCATTAGAACGATGGCGGCACCAGGGTTACATTCAATGGAGGCCGTTATAGAACCATGATCAACGACCTTTCATTCTTGAATTTAAGCACCTTGATGTGATGTGAACTGTAGTTGCAACAAAAATCAGACTGTGCAACATGTCACATAGTGCGTGCCGCAATTAATTTGTTGAAGGAAACGTTTGGTGGGCGCATAACTTCGCCATTTGGACCTGTCGGCCCGGCCTCCAAGTATGTGCGATTTAACTCTAGACAATTTCAAGTGGAGTTTGTGAAGTCGCTAGTCAACGCCCATAAGCCAGAGAATATTGATGACTTGGAAAATAAAATTCGCGCGTTATTGCCGATTATGCTATACCCCAAATACTGCAAGGAGTGGTCGAAAACTCGATCTCAAGATTGGACTACACCCGCCAGCAGCTGTATCCATAAGTCAGAAATCATTTTAACTTGTGATTATAGGTATACGAAGGCAAGTTATTCATTCTGTCTGTCTAACTTTCGTAAGTTAAACTTACATGTGTAATTTCAGCTTTAAACTTAGTACACCGTATTTTGAAAATAGCGTTTTCTAGCACTAAAACTAACGGTACCTACCTGCCATATGATTTTTAATGAAAAACTAATTATTCTCAAAAACAGCTACTACGATTTTGATAAAACTTTCTGAATATAATTTTTTGTTTCAGCTTTATGTTATGGTTGGGATTGGCAACTCTGTCAAATAGCGAAGAGGTTGTGTTTTTAAGTAGCTCCGAGTGAAAAGTGAAAAAAACATTAAAAATTTATAAGTTTTTTACAAGCATCTGCAGTAAAAGTTGAGAAAAAAAGTCATCTTATTCAGTCAACTATAATTCAAGTGAGTTTCCTTTTAATTCGTTTGTAGCGAAAGATTATTTAAGCTTATTTGCCTATATAACCTCAAAAAAAAAAAAAAAAAAAAGTGCATATGAACAAGCGAAAAGTAGACGAAATATCTCCTAAAGTCTTCAATAATAATAAAAAGGCGCAGATCGTTGCAAAAATGACCGATGAATTTGTTGGATCAATGTCTAAATCAGATTTAGCCGATTTAATTGCTGGGTTGCTTGATGCAAAGCTCCAGGATACTGCAAAAAAAAGTGACATTGAAGCAATCGCCAACGTCAACAAAAAAATTTTGGAACAAAACATCGAATTAAGCACCAAAATAGCTGCCTTGGAAGAAAAGTATGAATGTATAGATAGAAATAGATGAAAAAGAGTTGGCAAGAAGCATCTGCTCTTCAATAATTCAACCCCCACCAAGCATTGACAATTTACAAATCCACGAACTTCGCTCCAGGAATGCGAATGTAAAGAATTTTATCGTCAAATTAGAGTCAAAGCAACAAGTAATCACTGCTTTAAAGTCATCAAAAGACTTAAAGAACACTGGTGTAAACATCTTCAAAGACCTCCCAATCACAATACGCCAAAAAAGAAACCAGCTTCTAAAAATAAGAAGGAGGCTAAACGAAGTTAATGCAGATATAAAGGTATCCGTGAGGGACGACAAAATGTTTATTCACGACAAAGTTTTTCGTTGGAGCCAAACATTGGGTCTTTTGTACAACAACACAGCGAATGGAGTTATGGAATTGAACCGCATGTACCAGACAAATTTAAGCAATCAGCTGGATAGTTTGATGGATGAAGATTTACGTCAAAACACAAATCATGGCAACAATACTACACAAGCGACACCAAGCAGTCAAGGTAGACACCGATTAGTGAGGACACCAACCTTTCAGTCGAATTCGAACTTGAATCATGTATAGGGTAAAGCAGCCGTCTGTCAAAATAAGAAAATAAATAAAGAATTCAAAAACATTAAGATTATAAGATACAATATAGCAGGTTTTTTATATGAAACATTTGTGGTTGAGGAAGATTATGAATTTTTCAACGATCGATTTAAAAATTTCAATTTTCTATGGATCCCAGCAACAAGGCAAAGTACGAGAGGTAGACCGAGTGGTGGATGTTATTTTGGTTACAAAACTTCTATGGACGATATATCATGCGCGTTCAGATCAGCTGAAGATGTGGTTTTTGTAGAAGTCGTATTTGATTCCACAAAGTACATTATTATACCATCCTATATCAATTGCAACCATTGGGATAGAGATTTCAACGCATTAAATGATTTTCTAGAACGAAATGACATCGATAACATTATGATAATAGGCGATTTAAATGCGAGAATAGCAGAAGCAGCTGGAAAAGAAAATAGTTTTGCAGGGAAAGTACGCATTTCAAAGGATGCAACACAAAATACCAGAGGAACGAGGCTACTGGAACTTTGCGACTCTTTTGGATTTTTTATTATGAATGGTGTAAGTGAGTCTGATAAAAGCGGAGAATATACGTTTGTTGGTCAGCAGGGGTGTTCAGTGGTTGATTTTTGCTTAGCAAGAGGGGAATGGATGTCTGTTATTGCTGATTTTGAGGTACTAAGTGTTCCGTTCTCTGATCATATGCCAATTACGGTGAAACTTAATCGAGATGGGACACCAAGCCAGGAACTACGCGAGCTGCAACTCCCGCAGAAATTGCTATGGAAGGAGACAAGGGCAATGGAGTATCGACTTAACCTGAACCAAAAATTAACGACAGGAGTAGAGCTAAGCATCGGAGATATTGGCAACATAATAAAATGTTCATACCCAGCTCAGGGACAAACGCACATAAAGGCAGCAAAAAGGAAGGAGAAGTGGTTTGATTGGGACTGCGAAGCGGCACGAAAGAGATCTTTTGGATGGCTCAGAGCATTTCGAAAGCATAATAACCTTTGTTTTAAAAGCAATTACATTGAAGCTAACAAACTTTTTAAAGAAATCTGCAAAGATAAAAAGAAAATGTTTCTTGAAACAGAAGCATTAAAACTAACATGCTGCAAAGATGCAAAAGAGTTTTGGACGAAGATTAAAACCCTCAACGGAAAAACTTTTCAAATAAGTGCTAAGCTATCTATAACTACTTTAAAAGACCACTTTCTTACACTTTTAAATCCAGTTACTATTTCGCCGTCTTTTCTGTATGCAAAACCTTCGTTTCAAGATGCTATTCTTGATTCTCCTTTCACGCTCGAGGAAGTACAGGTGACCTTGAATAAACTGAAGGATAGAAAAGCACCAGGAGCTGATAGAATCACGGTGGAGTTCTTAAAATATGGAACGGTAGACCTTCTCAAGAAACTTACAGAGACGTACAATCGAATTTTTGAGACTGCAAATATACCAAATGAGTTCAAGGAAGCGATAGTATTCCCAATCCACAAAAAAGGTGACATATCTGACCCAAACAACTATCGTGGTATATCGTTTCTAAATGCTTCTTACAAAGTTTTTGTCTCACTTCTTAACAATCGGTTATGCGAATGGATAAACAACAACAAAAAACTGAAGGAATTTCAGACTGGTTTTCGGAGCGTTTATTCGACAAGCGATAACATCTTTGTACTACGAAATATTGCGGGACTACTACTGGAACGAAAGAAGAAGTTGTATGTATGTTTTGTCGATTTCAAGGCAGCTTTCGACACGGTGGACAGAAGAGCTTTGTTTTATAAGTTGTACAATGCTGGAATCACATCTAAGTTTGGAAAGATTTTGGAAAGCCTTTATGATGAGAATCATGCAGCTGTTTGGAACGGTGATGGCCTCTCTGAATGGTTTGAGACATCTATGGGAGTCAAACAAGGATGCCCTCTAAGTCCATTTTTATTTGCCCTGTTTATTGACGATCTAATCGACTATCTACCAGGGGGAATTGAGTTTGCCGGAATCATGATTAAAGCCCTCTTATTTGCGGACGACGTGGTTCTTTTTGCTTATTCACCCGAAACACTGCAACTCATGATCAACCGGCTCGATTCGTACTGCCGATTATGGAATTTGACGGTGAATCTAAGCAAATCAAAGATAATGGTATTTAAAAAGGGTACTGGCAGAATGGCTAGAAACGAAAAATGGCATTTAAATGGTGAACCGATTGAAATTGTGAGAGCCTATAAATATCTTGGAGTGTTGATAACTAGCAATCTAAATATGGAAAGCCATTTAAGGGAAAAGCTTGTGAAATCCAAAAGTGCGATAAGTGCGGCTTGGACAAAATGCTTCTTTAGTAAACTTATCGACCATAGCATAAAGTATAAAGTTTTCGTAGCAGTGGCTGAATCGGTGATGCTGTATGCAGCTCAAACTTGGGGCTACGAAAAGTATGATGTGGTAGAAAAACTGTTAAGGTATTATGTAAAAAGGTGTTTTCTTCTGCCAAGGAACACGCCGAATTACATGATAACCATCGAGACTGGGCTGTCACCTTTATTCATCAAAACGCTCAAGCTGAACGTGGATTATTTATTGAAAGTATTTAATATGCCGGATGGAAGATTGCCAAAAGTTATTGCCTTACATACTATTGTAAAAAAGAGTCTATGGTTTGAAAAGCTTAAAGAACTTGCGGACTACTGTGACCTACACTTCGAACTCAGCATACAGCAATCAAACACAAAGAATCCTTGTCGCAAAAGTAGATGAAAAACTTAGATTGGATTGTATCAATGAAGCTACTTCTTCTGTGCATAGAGCAACATACAGTGTTTTACAACACAATCTATGTGAAAGAAACTACATATTTTCAATCGAAATTTAGCCAAAAGTTGATTTCAGCGATGTTCAAAATGCGAGGAGAGCTGGTAAGGTTGAACTTCATCCCCCATCGTGACGATTTGCCTATTATTTGCAGCCTTTGTAACCTGTCCGTAAGAGAAGATATCGTTCATTTTATCGGAATATGTCCAATCTTAAAGGAAGTAAGAAGGAACCTTCTTGGCAGCGATGTAAAAGACGAATCGGAAGTAATAGCGATGCTGAACTGTGAAGGCGATATCAACAAGTTGTTTAACTTTTACGAAAAAGCGATCCAGTATAGGAGCAAAATCATGAACGAAGCCTTTAAAAAGAAACGTATAAAACTGTATTACATAAAAAATTAAGTCAATGATCAATTTTCAATTATTGAATTTTTCTTTGTTATTTAAAACTATTATTTACTTTGTTAAACTATAAATTAAATGTCAATCAGGCAGACGGCAAAGCCATGCCTTAACGATTTTTTATTAAAAAAAAAGCTATACATATGTAAATATTGTATTTTAGAAAAACAATAAAATCAACAATCTATCTATCTATCTATCTATCTATCTGTTATGGTTGGAACAGATTTTTCAGAAAAAGTTTCATAACGGTAGCTTTCAGGACCCTTTTTCAAATCGGATTTTCTCGTAAGCCACTTAACAAATTTTGATAATTTTTTAATGTGAAAGAACTTTCATAATCGAAATTATGTAAATTCTTAAAATTTTCAAAAAAAAAAAGCTTTTACAAATAGTTCATATTATTTTTTCCCTGATTTTTACTTGCGATTATAGGTACTATAAGGTTGGGCCAAATTGCTTCAAACTTGGTATATAGAGTTTTTTAAGTATTTTACAGAGAGGAAATCGAAATTTTTTTTTTCGCTCAAAAAAACTATCTCGAAAACGACTCCACTGATTCCCTCGAAATTTCACACATATATAGTTGTAGGTAGCTCAATTTGTACTGCGTACCAATATTTTTGAAAAATATTTTTTTTTGTATTTTTAAAAGCATTTTTTTAAAATTTTAAAAATTAATATTTGGAAAACTGTTTATTAAATTTTTTTCTAAAAATTATAAATATATGTAATAAATGTTTTTTTTTCAAAAAGTTTTTCAAAAAATCTTTTTTTCTCAAAAACTGCTTCAAAGATTTTTATAAAATTATTTTCTTAAATTCAAATTTATTCAAGAAACAAAATGCCTTACTTTTTTTCAGCTCAAATTAGTTTAAGTATTTTTTAAGAATAAGAATGAAAAATGTATTTGAATCAAAATTCCAAGCCCCAGACCACTGTCACAAATTAGAGCAAGTTCGTGCGACATAGTCGAGTACTTTAATTTCTGTGTTTTATTTCATTTTATGTTTCCTTGCCTCTAAAAAAAACATCCTTTAACTTTCTATAACGTCTTATGAATGTATTTATTTATTCGGTCGATATCGGTTTTGTGTTCATACCTACGAGGAGGCTCATAAAACTGCAGACATGCCATTTCCAAGCATCGCATCCATCATCGGTGCAATATCTGCAGGAACGACATGTTAACACACAAGTTTTTAAATGTATGTTTGCAAAGCACTTTGATGTTGTCTCTGCCATCATGTAGAAAAATGAAGCAAAAAAGCATCGACAAACTCAATAAAGTTTTTTTTTTAGTCACTTCCAGTGTAATAATTGTGTTATACTTTAAAGTTCAAATGAAACAAATTTAAAAAGCCAAGTTGACGTGAACGATGTTACAAAAGTTAAGTAAGAGTTAATAGGTTCATCACTTTGAATGTGGTCGTGGATGTATGTACTGTACAGTACATACTCTTGAGCTTGGAGACATCCTGATTTAAGAAGAATAAAAAAAGCCTGATAAATTTAATTTCTTAAGTCTTTTAGAGATTTTTCACAATTTAGGTCAAAGCGTTTTGCTATAGAACCTAAGCCCGCTTTTGCCAACTCATTTCCTTTGGATAAACACTTTGCTTGCGCTGTTTGGTTTGGTGTGTCCGGATCCTGAAAACAAAATTAATTTACACAAAACAAAGTTAGGTCAATGGAATTTTATTTAGTATAGGGTTAGTTTAATGAAAGAAACATAATTTAACTGGGATTATGTTGTTAGACACCAGAGATCAAGGAGCTCCAGATGACGTCTTTAGTGGCATACTATGAGGCAGGATAATAATTAAATAAGCTGGCCATTTTGTTGATTTCACTATGTGGGCCACTTTGTGATTAGAAGTAATAGAATTGTGGAATGTTCATACACGTACAACATAAGGATGAGGATGATGTGGTGTTTATAACTGTAGACACCAGTATATGGAAGCTGGCGTGTGTACTATTTGCTTTTTGTAAATAAATATAAAATTGAATATTACTAAGGTGTATAAAAATAATGGAAAAACATTTTAATCTCATCACTCTACATTGTTATAAAAACATACTTTTTAGAAGATCTATGTACTAACATCACGAACAAGGTATGAGTCCATTAGAAGAGGTTATAGCTCTTGCAAATAAGTTTCAACTTCGCCCTTGGTGTTCTGTGTAAGACTGGTCCTAAGACACTGCCTTTCAAGCACCCATGTCTTTTCCATTTGAGAATAAGCAACGTTGAACCACGCAAGGCACCCATAATCGATAGGTACTGAAAAAGGGACATGTAGCAAATCACCTTTACCCTGCTGTCAAGACGTTTGCTATGAAACAGCCGTTTTGTTAGCCAAATACTCTCCTATTCCCGGAAAGAACAGAACCTATTTATATGCAATCTCCAGCCAGATACCAAGGTAAAATGTCTTTTTTTTAGACGTGTGGTTTTCAATCTGGCAATACTTTTTTCGGAGTTGTTCTTTTGACAGCTGTCACTTGATTTATGCTCAGTTTGGTTTGCCATTTTATGATGAATAGACTTAATCCTGAACAACGTTTCGCCTAGGAATTTATTCGAGCCAGCGAATATAATGACAAACTCTTATCTTTATAATAAAGCTAAATTCTTGAAAATCTCGCGTCTAAAAAAACATTCTTTACTTTTCTACACTTTTACTCTCCAATTGATGTAGACTTTGTGCAACGATACCTAGATTTCTTTATTCCTTTCGCGTAACGCTAAGAGCCCTAGAAAATGGGGTCCTAAACAGTATAACTTAGCATTTTTGGAAAATGATTTTTAATTTCAAATCCATGATAGACACTACGACACTGCTGGCTAGTAAATACGGTAACGTGAAATTGTTCTTATTTCGTTTTTGAAAACGCAATAAGACCAAATTTTCATTTTGGTCTTATTTTCTTACCAATTTGGAGGGAACAACAAATTGACGAACAAAAATAAAGGTTTAAAGCATTTAGAAAGTTTATTTCTTAAACAAAACTTTTCTCATCAATATAAAATAAATTGCTTTATATGATACTTTGCTATACGATCTATGTACACAGCTGGTCAACAAAATAGGTGCAATTATTGCTTTTTATATAAACTTAATTTTTTAATATGTTTTGTTTATTTAAATATTATTTTAACATTAGTTTTCATTGGACTATCAATACTTAATGAAATATTAATATTTAAGGCTTTTAAATTAAGTAATTATACATTTTATACAATAAAACCGACGGTGTAGACATTTGCGCTTGGAAAAAAAAAATAGGTGTGTCTTCCTAAAATATGAATAATGATAGTTTGAATGCAAAATTTGTTGTATTTTATAATAATTTTCGTTTACCATTCTCTTATAACCCGAGTATACGACATTGTTATCCAAAACTTTTTAAAGTCAGCGTGGTATTAACTCTACAAACTTTTGGCATCTTTCTTGGGGTATAGAATACCATTCACTCTGAACAGCATCCCACAATCGGTTCCAGCTTGGAAAATATTGGCATCCTAGTTTCCGCTTAAGCTCATTCCTCAAGTTCTCAATCGGGTTGAGATCTGGGATTGACTTGGCCATGAAACAATTGAAACTTCTTTTTCTCGATACAACTCTTTCATAAGATTTGCCATATGTTTCTGATCGTTATATCCTGCTGAAAAATCCATTGGAGAGTCATGTTTTCTTCGGCAAATGAAAGCATGATATCTTCCAAAATATCCCTATAACCTTATTTGGTCAAGATGTAACTAATACGGAATATAGGAATTAGGGCCCACACCATACTAGAAAAAACGGACCCAGACCATAATATTTCCTCCTCCGTGTTTAATCGTCTTTTGGGTATAGCGAGGGTGATAGTCCTTTCTTTTTGGTCGCCTGAAATACGCCCAGAATCTGATGAGAACAAATAAATTTTTGTTTCGTCACTCCAGAGGATATTGCGCCATTTGTTGGTCCTTCAGGTCCGCTCCAACTTCTATGGCTAAGATATAAAATTTAATCACACCTATTTTTTTGACCAGCTGTGTTTATAGTCCTATGAAAATGTAGTAAATACTGTTGAAATCAGAGGGTACTAGGCGCCGCTGCTATCTTCAGATTTAATTACAAACGAAGTGTTGAGGCTCTAGATGGCGATACAGTCAATCGCTATATCCAGAGTACTTTATTAATTAAAAAAATTAAAATATATAAAAGACTCCAATCCAATTTAATTGTTTAAATAAGTTAAATTGTATAAAATTAACATTTCGCCAACTGCTGAGTAATTGCTACAAACTGTCAAAATCGAGTCGCGTAACATGTACCATCCACACTCAACGAATATATTATCAACTAACCTCAAAATATCTGTGTTCACAAATTGTATCTTAATAAATCGTCAACTAGACGAATTTTCGTTCTTTCGTTGGTGTGAACAATCCATGACGTTTTAATATTTTTCTACTATGTATACATATAGCTTAAAGTTATTATGAAGAAGCAGGTTTTTGTGTTGCAGGGTTATGCCGCTTGAAATCGATGCCTGCGACAGCAGTTTTTACTCTTTTTTTTTTTCAATTATGACCATTTTCGGTGGTGGGCAAAGTCGCATCGTCACCTCCACGCGATGCATGCTGGATAGCTGAAAGGTGAACTAACGACGAGAGTTGGATCCATCGGATCCATAGGTTGTAGATTTGTACCTGAGTTCTTTTCTCAGGTACTAGAAGCAGGAGTAAAGATACGCTCTAAAGATCCAACCACCAATACGCTAACGAAAAACGGACAACGATTTACGCATATGGAATATGCGTACGCTAAACAGGCCGCGTAAAGCCGAACAGTTAGCTGAGACCCTCACCAGTCTCAACTCTGATATAACATATTCCAGGAGATGCGATGGGATGGACCGGGACTGAGAATTATTACAGAGGACTATATCTTCTTTTATGGGAAGTGTCTCCTTGATGGGAGATCGCGGTTGGAAGACACTCCTCCAGAATTCGGCCCTGCAAAGATCAGGATGGAAACACCATAGTTGAAATGCAGGTGATGTTAGGCATCTGGAGGAACTACTTTAACCAGTTGTTAAATGGCGATGACAGCCAAGATCCCGCCCAAGACCAACTTGTTCCAGTTAATCTAGATGACAGTGACATAATCCTTTCCAAAAAATTAGAATCCAACGACTTAAATGGCTGGGTCATGTAGAGTGAATGAACATCAACGCTCCAGCTCGTAAAGTCTTCAACGCCAAACTAGAAGGAGTCAGAAGTCAAAGTTGGCCTCATCTTCGATGGAGCGACCAGGCAGAGGGAGACCTCTGACAACTTGGAGTGCAAAATTGGAGACGGTAGGCTAGAGATGGAGCCAGCTGGAGGGGCATACTAAGCAAAGCCTAGGAGAACCACACTCTAGTGCAGCCATCATAATATGGGTTCTATATATTTACAATGTTCTCTACTCCTTTCTATCTGCATCTCCAAAACTATATTATTTCTAAAGTAAGTTGTAGAGTTTTGACACACCGTGGCGCACCAATATAAGTTGCTTCTTCATAGTTCCATTATAGGTTATATATACAAGGTTTTTCTACACAGGCTCTTAGACTGTCTGTGAATTGCGTTAAAATGCTGGCTAAATTTTGACTGGTTAAATTGGGATATTACTTAGCCTGCTGCCAGAGCAGGTTATATTTTAGCCTGTGGGTTAAATGTTGACGTCTTACTTGCTTATGAATGTGTAACGGCGAAAACTAGATAAAAAAAAATTCGCGTGAATTTTTTTCAATACTCCAAATTGATTATCTCTTGGGCCAAATTTTGTTTCCGCCCGTTACGCTTTTGCGCGAATCAAATTTTGTGTCTATTTTAAATTAATATTAACTTAAGTATCTATATAGTTAAAAATATATTCTTGCAAATTGACAATGTTTTCTAAAAGTTCAACTTTAATTTCACGGCAAGAAAACTTATCTGTAAATTCCATTTAATTGTTTAAATAGCGACGAATTTTCTCTTGGGCAAAATATGAATTGTGTGGCCATTTCTCTGGTTCAAGAGTAAGGCTAAGTTCTTGAACCGGCAAAATCCGCCTACAAACACGCCCACAATCACCATTTTTGATGAACAACCTCAATTTTGTAAAGTTAAATTATGTTTTTTGTACAGCTACGATAAAAGCATAACGCTAACATTTTGCACATGTAAGCTTTAGGAAAACCTTCTTCCAATCAAATAAAAATATTTCAGGATTGGTTTTATAAAATAACAATGTTTACATAAAAGCAAAAAACATTAAATTTTTTGGCATTACATCAACATAAACATCTTGAGTGTGATGTCAAAATGGTTTTGGGCGTGGCTTACGCCCACTTTTCTTTTGAAACTATAAAAAATTGTTTTTCTAAATAAAAGGTATTAGTATTGAATCCACAAGCCCAAATTTGTGAATCTGTGCGTCTCTTAGTCGAAACTAAGAAGGTAATGAAAAGAAATTTTTGAATTTTGGGCGTTTCTTACTCCCACTTTTCATGAAAGAACGCAAAACGTAGTTTTAAAAATTTAAGGTAGGTACCAATATTCAATTTTAACTTTTTTACCGTTCGTTATTTGAAAAATATATCTTTACATTTTTACTTGCGATTATAGGTACTATAAGGCAAGTTATGCATTCGTCGAAAAAAAAAGTTTTGAGATAACAATCAAACATGACATTACGATGATAGCGAAGACGAAAAAAGATAGTCTAAAAATTCTGTCCGTCTGTATGTCTGTCTGTCTGTCTGTCTGCCTGTCTGTCTGTCTGTCTGTCTGTCTGTCTGTATGTATAGAGACCTACAGCCCAAACGGGTGGGCCGAATTGCTTCAAACTTGGTATATAAACTTTTTTAGGTATTGTACAGAGGGGAAATTGAAATTTTTTTTTTAGCTCAAAAAATAACGGTACCTGCCATACAACCGTTGCGTTAAAGCTTATTTTTCTCAAAAACGGCTTTAACGATTTCTGTTTAAAAAAATCTGTGTTGCTTTTTAGGTACGACCAATCATATGGCTGAAAAAAAAAGTTTTAAAAAATGGCTAAGAACGGTACTTTCCATAGGACCGTTTTTTTTGCTTCCGACTATCTCGAAAACGACTCAACCGATTCTTTTGAAATTTCACACACATATAGCTGTAGGTAGCTCAATTTGCATTGCATACCAATATTTTTGAAAAATATTTTTTTGTATTTTTAAAAGCATTTAAAAAAAAAAAATTAAAAAATTAGTATTTTGAAAACTGCATATTGAAATTTTTTCTAAAATTTTTAAATAAATGTATTTGCTGAATACTTATAAACTGGCGTTTTCGAATTTTTTAAAAAAAAAATTTTCAAAAAGTTTTTCAAAAAAAACTTTTTTTCTCAAAAACCGCTCCACAGATTTTTATAAATTTATTCTCATAAATTCAAATTTATCCAAGAAATATAATGGCGTACTTTTTTTCAGCTCAAATTAGATTAAGTATCTCTTTAAGAATTTTGAAAATTTTATTTTTATCAAAATCTCAAGCCCCTAAACCACTGTCACTCATTAGAGCAAGTTCGTGCGACCCAGTCGTGCATTTTATTTCAATACTCCCACTTTTAAGGGCGCGATTTTTATAAAATACCTTTGTTCATTTAAGATAAAAACTACTCTATTTAGCTAATTAACTAATGGCCAAAGCTCAGTTAACTGGCGTTTCCGTCAAACTTCGGTATTTGCATTAATTTTTTCTGACGTTTTTAAACTATCGATCGCTCTTTTGAAGTAAGAAGATGAACACTTCGGTTTGTATACCTTGGTTATGTAGCAGAGTGTGGTTCAAGATTTCTTAAATACACTATAATCACTATTTCCATTCAAAATTTTAATTTTTAAAAATTTAAGTTTTGTCTTGTTTTGTTCAAAGCGATCTGCAAGCTTTAAACTTAGTGTCACTGATGAGCTCATAGTGATTGCCCTGGCTTAAGGAGTGGCACACGCCTTTTTTTACTTGCGATTATAGGTACTATAAGGCAGTCTTGTGAAGTTAGCAAAACAATTGTTTAAAATTTAATAAAAAATAGGAGTTCCCGGTAGCAAACAAAGAGTTCTAGAGTTCCTCATACTTTTTTTCAATAGTTCTGGCGAATAAAGTGTTGAAATTCGAAAAAATAGTTTTTGTTGCTAACTTCACGCAGCAAGGACTTTTTTGAGAAAAAGAGTTCTGAGCATGTTTTTCAACATAAAACCAAGAGTTCTAGAGTTCCTAATGGGTTTTAGAAAGAGTTCTGCAAAATTGGAAAAGTTAGGGCACATTAATGTGCCCGTTGACTTATAGTACCAAAAATTTTCAAAATCCAAAAAAATCAAAAAAAAGGAGTTCTGATTAGAGTTCCCTATAGCAAACAAAGAGTTCTAAACATTTCCCTAATAACTTTTTTTTCTAAAGCTAATATTTCAAAAGTTATTCCAAAATTTAAGTTCCCATTGACTTTGAACAAAAAATTTTCAAAATCCAAAAAAATCAAAAAAAAGGAGTTCTGATTAGAGTTCCCTATAGCAAACAAAGAGTTCTAAACATTTCCCTAGTAACTTTTTTTTCTAAAACTAATATTTCAAAAGTTATTCCAAAATTTAAGTTCCCATTGACTTTGAACAAAAAATTTTCAAAATCCAAAAAAATCAAAAAAAAGGAGTTCTGATTAGAGTTCCCTATAGCAAACAAAGAGTTCTAAACATTTCCCTAATAACTTTTTTTTCTAATACTAATATTTCAAAAGTTATTCCAAAATTTAAGTTCCCATTGTTTTTGAACAAAAAAATTTCAAAATCCAAAAAAATCAAAAAAAAGGAGTTCTGATTAGAGTTCCCTATAGCAAACAAAGAGTTCTAAACATTTCCCTAATAACTTTTTTTTCTAAAACTAATATTTCAAAAGTTATTCCAAAATTTAAGTTCCCATTGACTTTGAACAAAAAATTTTCAAAATTCAAAAAAATCAAAAAAAAAAGGAGTTCTGATTAGAGTTCCCTATAGCAAACAAAGAGTTCTAAACATTTCCCTAATAACTTTTTTTTCTAAGACTAATATTTCAAAAGTTATTCCAAAATTTAAGTTCCCATTGACTTTGAACAAAAAATTTTCAAAATCCAAAAAAATCAAAATTTTGTTTTTTTTTAGTTGTTTTTGTTTTTATTTGTTTTTTTTTATTTTGTTTGTTTTTAGTCTGCTTTGCGTGTTACTTATAATAATTAAAAAATGAAAAATAAAGAGGACGAATTCATTTTTTTTTGTTTTTTCTTGCTTATTTTTTTTTAGTTGTTTTTGTTTTTTATTTGTTTTTTTTTTTTATTTTTTTTTTTTTAGTAAGTCTCCTTTTCGTGTAACGAATAATAAGTAAAAAAGAAAAATAAATAGGACGAATTCATTTTTTTTTGCTTATTTTGATTTTTTTTGTTTATTTTTTTCGTTTTTTTTTTGTTTTTTATTTGTATTTTTCTTTTGTTTTAATAATTAAAAAAACGAAAAATAAATGGGACGAATTCATTTTTGTTTTCATTATATATTTTTGTTTTTATATTTTTTAGTAAGTTTGCATTTCTTTTAACTAATGAAAATAAAAAGTGAATAAAAAATGAACCAATTCATATAAATTTGATTAAAAGAAATACATATATATATTATTTATTTCTTTGTGTACATAATTAAATGTGGTTTGAGTTCCACATTGTTTGATGCATGATGTACTTCACTGTTTAGATAGTCGTACAAAAAATTTTTTGTTCAAAGTAAATGGGAACTTAAATTTTGGAATAACTTTTGAAATATTAGTTTTAGAAAAAAAAAGTTATTAGGGAAATGTTTAGAACTCTTTGTTTGCTATAGGGAACTCTAATCAGAACTCCTTTTTTTTGATTTTTTTGGATTTTGAAAATTTTTTGTTCAAAGTCCATGGGAACTTAAATTTTGGAATAACTTTTGAAATATTAGTTTTAGAAAAAAATGTTACTAGGGAAATGTTTAGAACTCTTTGTTTGCTATAGGGAACTCTAATCAGAACTCCTTTTTTTTGATTTTTTTGGATTTTGAAAATTTTTTGTTCAAAGTCCATGGGAACTTAAATTTTGGAATAACTTTTGAAATATTAGTTTTAGAAAAAAATGTTATTAGGGAAATGTTTAGAACTCTTTGTTTGCTATAGGGAACTCTAATCAGAACTCCTTTTTTTTGATTTTTTTGGATTTTGAAAATTTTTTGTTCAAAGTCAATGGGAACTTAAATTTTGGAATAACTTTTGAAATATTAGTATTAGAAAAAAAAGTTATTAGGGAAATGTTTAGAACTCTTTGTTTGCTATAGGGAACTCTAATCAGAACTCCTTTTTTTTGATTTTTTTGGATTTTGAAAATTTTTTTGTTCAAAGTCAATGGGAACTTAAATTTTGGAATAACTTTTGAAATATTAGTTTTAGAAAAAAAAGTTATTAGGGAAATGTTTAGAACTCTTTGTTTGCTATAGGGAACTCTAATCAGAACTCCTTTTTTTTGATTTTTTTGGATTTTGAAAATTTTTTGTTCAAAGTCAATGGGAACTTAAATTTTGGAATAACTTTTGAAATATTAGCTTTAGAAAAAAAAGTTATTAGGGAAATGTTTAGAACTCTTTGTTTGCTATAGGGAACTCTAATCAGAACTCCTTTTTTTTGATTTTTTTGGATTTTGAAAATTTTTGGTACTATAAGTCAACGGGCACATTAATGTGCCCTAACTTTTCCAATTTTGCAGAACTCTTTCTAAAACCCATCAGGAACTCTAGAACTCTTGGTTTTATGTTGAAAAACATGCTCAGAACTCTTTTTCTCAAAAAAGTCCTTGCTGCGTGAAGTTAGCAACAAAAACTATTTTTTCGAATTTCAACACTTTATTCGCCAGAACTATTGAAAAAAAGTATGGGGAACTCTAGAACTCTTTGTTTGCTACCGGGAACTCCTATTTTTTATTAAATTTTAAACAATTGTTTTGCTAACTTCACAGGACTCTATAAGGCAAGTTATGCATTCGTAAAAATGCAATCAAACATAACATTACGATGATAGAGAAGCCTAAAAAAGTGGGTCCGACAATTCTGTCTGTCTGTCTGTCTGTCTGTCTGTCCGTCCGTCTGTATCGGCACCTACAGCCTAAACGGCTGGACAGATTTGCTTCAAACTTGGTAGATAGTATTATTATGACGTCTTACAGAGGGGTTTTTGGAATTAGCATTCTAGCTTTAAAACTAACGGTACCTGCCATACGATTTATAGTGAAAAATTAATTTTTCTCAAAAAGTGCTCCTACGATTTTGATAAAACCTACTGAATAGTGTTTTATGTGCAAGTTTTATGTTCTGGTTGGAATAGATTTTTCAGGAAAAGTCTTATAACGGTACCTCCCATAGGACAGGTTTTTTAAATCCGATTTTCTCGTAAGCCGCTTGACGGATTTCGATGAAATTTTTAATGTAGAAGACCTTTTATAAAAGAAATTATAAAAAAATTTAAATTTTTCAAAATTTTTTTTTTGAGTTTTTCAAAAAAGTTTCAAAATTTTTTTTCAATTTTTGTTTTTTTCCAAAAACGGTGTAATCTATATTTTTTTAATTTATTTTTCTGATAAAAACTACAAAGTGCTAGAAGTTGGCATACTCAAAAAAATATTGGAATATATTTTCAAAAAGTTTTTCAAAAAAAACTGTTTTTTTTTTTTAAACTGGTCGAACGATTTTGAAATTTTTTTTTGTAAAAATTCAAAAAAGTAGAAGGAACTTGATGTCTTATTTCATTTTCTCCAAAAAACATTTGACATATTGATTATTAGGTAAGTGATTTAAAAAATTGCATATGATTTTTTCAACGCTTTTTTCCCAAAATCTCAAGCACTCAAAATCATTTTAACACATTAGAGCAAGTTCGTGCGACCCAGTCGTGCACTTTATTTATTAGGACAGCAGTTATTGTACATCGGCCAAATAAAATTTATTTTATTGAATTTCGTCCTGCCTTCTAAAGAAGAATTTTGTTTCTGAATCTGGAACATCGGCTGGCTGCGGGAGGCGAACGCATATTCATATACATACATATACAAAAATATGGGGAATAGGGTATCCAACAGTTCGTTGGATTACGTACTATAGCTTTCGCTTATATTCATTTATAAAATAGGAACACAATTTTCCTCAACCCACCCATCAAATCCCCCATCACCGCCATACACCCAGCCCATCTACAACCACCAACCAAACATCCATCATTTTTGACAATTTTTCCTCACCCCCCCCCCCTTCACACGAAGTCCTCCCAAGCAGCAACCCCCCACCGTTTTTGTAAATATCCCCCTACCAACCCCAACCGCCAACTAACAACCAACTACCCGCCATGGTTGTAAATTTTGTCTCACCCTCCCCCAAAACCCTCGCATTGCAGCGAGATACCGTTAAGGTCTTTAATAGCCAGCCTTACACAAATTGTTTGAATTGGCTTGTCGTGGAGAGCCTAATAGCAGCTTTTATTTTTTTAATTTTCTGTTAACAATTTCAGAAGGCCTTATACAGGCCATTCTGTACCTTTATCAGCAAGCCTTGTTTATAACTTTTCAAATTAAATCCTAAAGGGCTTATACCAGCTTTTATTTTAAATTTCATCATTTGAAATATGTGGCTTGCGAAAGTTTGCATTATACGAACCGTATACAAGCTATTATTTGCCAAATTCCGAAAATTGGCCCTTATGCAAGCTGAATTGTTACTTGGGCATTTATCACCCACCCCACCTACACCAACCAACAAACCTTTTTTAACAATACATATTATTCTACATGATTCATTTTGAATGTTGTTCCATTTTTTGTATGAGCGGTTTTGATAAGGAAAACGATCTCTGTCGTTATGCTGTAATTTTTTTTTTTTTTGTGTTTTTTTTTACCTTCAGATGTCACGCAGAGCCCCAAATTGGAAAAATAATTTTAAGATGTTCTTATCTCATGCATGATAAAACTGTTTAATCTAATTTTCCACGACGTGGTAATGGGAAGCTTAAGGGTGGGTCTACCTCAGAACAGAACTTAAACGCCATGTAAATTGTGTTCTATGTGGTAGTGCGATATTCTTTTCTCTTCGTTATATTGTTTTTGGTATACTCATTTACTCTTGTTCTCTTTTCAAAATAATTTTGTGATCTTCCGCAGTCGCAGTGAACAATAATTATTATTCTCAAAGCGGTGCGGTGCGGTGGTGGCGCGCACCGCCGGCTGCAGCCACAGTAGTAGAGGAGGTACAGGCAGTGGAAAGGAAAGCAGAGGGAAAAGATTATTGGCATTGGACGTTTTAGTAGGGGATACTTTTTGTGTGTGTCTTTCTGTGGGTTTCGTTGTTGTCCTTTCGCTTTGATTTAGTAATGCGATATGCGATGACAAGTTTTATTCTCTCTGTATGGAAGGGTGAAGGGATTTTTTTTCAATTTTTTTTCAAAACACAGTAGCTAATAGCTTAATGTGGGTAATTTTTTTCTATTTTCGTTTTGTTGTTGTTTTTTTTTTTTTTTCATATTTTACTTGCTGTTGCTGCCATAACAGTGACAAAAAAAATGTGAACTCGTTTGGGACTCGATCGAAATCTTGATGAAGGTCAGGACTCAGGAGTCAGGACACATAAAATGAACATGCATAGGTAGATAGGTAAACGTTACATGATATTTAATGTAGGTATATGTAGGTAGGTATGTACATTGATATCGTTGTTTTTTTTTTTTAAGTTGCATGTAACAAAAGTGTGAGGTAGGTCAATATAACTATTTGACCTGTTTTAAAATTGCTTATGGGTTTATTGCAAAGGGAAAAGAATAATTTGAGTACCTAGCTATATATCTATTATTATTGAAACATTGTTACTTTTTACTTGCGATTATAGGTACTATAAGGCAAGTTATGCATTCGTCGAAAAACAAAGTTTTGAGATAACAATCAAACATGACATTACGATGATAGAGAAGACGAAAAAAGATGGTCTAAAAATTCTGTCCGTATGTCTGTCTGTCTGTCTGTCTGTCTGTCTGTCTGTCTGTATGTATAGAGACCTACAGCCCAAACGGGTGGGCCGAATAGCTTCAAACTTGGTATACAGACTTTTTTAGGTATTGTACAGAGGGGAAATTGAAATTTTTTTTTTAGCTCAAAAATTAACGGTACCTGCCATACAACCGTTACGTTAAAGCTTATTTTTCTCAAAAACAGCTCTAACGATTTCTATTTAAAAAAATCAGTGTTGCTTTTTAGGTACGACCAATTATATGGCTGAAAAAAAAGTTTTAAAAAATGGCTAAGAACGGTACTTTCCATAGGACCGTTTTTTTTGCTTTCGACTAACTCGAAAACGACTCAACCGATTCTTTCGAAATCTTACACACATAAAGGTGTAGGTAGCTCAATTTGTATTGCATACCAATATTTTTGAAAAATATTTTTTTGTATTTTTAAAAGCATTTAAAAAAAAAATTAAAAAAATTAATATTTTGAAAACTGCTTATTAAATTTTTTTCTAAAAATTTTAAATAAATGTATTTGTTGAATACCTATAAACTGGCGTTTTTTAATTTTTTGCAAATATTCATACAATCTGCAATAGAATGCTTATTCCAAAAACCCTTCTGTAGGACAATAATAATACTATGTACCAAATTTGAAGCGAATCGGTCTAGCCGTTTAGGCTGTAGGTGCCGATACAGACATTATTTTAAAAATAATTTTAAAACTAGTTTTTTTCAAAATTTTACGTCATTAAGTATTATTTTTGTTCTCAGAATTCAATGCTCCCATTAATTTTAAATCCAACACTGAAAACCGTATGGCTCTATGACTTTTTGTTGCCAAGCTATTCAAAAATAACCGAACCTACTTCTTCTACATACGATAAGAAAACACACAATGTGTATTGATATCTATGTATATGTATGTACCACCGCAACGACCAATGCTTCTCCGACCTTAGTACATATCTATTTATCGATATGACAAAGGACCTCTCCTCGCACACGATATTTAGAAAATCACTCGAATACCTATTTATGCGGACGACAATATTTTTTTATAACCACAAATTAAAAATCATCTATCGATTTGTCACCAAAATTGTCCGAATCATTCAAAAATGCATGGAACAATGATCTTATAGGAACAGGTACAGCTGATTTTTGTGTTGGTATTCAAATTTCAAAGAAAAGGAAAAACCAAAATCAAACCAACAAAAAATCAAATAAGAAAAAATGAGAAATACTCTCTTACAAAGAGGTTGCAATAAAAGAGAATCTATGTTAACGCCATTAATTGTGGTGACAATTTCGTGAACTACATTTTCATAAGTGTGAAATTTTTGTTCAAAAAAGGTAAAAAAGATACTTTTTTAAAATAAGATAGTAAAGTGACTTCAAATGATATAATTTTTCTTTAAATTGATACAAAAAGAAAAAATTCCAAAAAAAAATAGAAAAATAATAACAAAACGATAAAAGTTTTCCCTACTTACAAAAACGAGTGAGTATGTTAACATATTAAATTGCTATTTTAAGCACATAAAAAAAAAAAAAAAATTAAATGTTTCTATAGCTTGCTTCCAAATTAAACAAATATTATTATAATTTTTTTTTTTTACCTAAATTGAAATAAATAAGCGGTTTACAAAGCGTCCCATATGAAAAATATGCTATTTTTTGTTTTGGGTCTTCCTAGACCGGTAAATTAAAAAAAAGTAAATATTTATCGATGTTCATGATAACATCTAGTTTCAATGATATTAAAAAAAATTATCTTGGTCGATTTGGTTGAACATTTTACAAACTGCGCTTGTCTAAAGAAAAAAAAGACCCCTTGGTTGACCTCAATTTTATTATATATATATAAAAAAAAAAAAACTTTGGTTTCTATAACAAATAGAACTTATTTATTCTGATTAAGAAACTGAAGCAAAAGAAAATAAAAAGTTACTTAACAGAGGAAAATTAAGAGGACATAATAATTTGTGTCTAAATTTTACGAAAAATTTAAAGTTTTTATCTTTTGAAAGTATAAATATCATGATAAATAATTATTTGATGATAAGCATATCTGCTCACATTTGTTGACTAATTAATACATTTTATTTCATTAAAATATCTTTTCAAATGTAGGAGATATATTAAGTTTTATGCACGCACTACCCTACATTTACATGGGAGACCCACCCTTAAACTTATCATTTACATCTTTAAATTCAGAGACAAAATTATGTGTTTTACAAAAAACCGTTTATTTTCAATGACAGCACATTAGTCTCGTAAAGTTCTTTTGAAATTGCAGCAAGAAATCTTTTTGTTGACATCATTGAACACTGCTTTAATATCTGGAATTTTAGTATCTGAAATAAGAAAATTAGAATAAGTAAGAAAAGTACATAAGTTATGCCTTGTTTCATTTTACTTCGACACTTAGGACATTTATATAATAATTAAAAAGAATGAATAATTATATATTTTTTTTTGCAAAAATTTTTTTTTCGTATATACATATAGGTACATTAATATTTTAAATCGAATTGTAAAATAATGAAAATTAAGTTGTTCTTGCTTTAACCTTCCGATCACAACACATTTAAAATATACATAAACCACAACAGGGGTGACAGAACACCCCAACCAGGAATAAATTTAAAAAAAAATACTTTCAAGGACAACATAAATATTTTATTCAAACATAACAATTCATATACTTTCTCAAAAACAGAAAAAAACTTATTTCATAAAAAAATATATATATTTATAAAAAAAATAAACTTAAATACAATTAACACAAATCTCTTTCCTGTGTTCAGGGCATACAGGACATTGGCATTTAAGACACGCAATCTTGCTTTTGCGGTCTTGTTTTCTTGGGCAAATTGCACATCGCGATTGCTTCTGCTGTTTCGGAGGGGGCTCACCTTCATTGGACTCCTTGGGGTGTCCTAAAACCCCTTGGTTCCTAAAAATTTTCACATACGTGGAACACAACATGGGGTGCTATACAACCCCAATGCATACCTTTTGCCCTCGCACTCAAAAAATATAACTTTTCGAGAGGACTACTCATCAGCAACTGACACATGAGATATTAAACGACAAATACATAGAACGGCAGAAAGGGGAATAAGGCAGAACTAAAATTACAGTTAAAATAAAAATGCCTGGGGTGGTATAGCACCCCTGTTGTGATCGGAAGGTTAATCATAATTCAAAAATAATAAAATATGATTTAAATATTACGTTTAATTAAATAGAATTTTAGATAACAGAGTTTACTGTGAAAACTTACTACTTGTTGCTTGTATGTAGTGTATATATACTCGTATATGAGTTACATCTCTCCTTAATTTCGCGTCAAGAAACATCTTTTTTATGAATTCTCTGGCTGCATATGAGTCTTTTTCCGGGCCTGTTTTAACATAATCAAAATAAATAATAAGAGATAATAGTTTCATTGGCTTCTAATAAAATAAATACATATAATATAGAAGTTCTTTTCACTCTTGCAAATAATTGCGAGACAATTAGGCAAGGCCACACTAGACAGAACTGTAAACGACAAAGTCTAACACCCAGTTTTGACGTGCCGTTCCGTTGAAGCACTATTCACTAGCTTGTATACATACATAATTGGAATGAAACCTTTAAAAAAATTACCATTGAAATTCGGGAAATAATCAGCTAAATGTGAGTTCATTATTTTCTCTTCAAGTTGGTCCAATTTGTTTAAAAATAATAAAACTGATTGCTTTCGGACAAAAAGATTGCTCGTGATTAATCCAAACAGAGTAACTGCCTCTTGCAAACGATTCTATAAAAAAAAATTTAAATGACGTTATGACATAAACTTACATACATACTAACATAAATGTATTTAATTGAATGATTATAATTTTCAAACATATGTACATACCTTATCTTTATCTTCGTTCAATGTTTGGTCATATTCTGACAGAGCGGAAATAAAAATAATTGAATTAATGTTTTCAAATAAGCAAAGCCATTTTTTTCTTTCTGACTTCTGACCACCAACATCTACAAAGCTATAATATAAAAGTTAAATTAAAGCCTGTAATCTGGAAAATTGTATGAACGCCGAACGAGTCGGTTGACTCCTCACGGCGCGGCGTGAACTTATAGCAAACCCTACTGACACTTTTCAAAACCGTCAAAAAGCCAAATATTAGCGTTTGGCGTTTGTCGAAAAGAAAGAAAAATAAGAAGAAGAAAAATAATGAAGAGGAAAAAACAATGCTTTCCAATATTTTTCATATAAAAAATACTTACGTAAATTCAAGTTTATTTAATTGAAATACTTTTTCAACAATGCCTGTCGTTGGTACATAAACTCTTAATATGTCTTCAGTATCTGGCAGGTACTTTGTATCAGCTATGTGATCAATTTGCGAGAGAAAACTGTAAGTGAATTTTGTTATAGCAGGAACATAATCTAGTGTAAGATCATTTTAATTAGAAAAAAAATTGCGTGCGTACACAGTACGCTTCTTAAGGCTGCTTACCTGCCTAACACATTTAATATTATACACATAACATTTTTCATATCAACCTTCCAGCGCTCATTTAACCACATACCAACTCACATCCCTGCTACCCGCCATTCTATTTAAAACCATCAACTACCTGACTGCCAATGATACCAGTACCAGATGAAATATACGAAATCTCACCGGATTCGAAATAAAATCCCACTAATTTTGTACTTTAGGGGAAAAACCCCCCCATATTTTGTTTAATAGAAAGTATTACGCTAAAAGCCTACTCAATGCCTTAGACCCGCACGTTCGCACTTGCGTCCGAAATTTGACATCCCAGTTTCAAACCGTAGACAATTTGATCGCATTGCAGTCACCTCCTTAAGTTTGCGCATGTAATTAAGTATTGAAAACACACTATTCAGCTTATGCAATCGATTTAACACGAGTTTGAAACTGAAATTGAAGCACCCAGTGCAACAACCAGATGACTCCACTCCTGCATCGTTCGGTTTAAAAAAAAGACAAATCCATTGACTCTTGGATAAGGAAACTCGGGCTTGGAGTTATCACTCTATTCAAAACGGAGCAAGAATAAGAAATCTCCTGGAGTTGTCTTGTTTTTGCATCGCTTTTCAACACAGTAAATGCCAAGGAATGCTACATGTACATGTATGATGAGATATGATCGGCAAAAAGGGTCCAAATGAAGTCATAAGCTTTTAGCATCATTTCATTGAATAAATTTTAAGTGAAACTGTGATGAAATTATATTTATTTCCCGATAACTGTGGCGTTCAAAATAAAAACAACGCTCTCGTCCAATATTTATATGCTCTTGTAAAACACAAAAACATAAGCCTTATTGAACATAACTTACCAGAACCGGGACACAGTTTTTTGCCCTGCGATCGCTCTTTTGCATTATAGAAAAACAAAAACGACGAGTAGAACGTCAATATCTACCAAAAAAATGACAGAATTTAGTGGAAAAGTGTTCGAAAAAGTTTAATGTGATATCAGTGAGCAATAAGGACATATTTGATTTTAAAACGAGCCTGGCTCCGTTTTACAAGAAAACTGTGACCAACAAAGATCGTATTAAGTGGACCATATCGAAGATTTTGCTACAGAAAAGAAGAAAATATGTCAAGCGGTCCATTAGTCACCATGGGCCATTTACGACATACGACATAGAAATATGTAAAAGCAAACTTGCTTGGTGACCCCTTTAAGCCAAAGATATTATAATACAAAAAATCTTTCCCTCAACCCCAAGAAATATGAGGATGTCATAAACTTGGCGCAAAAGTATGTTCCTATAGCGGATATGCCTTTTTACAATAACTTGATGTCGCAGTAGTCAGTTTAAGAAGCTGAAAACTCAGACTACGAAGATGACAACGAGGTCCCCATGATCGGTGAAAAAACACGAAAGCTCCAAAACCAAATCTATTTATTTTTTTACACTTTAATGTACAAATTTTTTGATATATCTTGAATTAAATAAATTCATTTTGATGATTTCATTTCAAAATTAACTATAATATTTTGCAATAAGTTTGAATTCATATTTTTGAGATAGTTTTTTTTTAATTTGCTCAACATTTCAAAAAGTGGATTTATCTGGTTGTTGCAGTGGGTGCTTCAATTGCAAAATAGTTTATTCGTATAGGAAAAGCCTTATGGAATGAAATTAAAGTCTTGTATTTTTTTTATAAGTTATCTGACTATACAAATAACAATTGTCATAATTCGGTTTTCGGGAAATAACAAAAAATCTTACTTTTTTGTGTACAAAATAATTGCTGAGCTCAATTACAATTTTTTTGTTAAATCAAACTTTAAGCCTTAATTGTACATATGTATGTACATATTTTTATTTTTGGTGATAAAATAGTTTTTTAATATTTATGTATGTAGGTATGTACCTGTGTCGTACTGAATTATCCTTATAATAATATCACCCATAAAATAACAACCCAATCGGAAATTTTCCAACCACCAACAATTTTATCCGCCCACTTTAACCACCAAATAGTTTTTTTCTAACCATTTTGGTGGAAAAAACAACCAATCTGCTAAGACACGCATAATGCATACCGTCAATGCTAGGCACCGTTCTATTTTTAACCATCAGCCGTCGACCTACCCACAGTTGATATGCAGAACCAGTTTGTGCTATTATAAAACAAACCTAACCTAACCTTAAGCTCTCTCTCCCCATGTCACTGTGTGTGACTCGCTCCATTGCTCTCTCTCTATTTCTCTCTCTCTCTCTCTCTCTCTCTCTCTCTCTCTCTCTCTCTCGATCGATCGATCGATCGATCGATCTTTCTCACTCGCTTGCTCCCTACTCTCGGTCCATGGCTATGTGCTTCTTGCTACGTTCGCCCTTTCTCACTCTCTGTCAATCGGTCTCAATCGCTCTCTTCGTTTTTGGTTTCGGAAGTCACGCTTATTTCCGCTGCATCAGGAAAAAGCCTTGGATCAAGGCATTGTCCAAGTTAAATGTACATACGTTACTCCTTAAGCACATCTACTGTTAAATATGTGGCTGTAGTACAATAAGCATTTGAAGTTCAAGTAACCTCAATTACGGACGATCCCAAGATGTATGTGTATGTTCTGCGCATGTTCGTCATATGAATTATTGTCGTTTGACAGCTGAGCTTCCCTTCGTTCCATTTACAATAGCGCGTGTGTTGTGTTTTCGAAAAGAATAATTTTGTGAAATAAAAACTATGGCGGTTTGTTTAGTTTCTGGTTGTGATACCAATAATAACAAGAAAACTAAACAATATAAAAATAAAGTAAATAATGTGCCTGTGAAACAATTTTGTTTTCCCAAAGATTTGGAAATAGCAAAAGTTTGGCAGAATAAATGTGGCAGAAAGCATAAAATAAATGTGGAAATGGCCTACATTTGCTCAAAGCATTTCACTCGGACAAATATATCACGACCACCTTGAACACATCACGTAACCGTTGATGCTTAAACAAGAATTCAGTGCAACAAGTTCCCTCTTTACTTCCACGCAGAAAAAAAAAATTTGGAAAAAGGAATGCACGTTTAGAAGCTGTACTGATTCTTGTAATGTTAAAGTGGATTTTGCTTTAATCACATGAGAAATGCTAATTTGTCGCAGCGTGATAGAGTATGTATGCTCATGGCAGATGAGATGAAGATTCGATCCTGTTACGAGTACGAAAAAAACAGATACTTTGTTTGGGCCGCCCAACTATGTTCAAGTAATAATGGCAAGAGGAATTTTTAGCAATTAAAAACAGCCACTTTACTAATATGACAAAAAACTGACAAAGAATCTAATGGTCGCTGCAATTGCAAATTTAGATTCCATTGGCTATCAATGAGGGAATCTTCATTGATAATAAGTACTTGACACACGCTCCATTGGTTGAGTTCCTTGAGAGTTGAGAATGACAAAAGCGATTTAAAAATTGTGCCTAAGCTTACATCTGAACATTTAACTGTTAAACGTACATAGCAAGAGACAAAAGGTTATAACTATTTAGTTATCAATTATTTTTTATAAAATTAAAATTTGTTTCTTACAGGTCAAATACGCAACTCAACTCTTTTCGCATACAAATTCGTGTGCCTTAAATCGAATGGGAATGTTTTGAGCGCTCCTAATTGGCAAGAACTAGCTGAGCTAATCGAAACCGTAAGTTTTCAGTATTTCCTTACAAATATGCTGTTATTAATGTACATGTACCTATTTTTTTTTTTTTTGCAGATTAATGCATGGTTTGACATTTCCAATTCAAGAGCTCCAAGAGTTGATTCTAGACCAAAAGGAAATCCTAAATAAAATGGAAAGTTTTGTCCTAAGGATGCGATTCGGCAAAAAAAAAAACAGCAAGGAATTATCGCGTAATGCTTCTTACACCCTTACTTACCGTCTTAACCAGGATCTCTTGGAAATGCTTTTTGGAGTGATACGTGCCAAAAATGGACTTTACGACCACCCAAGTGCATTTGAATTCAAATACCCCCTACGTTCCTATTATCTCGGTCAAAATGAAGGCATAATATCAGACTCTTCAAACGTAGAGTCATTTAATGAAGAAGAAGTTCAAATGGATGTTGACCTCAACAATGACTCAGTAATAGTGGACGAGGAGAGCACCCTTAATACTTCAGACCTTTTATCCTGTTTTTCTGATGTATAGTACGATGCCTTGGAGTAACTCGCCGGCTACATTTTAAAGCGTTTTAAATCAAAAATACCAAACATAGGAATTCTTGCTGATAAAGAAGATATAAGAGGATTAACATGGACAAATGTCATCAATGAAGGGGTCTTCAGAAGCCAAGCGAATTTTTTATCATGGAATTGAAGAAGTTAGATTCTATTTTCAACAAATTTAACAATATCCAAGAAGAAGAATACGCTCTCGAACAATCTAAAGGTCACATACGAAATTTGTTTTCTTAAGCAAAAAAAAAAAAAATAAAAACCCAGTTCTCTTAAAAACACTAAAAGAATATGATACACAAAGTTTAATCAAAAACGTTAGAGCCGTTTTCGATCAAATTCAAAATGAAAATAACCGTTACTTAAAAGGTACCAGTTTGAGCCGGGCTAAAACGAAATAAAAACATAAGCAAGAGCTACAGTACGTTTGCAACGAACTGTTTTATACCCTATTCCCCATATTTTTGTATGTGCATGCGTCTGCCTCCCGCAAACAGCCGATGTTTCAGAAACAAAATTCTTCTTTAGCAGACAGAAAAAAATTCAATAACATTAATTTTATGCGGTGTGATGTTCAATTAGTGCTGGCGTAATAAAAAAAAGGAGTGCGCCCAAAGTTAAAACGTTTTATTGCCAAGGCAATCGTTATGAGCTCAGTGACATTCAATTTTATTCTTGCAGATCGATTTGAACAAAACAAGACAAAACTTAAATTTTTAAAAATTAGATTTGGAATGGAAATAGCGATTATGTGTGTTTTTTTTAACAATTCTTGGACCACACTCTGCTACGTAACCATGGAATATAAATCCAAGTGTTCATCTGTTTACTTCAAAACTGCGACCGATAGTTACAAAACGTTAAAAAAATTAATGCATTATACGACTTTTGACGGAAACGCCCCTTAAAAGTGGGCGTGTCTAAAAAATTGTAAGCACTAACTGCGCTTTGATCAGTATTTAGGCATATGTGTAAGACTACAGCTGAATCGAGTAGTTTTTAAGCAATCTTACCTGAACAAAGGTATTTTACCAAAATCACGCCTTTAAAAGTGGGCGTATTGAAAAAATTTACAAAAGAAAATGTAGAGATATATTTTTCAAATAACGAACGGAAGGAAAAAGGTTTAAATTAAACATTGGAAATGCCTTAAATTCTTAAGGCTGCGTTTTTCGTTCTTTCATGAAAAGTAGGCGTAAGCCACGCCCAAAATTCAAAAATTTCTTTTCATACACAAACCTTTTAGATTCTATTAAGAGACGCAAAATTTTGGCTTGCGGATTCATTATAAATACCGTTTATTTACAAAAACAATTTTTGTATAGTTTCTAATGAAAAGTGGGCGTCAGCCACGCCCAAAATCAATTTTTTTGATTTCATACACAAGATGTTTATGTGCCAGTAAGACCCACAAAATTTAATGTTTTTCGCTTTAATATAACAATTGTTATTTTATAAAAACAATATTGATGGTTTTGTATGAAAAATAGGCGTAAGCCACGCCCAAACTGAAATATTTTTGTTTGATTGGAAGAAAGTTTACCTAAAGCTTACGTGTGCAAAATTTTAGCGTTAGGTTTTTATCGTAACTGTACAAAAAACATAATTTAATTTTATTAAATTGATGTTGTTCAACAAAAATGGCGGTTGTGGGCGTGTTTGTGGGCGGATTTTACCGGTTCAAGAACTTAGCCTTACTCTTGAACCAAAGATTATATATACCAAATTTCAGCTTTCTAGCTCAAAAATTGCGACCTCTAGAGAGTATAGATACGGACGGACGGACGGACGGACGGACGGACGGACGGACGGACGGACGGACGGACGGACGGACGGACGGACGGACATGGCTAAATCGACTAGGCTTTTGATTCTGAGTCAGAATATATATATACTTTTCTATACCTAACGGTATTATTTCTCTATGTTACAAACTCCACACCAAATACAATATACCCATTCTATGGAATAGGGTATAAAAACCTCGACAATCGTTTTTCTTCAAACTGCTATATGTATCAAGTTTGAAGAAAATCTGTCAACCCGTTTAAAAAAGACGCACAGACAAACCGACGGACGGTATGGCGAAAACCATTTGTTTACGTTTCTCTATCATCGTAATGTCAAATTTAATTAAAACCTCGAATTTTGTTTTCTGCACGAAACCAATACTTGCCCTATAGAGCGAGTAAAAAAAAATGCATTAGGCCAACCATATAATACCACTTCTTATCAAAAATATATAGGTACAACAAATGTTACTTATAAAATAATAAAACTTACTATTCTGTTGTATCCGTGAGCTGGTATTCTCTACTGCGCGAGAAACATTTTTGTATACCTTCATCTGCCCAAAGTGCTTTTAAAGCAGATGCATGTGATTCACTCATCGATTTAACGTGTTGACAATCAAAATCCCTTATCAATTCTACAGAATCCTACAAAGTATAATACTACATACATTAAGATTCTAATTCTATCCATTACCGCACAGTCATAAGCATAAAGGGTATTTTTTTAGAGGTATAAGACTGTAAGTTTGGCAGCACTGTTTGCATTAACAGCCAATTTATAATTTATTTCATTATGAGTCGACTGACGCCTGAACAACGCATGCAAATTGTGCAGATTTATTTCGAAACACATGGTTTCCGCTACTGATACAGCAATAAAACTTATTTTTGGCTAAGTGGTTCGTGCTACGAACGAAAATACCAGAAATCGTATTCAAATAAAAATGTTAACGAATTTATCTTGCAAAAAAGACAATTTTTTGACAACTAATACATTTTATCTGTTATTTATTTCATTTCATTTTTCAATGCCTCTAAAAAAAAACACCCTTTACAAGAAATTAAATAACGTTGTGCAAATACTAACCATAATGTTTGGTGATTCATACTCAATTTTTAGCATATCCATTGCTGCTATCATCGATTGCATAGATCTATAGATATTTCGAAAAACATCTTGAATAAAGGATTTACGGTAATTGACATCAAAACCTTTGCCGTGAATAATTTCCATCTGCTTGAAAAAGGTTGTCTTGCCTGATTCTGCAGTTCCTAAAAAAAAAAAACAATTTATTTAGTTAATCTCTATAGACCTAGCTCAAATATCCGGGATCGTATAAGCTCTTAGCTTGCAAAAATTAAAAATAGTAGAAGAGTTCAAAGTTTAAATGAGAGAGCGTTTAGAAAAGTTAGATAGGAGATAAATACAAAAGGAGATGCCGAAGCATATTGGTTTTGAAAGTCTGCAAATGGCAGGGTTCAAATCCACGTGCGTCGGTTAAAATATTTGTATAGCGTTTTTTGAAGTGATAACTTCTTATGGGAGGGTAAACCGCTTTGTAACGTAACGCGTTACGGTGGCTCTGTCTGGCTTCCCTTTCTCTCACGTATACAGTAGCAGTAGGCATGCTCCTCCTCTCTCACTTTAACCTACAGCGCATTTTTTAAAATAAATAACCTTTCCTCACTTTATCATATTAATATACATAAAGTTTAAGTAATAACCTAAGCTTTTCTCAAGTTAAACAATTTCAATATTGTAGAGCTATAAATACCTCTGCTATTAATATTGTATAGGCAGTTGAGTTCCAAGCCTCATTAAATAAAGATCACTATAACAATCAACGACATCTTGACTTTTATTTTACAATATTAAATAGTTCAACTTAGATTAGTTTAAGTGATCACTTCTGTCGACCGTATCGAGACGCACAGGTTTTTTGTAGACCCTATTCCATAGAATGGGTATATTGTATTTGGTGTGGAGTTTGTAACATAGAGAAATAATACCGTTAGGTATAGAAAAGTATACATATTTTGACTCAGAATCAAAAGGTTAGTCGCGGTTTAGCCATGTCCGTCCGTCCGTCCGTCCATTCGTCCATATGTATACTCTCTAAAGGTCGCAATTTTTGAGCTAGAAAGCTGAAATTTGGTATATATAATCTTTGGTTCAAGAGTAAGGCTGAGTTCTTGAATCAGCAAAATCCGTACTCAAACACGCCCACAATCACCATTTTTTGGGTGTGGCTGGGTGCTGTATGAATAGGGTAGGCCCTGATTGGTATCAACATGGCGATGCCCAGCGTTGCAACTGTCTCATACGCATCAATTGTGCTTATTTTACCTCCAAGTGGTAGCCATCGGGTACTGGTCTTGTCCACCCGGACTTGACTTGCTGAACTTATAAGCGCGAGTGTTGATCACAGAAAAATAGCAACACTATAATTGCCCTGCCATAAAACTCCTCTGTTTCTCTTGTTGGGTAGCAGTTTATTCTGTACGAACCCCTCAGAAAGCAAGCGAGCGGCGGATGAGCTTCCAATTAAGTGAACCAACGGCGACGCTACAGACAATATGGTAGGCACCCCATTGAGCTACTTCGACATATTCGGAGCTCAGGTCTTTGGGTCCTTTCACTACTATTAGTCAGGGTAGTGAAATAGAGAAGGTGGCGGATGAGCCCATATAGGACCAACGGTAGCTCTCACATCCCCGTAGTGGGTTACTGACTCTGGATTTTTCTCCAGCTCCTTTTGTCCAAGGAGAGCAGCATAGGGCCTGGTCCCCCAGGTTGGGGGTTGTGCGTCGGGGTAACTTCCCTACCACGTAAAAAAATTAATAGTTCCGAAACAACCAATTGCCTCGGATATGGATGACCCTACTGATGACGACCCTAGCAAACGAAACAAGGACAACGAATTTCGGTTCTGCACGTGGAATGTCCGGACCCTTAACAGACCACGTGCAGCCGAACAATTAGTGGAAGCTCTAGATGGTGTCAAAGCCGACATCACAGCCATCCAAGAAGTGCGATGGGATGGTGAAGGCACAAGGAGGATGAAAAACTGTGACATCTACTACGGCAAGTGCTACAGGACAAGAAACCAGCGGCTATTTGGATGCGGATTTGTGATAAGAGGAAGGCTTAGGCAAGAAGTCTTGGGGTTTCGTGGCATAAGCGAACGCATTGTCACAATCCGCATTAAATCCAAATTCAGCAACATCTCGCTGATCTGCGTCCACGCCCCCACGGAGGAAAAAGATGACACGACCAAAGAAGAATTCTACGATCTTCTCGAGAAGACGTATGATGAATGCCCGAAGTACGACACTAAGTTTATTCTTGGTGACTTCAACGCCAAAATCGGAAAGGAGGGTAACTTTGGCTCGACAGTCGGAAAGCATAGCCTGCACGACAACACTTCCGGTAACGGACACAGGCTAATCGACTTTGCTGCGGGGCGCAGTGTCATCTTAGCTAGCACATACTTCCCACACCTCAATATTCACAAGGGGACCTGGCGGTCTCCTGATCAAAATACCGTCAACCAAATTGATCACATTGCGATTGATAGCAGACATGCGTCCAGTGTCATGGATGTCCGCACTTTCCGAGGGGCCAACATAGACTCGGACCACTACCTTGTTGTAGCTAAAGTGCGAATGCGGATCTCCACCAGACCGCAGAACCGAACATCCACTGTGAGAAAGTTTGATGTTGCTAAGTTACAATCGCAAGAGACCGCCACAACCTTTGCCAATCATGTCTCCTCTTATCTCTTGACAAGCCCGGCGCCTGCGCCAAACCCAGAGGCCCAGTGGCATCATTGCAAAATGGCCATCAAAACCGCTGCCACGGATGTTTTGGGTTTCATTAGGCGACCACAACGAAACACCTGGTTCGATGATGAGTGCAGGCTCGCACACTTGGCCAAAGACGAAGCCTATCATGCAGTTCTGAATGCCAGAACTAGAGCTGCCAAGAGCGCTTTCCGTGCGGTATACCAGCAAAAGAGGAAAGAGGAACATCGGCTTTTCAGAAGAAAAAAAAGAGAACTGGAAAAACGAATGGTTGAATCTATTGAGGGGTGCTACGGCAGAAGCAATGTTCGAAAGTTCTACCAAAGGGTAAAGCATTCGTCCAAGGGTTACAAAGCCCGAGCGGAAGCATGTAGAGACGAGGGTGGGAATGTCGTTGTAGATACACAGTCGGTGCTGAGAATTTGGAAAGAACACTTCTGCAGACTGTTAAACGGCGAAGACAACCAACTAATCGCTGTCAGGCAGAATGATCCATTCGATTTGGATGATGATGAACAAAATTTCCGTCCTCCCGACCAAGAAGAAGTTCGGATAGCAATATCTAAACTAAAGTCCAACAAGGCTGCTGGAGCTGATGGCCTTACGGCTGAACTCTTCAAAGCAGCGGGAGATGACTTGGTGAGGAGCATACACCAACTCATCTGTACAATCTGGTCGGATGAAAGTATGCCTGACGAATGGAACCTCAGCATTGTGTGCCCTATCCACAAGAAAGGAGATACTCTAAACTGCGCCAACTACAGAGGTATAAGTCTCCTAAATGTCGCCTATAAAATCTTGTCGGCCATTCTGTGTGAACGTCTGAACCCTTTCGCACGTGAACTGATTGGCCCCTATCAGTGTGGTTTCAGGCCCGGTAAGTCAACCGTCGACCAAATTTTCACACTTCGGCAGATTTTGGAAAAGACCCAAGAATTCCAAATCGATACTCACCACCTCTTTATCGATTTTAAAGTCGCCTATGACAGCGTAAACAGAAACGAGCTGTACAGAGCCATGTCGCTTCTTGGCATCCCTGCCAAACTCGTTCGATTGTGCAGGATGACTATGGAGAACTCGCGCTGCTCCGTCAAGGTTGGTAAGAACACCACCGACTCATTTAATGTCGAGAAAGGCTTACGACAGGGTGACGCGCTGTCATGTAACCTCTTCAACATCATTCTTGAGGCAATCGTACGCAACTCGCATGTCAACACCAGCGGTACGATTTTTTTTAGATCCGTTCAATTACTTGGCTATGCTGATGATATTGACATTATTGGAAGAACGAAGCGCGCTGTCAGTGGAGCATTCGCAAGTATTGAAGTGGAAGCGGCTCGAATGGGTCTGGCTGTAAATGAAGATAAAACAAAGTATATGCTGTCCTCGGGTGAAGTAGATCATCACCGTAGGCTCGGACAAAACGTCACAATGGACAGATATAACTTTGAGGTTGTCAAGGACTTTGTTTATTTGGGTTCCACTATAACCTCTCAGAACAACATCAGTGAAGAGATCAGTCGAAGAATCACTCTTGCCAATCGCTGCTTCTTCGGGCTAAGAAGGCATCTTAGTAGTAAAGCCCTCTCTCAAAGGACCAAGGAGACACTATACAAGACCCTTATCATCCCAGTCCTGCTGTATGGGGCAGAAGCGTGGACACTGACACAATCGGATGAATACAGGCTGGGGTGCTTTGAGAGAAAGATTCTTCGGGTGATATTCGGGCCTGTATGTATCAATGGAGTATGGAGGAGAAGATTCAATGACGAACTGTACGGGCTATACAGCGACATTGACTTTGTTAAGAAGCTGAAAATTCAGCGGCTTAGATGGCTGGGTCATGTGGAGCGTATGGACGAAAACGCTCCTGCCCGACGAGTCTTCAATTCCAACCCGGAGGGCCGACGCAGTTCTGGAAGACCCCATCTAAGGTGGCGCGATCAAGTTGTAAACGACCTCAACCAACTTGGTGTGCGCAACTGGAGGCCACTGGCTAGGGACCGGCCTAGCTGGCGAGGAATGTTGGTTGAGGCCGTGGTCCACAATGGACTGTCTGCGCCACCTTAAGTAAGTAAGTAAGTTACGCCCACTTTTCATGATAGAACGAAAAACGTATTCTCAAAAATTTAAGGTACTTCCAATATTCAATTTAAACCTTTTTCCTTCCCTTCTCTATTTGAAAAATATATCTCTATATTCTCTCGTGTAAATTTTGTAAATACGCCCACTTTTAAAGGCGTGATTTTGGTAAAATACCTTCGTTCATGTTAGATTGTTTAAAAACTACTCGATTCAGCTGAAGTTTTACACATATGCCGAAATACTGACTTATGATCAAAGCTCAGTTAGTTCTTCAAATTTTTAAGACACGACCACTTTTAAGGGACGTTTCCATCAAAAATCGTATAATGAGTTAATTTTTTAAGGTTTTTTAACTATCGGTCGCAGTTTTGAAGTAAACAGATGAACACTCAGATTTATATTCCTTGGTTACGTAGCAGAGTGTGGTCCAAGAATTGTTAAAAACACCGATAATCGCATACATACAAAAATACACACATACAAAAATATAGGGAATAGGGTATCCAACAGTTCGTTGCAAACTTACTGTAGCTCTCGCTTATGTTTTTTTTTTATTTTTTATTTCAGTTGCGTAACAAAATTATAAACTTACCAAGCAGCAATATAGTGACTTTATTGCGTAATTTTCTTCGCTCTTCCCTCTCTTCGTTCAATCTTTTTTCGATTTTCTTCAGAGCTTCTTTGATTCTCTTCCTTTCTAGGCTCTTTTCTTTTTTTATTCTCTTTTCGTCTTCCGTTGAACAGCAATTCATGATTTCTTATTTCGAAATAGATTCTTACAACAAAATCTGTAAAAATAATATTTTGAAGTTTTATAAAACCATTCTCTACAAATCACACAAATACAACAAAAAACCACAAATAACGCAAAACAACAACAAGAATCCATAAGTGCTGAGAGTGTATGCGAAGTTTTACGCAATTACGCACACTTATTCAATTTTCTGAAATCAGGACAGAATTACTGTTGCAGAACTGCCAAGAAAATTATTATCTTAAAAACTCAAATAGCCACATAAAATGGGAGTCACAACATTTTGTCCATATGCATGACAACTTTCATTCTCAAACAGGAAACTGACAGAATCTGTCAATATTACTAAATAGAAAATAAACTGACATTCTTGAGGACTTTCTATTGAAAGAAAAGAAGCGTCCAGATGCACCCGGAAGTCTTCTGAAACCGTTCCATTTGTAAGCAAATGAAACTTCTGACGATTCTGAATTTCGACATATCGTCGGTTAAACTTCATAACCTGCGTTAGTCGTTTTTGTAAGTTTTTCAGAAATCAAAAAATACCTGATTGTCTATTTATGTAATACATACAAATATATCGTAAGTACGAGTATATAAGAATTCAATTCGATTAACTTGCGTATAGTATGAGACTTACGAGGTAGGTACTGCTTAATTTTTTTTTTAATGGGATTTATAAATCATAGTTTTTAAATGTTGCCATTCCTGAAAATTTTTGGAACAATATTGTTGAGCTGAAAATACCAAAATATATCTCTGAATTTTCTGATGATTTTGCATTACAGTAGACGCTCGATATACTGAACCTCCTGTATAGTGAACCACCAAAATTTAACACAGACTACTCTAAATAGTGAACTATGAAAATCTTGATATAGTGAACTCGATTTTTTTTTTTGCAAAATCCAACGAAAAATTATTGAGTTGCAATGTGCCAGTGCATGTGAACTATTTTATTTTTCAGAACAATTTACAGTTCCTTGTGTGTTTTCCATACTGTGGCACGAAAGTAAATATACAGCTGTCCAATTAAAAGACAAGGTGACAAGCATGTGAGAGTGTGTGCTGTGGTGATTGGAACAGAGCCACTTTTGCTTCAGATGAAGAAGTCGATGTCGAAAACGACGAAGAAGATGTGCAATTTGTTATGGATCGTCCTGCATGTTCGGTTTCATCAAAAGAAGACGTTATTTTTTTTTTTTTTTTTGATAAGGTGATTGAGTGGGCAGGACATACTAATGCATTTTTCTGATATTTAAGTTATGAAACGCTTATAAGAAAGAGCAGTGCAATTCAATTTAAGTTTAAAGAAGAGACAAATGAAGGTGAAAAATTCTTTTCCAAAAATTTAATTGTTTCATTATTAAAAAAAAAATTGTATCTTGTGTTCCTCAAAAAACTATTTTTATCTCTATGCTTGTTAAAGCTTGACATAAGGTTTTTTGTTATTTTCTTTTGTTTAAACTGTTGAATTAATAAAAAAAAAAAAAAAAAATGAAAGAATATTATTTATACCAAACTAAGTGTATGCAAGCATTTGAAAATTCCCGCTCGAAATAGTGAACAATTTCGATAAAGTGAACAGAACTGATTTGTATTTGTTCACTATATCGAGCGTCTACTCTAATAATATTTTTTTCGAATTTTTCGACTTACGAGGTTATGAAGTTTAACAGACGATATGTGTAATGACATAATCATTGAGTCAAAATCTGATGCTAAAGCCGTCTTTGCATAGCAACAAAGGTAGGTGAGCGGTATTTAAAAGTGGAACAAGTAAAAATCCCTTTGTACCGCGAAGTGGGCTGCGAGCTGCGACACCAGTTTGACAATTGGAAAAATTATCAAAGTGATTGTACGTGTGAACGGACATTTTGTTAAATAATAATGACATTGTGTCAAAATTGAACAGAAGAAATTTTGCTTGTTCCATTGGTTGAGTAGTTCCCCGAGTGAAACCAATGGAAAGTGCTAATAATCTATCTAAAGCCAAATTAACAAGCTATAGCATAGGTATCGGGTTTTTCAATAAGAGTGCTACAAAAGTTTTCTTAAATTAAACAAAAACGGTTTCGGATATCAATGAAATTCTTTATTCCTGTAAAAATACGTTTGACGCCATTATCTATGAAATTTGATTTTTTTTTGCATGGCAACCACGGGCACGCTTGCAGAGGTCCAGACGCTGAACCCGATTTTTGACGGTTTTCAAGTATAAATCGGCCGATACTGCTGCAGTTTCACGTTCGATATTCGTACGAAGTTCATCAATCGTCGCTGGCTTGTTGACATAGACCATAGACTTGACGTAGCCTCACAGGAAATAGTCTAACAGCGTCAAATCGCACGAACGAGGCGGCCAAGTGACTGGACCATTTCGTGAGATAACACGTTCTCCAAACTTGGTTTCCAATAAATTGATTGTGACATTCGCTGTGTGGCATGTGGCGCCGTCCTGTTGGAACCACATGTCTTCCAAGTCCATATCATCCAATTGGGGCCAAAAATATTCGGTTATCATTGAACGGTAGCGATCCCCATTCACAGTAACGTGCCGGTCTTGATCATCATAAACCACATCAAACCGTATTTTTTTCGGGATGCAATGATGACTTATGGAGTAAGCGTGGATTGCTGCCTGACCAATAATGCATATTATGTTTATTGACGAGCCTCATCGCTGAAGATGATTTTTCGATGAAAATGCAAATCATTTTCAAATTGTTGCTCAGCCCAATTCACGAACAAACGACGCTTCTGGTGGTTAAGCGGCTTCAGTTCTTTCGTCAATTTAATCTTGTAAGGATATCGGCCAAGATCTTTTCACAAAATTCACTACAACGATGTCACAGAGATGCGCAACGCTTGGGAACGACGTGGGAGAGACGCATTTGGGCTTTCTACAACTGAAGCCTCAGCGGCAGCAATATTCTCGACACTACGGGCACTTCTTTGTCTCACTGGCACGGGAACATTTTGTACTGTGCCTGTGGATTCAAATTTCTCCATTAGACGCTCAATTGTTGATCTGCTAGGACGATTATGACGACCATAAATTGGACGTAGCGCTCTTAACGTTGAGGCGTATTTGTTGTTAATCGGCGAAAATCTCACTTTATCATCAAACTCTAATAATTTATTAATTGAAATACATATAGCAAAAACATTTCACACATGTTTAGAATTTTATGTCTCTTAACCTCAAACATATCTTTATTTTCCATTTTATTTTAAATAATGACAGCTGGAAATTCGTACCCAGAAAAAAATCCGGACTTCCATCGAACACTGCAAAAGCACTGGATTAAAAAAAGTGTCACAATAAAAGAAAGGAAAGTCACACTTTGTTTTTTATTTGTATAACCTGCAGCGACTCATTGTTCATTGTTTTCATTGTTATCGGTGAGAACTGACACTTAGTCATACAAAATCTATATATACAGGGTGATTCACGAGCGTTGTGCCAAAAAGCTAGAGCGTGTAGGTTGAGTTGAGACAAGAAAAAAATCGTATAGGAGGGGGGGTCTATTCCCCTCCGTTTAGCCAGGAGGGGCAATTTTCTGAAAAACTGACTTATTTTGTTAAAAAAAATATTAGAAATCAACGGCTTCGTTTGCAACACCGTGTTATACCTTTTTGGAAAGCCAAAAACTACTTCTTTCATTTCGTTTTCAAATTAAATTGTTTTAACAAATAGTTCAAAAAACATAAATTTTCAAACTCAAAATTTTGAAAAAAAATTTGAAAAAATAATTTTAAAACTAATTTTTTTCAAAATTTTACGTAATTAAGTATAATTTTTGTTCTCAGAATTCAATGCTCTTATTAATTTTTAATCCAACACTGAAAACCGTATGGCTCTACGGCTTTTTGTTATCAAGGTATTCAAAAATAACCGAACCTACTTCTTCACAAAAACACGAAAAAATTGACTAAATGATGGCACATCCCGTAAGGCTAGATTTTCTTGTTTTTGTGAAGAAGTAGGTTCGGTTATTTTTGAATACCTTGGCAACAAAAAGTCGTAGAGCCATACGGTTTTCAGTGTTGGATTAAAGATTAATAAGAGCGTTGAATTCTGGGAACGAAAATTATACTTAATTACGTAAAATTTTGAAAAAAATTAGTTTTAAAATTATTTTTTCAAATTTTTTTTCAAAATTTTGAGTTTGATGTTTTTTGAACTTTTCTTTAAAACAATTTAATTTAAAAACGAAATGAAAGAAGAAGTTTTTGGCTTTATAAAGAGGTATAACACGGTGTTGTAAACGAAGCCGTTGATTTCTAATATTTTTTTTAACAAAATAAGTCAGTTTTTCAGAAAATTGCCCCTCCTGGCTAAACGGAGGGGAATAGACCCCCCCTCCTATACGATTTTTTTCTTGTCTCAACTCAACCTACACGCTCTAGCTTTTTGGCACAACGCTCGTGAATCACCCTGTATAAATAGGCGAGCAGTTTTTTTTTTGTGGTACCAATTGCGAGGTGGTTACCCAACCGATTGAGATAATATATATATCGTTGGAAAGGCATTACTGAGTAGGGGTGACGGGAATATTTTTATTTTGTATTTTTTTGAAAATACAGTTAAAAATGTCTTGGCGTGTTTTTTTACCATTTTTTCCGTATACATTCGCTGTAAAAAAAAATTTGCACACAGTTTTGGGCATTTTAATGGCCGAATTTTGGCCACCGGGCGATTCTAGTATAAATAAAACTATGTTTTAAAAAATAATACGGGCAAGTGAGAGTCGGACTCGCTCACGAAGGTTTCCATACCATTATCTATAAGAACGGCCAAAAATCACGTTTGTTGTATGGGAGCCCCCCTTAAATATTTATTTTATTTATTTTAAGTATTTTTTGTTATAGCGGAAACAATAGTACATCATCTGTAAAAATTTCATCAGTCTAACTATCACGGTTCATGAGATACAGCCTTGTGACGGACGGACAGACGGACAGCGAAGTCTCAGTAATAGGGTTCCGTTTTCACCCTTTGGGTACGGTACGGAACCCTAAAAAAACAGAAATGAATATTTTTAATCATTTAAAGTGACTCATACTCTTTTATTAAATCAACTGCTGAAGAAAGGTACCTGCTGGAGGAAAAAACCAGAGCTATCGGCAAACACCACTATGACACTGGCCAAATGTATGTGTTCAAGTAGACACAGCGTTAAAATAGAGCAGAAGCATTTTGCCGAGTTTGCCAAAAGAAGATAATCGACACCGAGAGGATTATTAGTTTTTTTTTCGATTCTCGAAATAAGGGAATTTTTAACTTTCTACCACTTCACTTACTCAGGTTTGTTAGCCTTCGGTGAGTTTTTGGATTTAAAAATACGTGAAACTGGTAACAATAATGGGTGCGCAAAGCCACTCTCCAAAAAAATGATTGTATTTGGCATTTTTAGTATTAGTGCTTAGACTTGTAAAATTGTTTTCTCATTAACGTAAACGGAGCAGTTTCAGTAGTCTTCTGGATGCTTTTATCACTTTAATTATTTGTCATTAGTATAGGGTGGGTCATTACCTATTAGGCTAGGTTCCTATGTTAATTTCGTGGTATATTTTAAGAACGAAGATTTTCAAAATTATTCCACATTTAATATTTTTAAGAATCTTATCTTAGATAGGATAGGAATTTCGCTGTGCATTTTATTTTCTAAAGGTTTGGATAGAGTTAAGAAAATTCAAGGATTACAAATTAGAATACATAAGATCATTTGATGTCTAGTCTTTTCCTTGGATAAGTTTATATGAAATAAAATATCGATCACAAATACATTTATAGATAACTATAGTAGTTGTTTTAAAATTTAATTAACAATATTGGAACATTGCTCGGAACAATACACACTTCTGTACTTTTTGCCCACAACTTTTGTATAATATTGTAACTGTTTAAATGATAAGTCTACTTAAATTCTCGAAATGATTTTGAATGAACCGAACTGTTAGATCAGAATCAAACCACTGAACTGATTTAAAAAAATAAAAAATACAAGATTCGAAAGGTTAATCATAACAAAATGTTTCATTTCATTTTTTTTTTAAATATAAAAATGAAACATAAGTGTTGTATACATATACACATACAATACATATAAGTAAGTTTATGAACAAAAATTAAAAAAATTTCTTTGTTAGTCATCAGCGTTAAATTCAAATAATTTAAGAAATGAACATATGCGTCAGCGATAAGAGAAATCATTATTTTGTTATGTCCATTGATTTGAAGTCTGTATACATTTTTGGTAGATACGCAAAAAAAGGATGTCATCCCTTCCATTGGAAGCTTTGAAACAAAAAAATCTTTCCCAAAAATTAAGCGTTCTTATTTATCTTATAATTAATGTTTACAGAATTCTTTTATATAAATATTTAACATAATTATTATATTTTTGGAATGTGTTAAGAAAACAAAACGCACGGTATGGCACAAAATAATGTGACTAAGAAAAAGTTAAGGAATTTTTCCACACCATACATTGTGTTGCTAATACTTAATTAAACCCCTCCCTCCATTCGGTCCGCCTACGTTTGCCATCAGTCTGCTTCTGCTCAGAGATGCCGTCACTTTGTATGCCCTTTCTGCAACCGTGCGTAGCTATTTGTTCCCAGAAGGTCAGCCCGTTGTGTCGAATCTAATTCCAAGGTATTGCACTGCGTTCTTACTCGTTTTTGAATATATAATATTTTTTTCAAGAGTTCTTAAACTGGTAAAATCCGCCCACAAACACTCCCACAATCGCAAAATTGTTTTGTTGAACAACCTCAATTTGGTAAAATTAATTATGTTTTTTGTACAGTTACGAAAAAAACATAACGCTAAAGCTTTGCATACGTAAACTCTAGGTGCATCTTCTTGCAAATAAATAAAAATATTTTAGTTTTAGCGTGGCTGACGCCCACTTTTTATTTGAAACTATAAAAATTGTTTTTGTAAATAAATGAATCCACAATCCCAAATTTGTGAGTTTGTGCGTCTCTTAGTCGAAACTATTAAGGTTGTGTTTGTGTATGAAAAGAAATTTTTGAATTTTGGGCGTTTCTTACTCCCACTTTTCATGAAAGAACTGAAAATGTAGTTTTAAAAAATTTAAGGTAGGTACCAATATTCAATTTTTAATTTTTTTCCGTTCGTTATTTGAAAAATATATCTCTACATTTTTGTGTGTAACCTTTTTCAATACGCCCACTTTAAAAGGCTTTGTTCAGGCAAGATCGTTTAAAAACTACTAGATTCAGCAGTAGTTTTACACATATCCATGTATGCCTAAAAATTGACTAATTGTCAAAGCTCGCAGTTATTTCAATTTTTTTTTTACAAATTTTTAGGACATTTTTACGGCTACATACTTTGATTGAAAACCATTTACTTTGATGATATAAATGCCAAAGAAAAGCACTCGAAAACTCATACCTTGAGGGCGGTGGTTAGGGGGCCATTGATGATTGATTTAATCATCTTTGATATCACTTTACCTTTGTGAAAGCCCTTTATTCGTATAAGGCTTATACTTACAGTTGCCAAAATTTAACGCCTGTAAGTATTCCATATTCAAACATTTTGTATTTTTCATACATAGGTGTTTTTTTTTAAGGTTTTAAGCCTTATGTTAGCCGCACTGTTTTTTTGACAGCAATTTTTGCATCTGGCATTATGATTTATGTTTAGTTTCTATTGCCATTTCATCATGAATCCACTCACGCCTGAACTACGCATGCTAATTGTGCAGATTGAAGCCGCAAAATCATAGGCGTACGGCGAACATTCGTTAAAAATTCTCGAAGCGAGATTGCTGTTGATCCCGATTTTCACAGGAAAACCTTGTTAAGCGATGAAGCGCATTTTTGATTGAATGGCTACGTCAATGAAGCCATTGTTGGTGGAATCGTTGATCATTCATTAAAACGATGGCGGCACGAGGGTTACAGTCAATGGAGGCCGTTAGAGAACCATGATCAACGACCTTTCATTCTTGAATTTAAGCACCTTGATGTGCGGGAGCTGTGGTTGCAACAAGACCCAGACTTAGAAACATGTCACATAGTGCGTGCCACAATTAATTTGTTCAAGGAAACGTTTGGTGGGCGCATAACTTCGCCATTTGGACCTGTCGGCCTCCAAGTATGTGCGATTTAACTCTAGACAATTTCAAGTGGAGTTTGTGAAGTCGCTAGTCAACGCCCATAAGCCAGAGAATATTGATGACTTGGAAAATAAAATTCGCGCGTTATTGCCGATTATGCTATACCCCAAATACTGCAAGGAGTGGTCGAAAACTCGACCTCAAGATTGGACTACACCCGCGCCGCCAGCAGCGGTGGCCATAAGTCAGAAATCATTTTAACTTGTGAAAATATGTAAACTAAGGCAAGTTATGCATTATGTCTGTCTTACTTTCGTAAGTAAAACTTACATGTGTAATTTCAGCTTTAAACTTAGTACACGGTATTTTGGTATAAGTATTTTCTAGCATTAAAACTAAAACTAACGGTACCTACCTGCCATATGATTTTTAATGAAAAACTAATTATTCTCAAAAACAGCTATTACGATTTTGATAAAACTTTCTGAATAGAATTTTTCGTTTCAGATTAATGTTTTGGTTGGAACAGATTTTTCAGGAAAAGTTTCATAACGGTAGCTTTCATAGGACCTTTTTTCAACTCGGATTTTCTCGTGAGCCACTTGACAAATTTTGATTATTTTTTTAATGTGAAATAACTTTCATAAACGAAATTATGTAAATTCTTAAAATTTTCAAAAAAAAAGCTTTTACAAAAAGTTCATATTATTTTGTCTCAGATTTTTTTCCAGAATTTACAGCACCAAGACCATATACTGTCACACACTAGACCAAGTTCGTCCGACCCAGTCGTGCACTTTAATTTCTGTGTTTTATTTCTTTTTTTATTTCCTTGCCTCTAAAAAAACATCCTTTAACTTTCTATAACGTCTTATGAACAAACACATGTATTTATTGGCACGGTTGATATCGGTTTTCTGTTCATACCTAATAAAACTGCAGACATGCCATTTCCAAGCATCGCATCCATCATCGGTCCAATATCTGCAGGAACGACATGTTAACATACAAGTTTCGAGACGTATGTTTGCAAAGCACTTTGATGTTGTCTGCCACACTACCATCATGTAGAAAAATGAGGCAAAAAGCATCGACAAACTCAATAAAGTTTGTTTTTAGTCACTTCCAGTGTAATAATTGTGTTATACTTTAAAGTTCAAATGAAACAGATTTAAAAAGCCAAGTTGACGTGAACGATGTTACAAAAGTTAGGTAAGAGTTAATAGGTTCATCACTTTGAATGTGGTCGTGGATGTATGTACAGTACATACTCTTGAGCTTGGAGACATCCTGATTTAAGAAGAATAAAAAAAGCCTGATAAATTTAATTTCGTAGCTCTTTTAGAGATTTTTTACAATTTAGGTCAAAGCGTTTTGCTAGAACCCCAGCCCACTTTTGCCAACTCATTTCCTTTGGATAAACACTTTGCTTGCGCTGTTTGGTTTGGTGTGTCCTGATCCTGAAAACAAAATTAATTTACACAAAACAAAGTTAGGTCAATGAATTTTTATTTAGTATAGGGTTAGTTTAATGAAACAAACATATGTAATTTAACTGGGATTATGTTGTTAGACACCAGAGATCAAGGAGCTCCAGATGACGTATTTAGTGGCATACTATGAGGCAGGATAATAATTAAATAAGCTGACCATTTTGTTAATTTCACTTGGGCCACTTTGTGATGAGAAGAAATGTATTTGAGCGATGTTACATACTCGTACATGTACATCATAAGTTTGGAATGATGTTGTGTTTATAACAGTAGAAACCACTACAAAAGCTAGCGTGTGTGCTCTTTGCTTTTTGTAAATAATAATAAAATTTAATATTTTTAAGGTGTATTAAAATAATAGAAAAAATGTGCGTGCGTACATTTCAGAAGTGAAACATCTTTGGCAAACTAATTTTTATTTTTTGGCACCGCTTCTTAAGGCCGCTTACCCGCCTAACACATTTAATATTAAACACATCACATTTTTCATATCAACCTTCCAGCATTCATTTAACCACATACCAAGTCACATCCCTGCTAGCCGCCAATCTATTTAAAACCATCAACCAACTGACTACCAATGGTATCAGATGAAATTTATGAAATCCCACCGGATTCGAAATAAAATCCCGCTAATTTTGTACTGTTGGGGAAAAAACCACCATATTTTGTTTAATAGAAAAAAGCCAATGCATTTTCCAAAAAAAACACTTTAGACCCGCACGTTCTAACTTGCGTCCAAAATTTGATATCCCAGTTTGAAACCGTAGTCGATTTGATCGCATTGCAGTCACCTCCTTAAGTTTGCGCATGTAATTAAGTATTGAAAGCACACTATTCAGCTTAAATGCAATCAATTTAACACCAGTTTGAAACTAGAATTTCAAAATAGTTTATTCGTGTAGGGATAGCCTTATGGAATGAAATTAAAGTCTTGTATTTTTTTATAAGTTATCTGACTATACAAATAACAATTGTCATAATTCGGTTTTCGGGAAACAACAAAAAAAATCTTACTTTTTTGGGTAAAAAATACTTGCTGAGCTTAATTACTATTTTTTTGTTAAATCAAACTTATTTTTTTTTTATTTTTGGTTATAAAATAGTTTTTTAATATTTATGTATGTGGATATGTACCTATGTCGTACTGAATAATCCTTAAAATAATATCACCTCATAAAATAACAATCCAATCGGAAATTTTCCAACCATAAAAACCCACCCAAATTTTTTCCCACTACTTTACCCACCAAATAGTTTTTTTTTTTAAACATTTTGGTGGGAAAAACAACCAATCTGGAAACACTGCTGACTGCCTAGAGTGAATATACGAAACACTTTTACCTGCTAAGACACGCATAACGCATTCCGTCCCTGCTACCCACCGTTCTATTTTCAACCATCAGCTGCCGACCTACCCACAGTTTATATGCAGAACCAGTTTGTGCTATAATAAAACAAACCTAACCTAACCTACAGCTCTCTCTCCCCATGGCACTGTGCGTGATGCGACGTTCTCTCTCTCTCTCTCTCTCTCTCTCTCTCTCTCTCTCTCTCTCTCTCTCTCTCTCTCTCTCTCTCTCTCTCTCTCTCTGTCGATCTTTCTCACTCGCTTGCTCCCTACTCACGCTCCATGGCTAAGTGCTTCATCCTACGTTCGCCCTTTCTCATTCTCTGTCAATCGGTCTCAATCACTCTCTCCATTTTCGGGAACGGAAGTCACACTTATTTCCGCTGCATCAGTAACAATTTTACCCCCATGCGCCTAAAGATGTTTCACTTCAAAAATCTTAAAAACTTACTTTTTGGAAGACCTAACATACTCTCTCCATTTTCGGGAACGGAAGTCACACTTATTTCCGCTGCATCAGTAACAATTTTACCCCCATGCGCCTAAAGATGTTTCACTTCAAAAATCTTAAAAACTTACTTTTTGGAAGACCTAACATCACTTACGAAATATTGGTTCTCACCGGAGCAGCAGAAGTATCCGCAAAGTCAAAGTATTAAATTTTTAACGAATGTTTATACCCTATTCCATAGAATGGGTATATTGTATTTGGTGTGGAGTTTGTAACATAGAGAAATAATAAAGTTAGGTATAAAAAAGTATATACATTCTGACTCAGAATCAAAAGCCTAGTCGATTTAGCCATATCCGTCCGTCCGTCCGTATGTATACTCTCTAGAGGTCGCAATTTTCGAGCTAGAAAGCTGAAATTTGGTATATATAACCTTTGGTTCAAGAGTAAGGCTAAATTCTTGAACCGGTAAAATCCGCCCACAAACACGCCCACAATCGTCTTTTTTGATGAACTTGGTAAAATCAAATTATGTTTTTTTGTACAGTTACGATAAAAGCATAATGCTAAGGTAAACCTTCTTCCAGTCAAATAAAAATATTTCAGTTTGGGCGTGGCTGACGCCCATTTTTCATACAAAACTATCAATATTGTTTTTATAAAATAACAATTTTTAAAGCGAAAAACATTAAATTTTGTGGGTACTACTTGCACATAAACATCTTATGCATGAAATCAAAAAACTTGATTTTGGGCGTGGCTGATGACCACTTTTCATTAGAAACTATAAAAAAATTGTTTTTCTAAATAAACGGTACTTATAATGAATCCGCAAGCCAAAATTTGCGTCTGTTAAAAGAAACTAAATAGTTTGTGTATGAAAAGAAATGTTTGAATTTGGGTGTGGCCTACGCCCACTTTTCATGAAAGAATGAAAAACGTATTCTCAAAAATTTAAGGTACTTCCAATATTCAATTTAAACCTTTTCCTTCCGTTCGATATTTGAAAAATATATCTCTACATTTTCTGGTGTAAATTATTTCAATACGCCCACTTTTAAAGGCGTGATTTTGATAAAAGGTAAGATTGTTTAAAAACTACTCGATTCAGCTTTTACACATATACCTAAATACTGATCAAAGCCCAGTTAGTGCCTCAAATTTTTAAGACACGCCCACTTTTAAGGGGCGTTTCCGTCAAAACTTGTATAATGCATTCATTTTTTTAACGTTTTTTAACTATCGGTCGCAGTTTTGAAGTAAACAGATGAACACTTGGATTTATATTCCTTGGTTGCATTCGTGAAAAAACAAAATTCTAACAATCAAACATGACATTACGATGATAGAGAAGTCGAAAAAGTGGGTCCGACAATCCTGTCTGTCTGTCTGTCTGTCTGTCCGTCCGTCTGTATCGGCACCTACAGCCTAACGGCTTGACCGATTTGCTTCAAACTTGGTACATAGTATTATTATGACTTCCTACACAGGGATTTTTGGAAGTAGCATTCTAGCTCTAAAAATAACGGTACCTGCTATACGATTTTTAGTGAAAAATGATTTTTTTTCAAAAACGGCTCCTACGATTTTTATAAAACTTTCTGTGCAAACTTTATATTTTGGTTGATATAGATTTTTCAGGAAAAGTCTTATAGTGGTACCTCCCATAGGACCGGTTTTTTTTTAATTTTCTCGTCAGCCACTGAACGAATTTCGATGAAATTTTTAATGTGGAAGCACTTTTATAGCCAAAATATAATATAAATTCTTAAATTTTTCAAAAAAAATTTTTTTGAGTTTTTTTAAAAAAGTTTTAATTTTTTTTTTATTTTATGTTTTTTCAAAAAAAAACGGTTTAATCTTTTTTTTTTAATTTTATTTTTCTGATAAAAACAACAAAGTGCTAGAAATTGGCATACTCAAAAAAAATTGGAATATTATTTTCGAAGTTTTTTTGAAAAGGATTCGAAAAAAAAATTCTTAAAATTCTTAACAGTAATAGGCTTTTCACACTGGATCAAAACTCGGTTTTTGTCTGAAACCCCAAAACCTACACCAAAACCACAAGGTTTCCCATACATTTTTCTCTTTCATAAACTATTAGTTTTTTGATAAAACTCCTCAAAGCCTACTAGCGATCGCAAGTATGTGAAAACAAACTGATCTTTTGGCATCATCAACTCGTCAATAAAACAGTGTAGTGTTCTCAGAGTATGGGATTTTACCGACAAAAGAGAGAAAAAGCGAGGTGTATTTCTTATTTGAGTGGGATTTTCACTAAATGCCAAAGGATTTTTTGGAAAAAGTACCTTCAAACACTCACATATTCATGAAACGTCAAACAAAACCTAGTTTTTGTTCAGTGTGAATGCTCCAACTAAGTTTCGCAAACTTTTTGAGTTTTTGCTCCAGTGTGAAAACCCTATAAACAAAATCAAATGGTTTGCTTTATTTTGACGTGATAACGTCTAATAAATCGGTTTGGAATATATGGGCAGCACGCACAGAAAAAATGTCACAGTCACAGTCACAGTCACAGTCACAGTCACAGTCACAGTCACAGTCACAGTCACAGTCAAGTCACAGTCACAGTCACAGTCACAGTCACAGTCACAGTCACAGTCACAGTCACGTCACAGTCACAGTCACACAGTCACCAGTCACAGTCACGTCACAGTCACAGTCACAGTCACAGTCACAGTCACAGTCACAGTACAGTCACAGTCACAGTCACAGTCACAGCTCAAGTCACAGTCACAGTCACAGTCACAGTCACAGTCACAGTCACAGTCACAGTCACAGTCACAGTCACAGTCACAGTCACAGTAACAGTCACAGTCACAGTCACAGCACAGTCACAGTCACAGTCACAGTCACAGTCACAGTCACAGTCACAGTCACAGTCACAGGTCACAGTCACAGTCACAGTCACAGTCACAGTCACAGTCACAGTCACAGTCACAGTCACAGTCACAGTCACAGTCACAGTCACAGTCACAGTCACAGTCGACAGTCACAGTCACAGTCACAGTCACAGTCACACTCACCGTCACAGTCACAGTCACAGTCACAGTCACAGTCACAGTCACAGTCACAGTCACAGTCACAGTCACAGTCACAGTCACAGTCACAGTCACAGTCACAGTCACAGTCACAGTCACAGTCACAGTCACAGTCACAGTCACAGTCACAGTCACCAGTCACAGTCACGTCACAGTCAGTCAGTCACAGTCACAGTCACAGTCACAGTCACAGTCACAGTCAAGTCACAGTCACAGTCACAGTCACAGTCACAGTCAGTTCACAGTCACAGTCACAGTCACAGTCACAGTCACAGTCACAGTCACAGTCACAGTCACAGTCACAGTCACAGTCACAGTCACAGTCACAGTCACAGTCACAGTCACAGTCACAGTCACAGTCACAGTCACAGTCACAGTCACAGTCACAGTCACAGTCACAGTCACAGTCACAGTCACAGTCACAGTCACAGTCACAGTCCACAGTCACAGTCACAGTCACAGTCACAGTCACAGTCACAGTCACAGTCACAGTCACAGTCACAGTCACAGTCACAGTCACAGTCACAGTCACAGTCACAGTCACAGTCACAGTCACAGTCACAGTCACAGTCACAGTCACAGTCACAGTCACAGTCACAGTCACAGTCACAGTCACAGTCACAGTCACAGTCACAGTCACAGTCACAGTCACAGTCACAGTCACAGTCACAGTCACAGTCACAGTCAGTCACAGTCCAGTCACAGTCACAGTCACAGTCACAGTCACAGTCACAGTCACAGTCACAGTCACAGTCACAGTCACAGTCACAGTCACAGTCACAGTCACAGTCACAGTCACAGTCACAGTCACAGTCACAGTCACAGTCACAGTCACAGTCACAGTCACAGTCACAGTCACAGTCACAGTCACAGTCACAGTCACAGTCACAGTCACAGTCACAGTCACAGTCAAGCACAGTCACAGTCACAGTCACAGTCACAGTCACAGTCACAGTCACAGTCACAGTCACAGTCACAGTCACAGTCACAGTCACAGTCACAGTCACAGTCACAGTCACAGTCACAGTCACAGTACCAGTCACAGTCACAGTCACAGTCACAGTCACAGTCACAGTCACAGTCACAGTCACAGTCACAGTCACAGTCACAGTCACAGTCACAGTCACAGTCACAGTCTCAGTCACAGTCACAGTCACAGTCACAGTCACAGTCACAGTCACAGTCACAGTCACAGTCACAGTCACAGTCACAGTCACAGTCACAGTCACAGTCACAGTCACAGTCACAGTCACAGTCACAGTCACAGTCACAGTCACAGTCACAGTCACAGTCACAGTCACAGTCACAGTCACAGTCACAGTCACAGTCACAGTCACAGTCACGTCACAGTCACAGTCACAGTCACAGTCACAGTCACAGTCACAGTCACAGTCACAGTCAGCAGTCACAGTCACAGTCACAGTCACAGTCACAGTCACAGTCACAGTCACAGTCACAGTCACAGTCACAGTCACAGTCACAGTCACAGTCACAGTCACAGTCACAGTCACAGTCACAGTCACAGTCACAGTCACAGTCACAGTCACAGTCACAGTCACAGTCACAGTCACAGTCACAGTCACAGTCACAGTCACAGTCACAGTCACAGTCACAGTCACAGTCACAGTCACAGTCACAGTCACAGTCACGTCACAGTCACAGTCACAGTCACAGTCACAGTCACAGTCACAGTCAGTCACAGTCACAGTCACAGTCACAGTCACAGTCACAGTCACAGTCACAGTCACAGTCACAGTCAGTACAGTCACAGTCACAGTCACAGTCACAGTCACAGTCACAGTCACAGTCTCACAGTCACAGTCACAGTCACAGTCACAGTCACAGTCACAGTCACAGTCACAGTCACAGTCACAGTCACAGTCACAGTCACAGTCACAGTCACAGTCACAGCACCAAAGTCACAGTCACAGTCAGCAGTCACAGTCACAGTCACAGTCCAGTCACAGTCACAGTCCACAGTCACAGTCACAGTCACAGTCACAGTCACAGTCACAGTCACAGTCACAGTCACAGTCACAGTCCACAGTCACAGTCACAGTCACAGTCACAGTCACAGTCACAGTCACAGTCACAGTCACAGTCACAGTCACAGTCACAGTCACAGTCACAGTCACAGTCACAGTCACAGTCACAGCACAGTCACAGTCACAGTCACAGTCACAGTCACAGTCACAGTCACAGTCACAGTCACAGTCCAGTCACAGTCACAGTCACAGTCACAGTCACAGTCACAGTCACAGTCACAGTCACAGTCACAGTCACAGTCACAGTCACAGTCCACAGTCACAGTCACAGTCACAGTCACAGTCACAGTCACAGTCACAGTCACAGTCACAGTCACAGTCACAGTCACAGTCACAGTCACAGTCAGCATCACAGTCACAGTCACAGTCACAGTCACAGTCACAGTCACAGTCACACACTGACGTTACCTAGCTGCTTTGATAGTCTAGAAAGTCGCTAAAGTGGGAGGTGGAGGGTGTTGGGTGGTTGGTTGGTTGTGGTGAGAGTGTGTGTGGGGTAGCCCAGCGGGGGGGGGGGGGGGGGGGGGTAGTGTCAGGAAGAGGAAAAAATTGTCAAAAATGCTGGGTGGTTGTAGCTGGTTTGGGTGGTGAGACAAATTTTGTCAAAACTAATGGGTGCTTCCTTGGTGGCTGTAGGTGGGATGGGTGTTTGGTGTTGGGGAATTTGGTATGATTGTTGGAGGATGGGGGTGAATTGGCAAATATGGTGGATGGTTAGTGGTTGAAGGTGGGTTGGGTGGTCGGCGGTATAGGTGATGGCTGAGGGGATAGTTGATTTGATTGGGGACCATGAAAAAATTGTCAAAAAAGGTGAGTGAGTGGAAGGTGGGTAGGTGGTTGGATCTGGGGGATTCGGTGTTGGGAGGGGGTGAGGGAAAAATAATTGTCAAAAATGGTTGAAGGTTGGTTGGTGGCTGTAGGTGTGATGGGTGGTTGGCGGTGTTGGGTGAGTGGCAAGTTGTTGTAGGTGTTATGGGGGTGGATTGGTTTGAGGTGTAGTGAAGGGAATTGTCAAAAATAGTTGTACTGGGGAGGGGGTGGGGTGAGGAAAAATTGTCAAAAATGGTGGGTGAGTAGCAGGTGGTTGTAAGTGGAGTAGGTGGTGGAATTGGTGCATGGGGGAATTGTCAAAATAGTGGGTGGTTGGTTGGTGGATGTAGGTTGCATGGGTGGTTGGTAATGTTGGGGGTGGTTTGGTGTTGGGGGGAATGTAAAATTTGTGGGTGAGTGGACAGTGGTTGTATTGGAAGGGGTAGTTGGATTGGGCGGAGTAGTGGAAGGAATTAACAAAATAGTTGTGGTGGGTGGTTGGCGGCTGTGGTTCGTGGGCGGGATTGTCAAAAGTGGGTGAGTAGCAGGTGGTTGTAGGTGGAGTGGGTGGTTGAATTTGGTGTAGGGAGGGTGGGTGGAATTGTCAAAAATATGGGTGGTTTGTTGTAGTTGGTGTGAGTGATTGGTAGTGGTTATGAAGGGGGATTACTGTGTGGGGGAGGAGGAAAATATGTTCAAAAATGGTGGGCTGTTGGTTTGTGATGTATGTGGGGGGTGGGAGGTTGGTGTCAAGGGGTGACAAAAATTAAGAAATGGTGGGTGGTTGTAGGTAGGTTGGGTGGTTGGAGGGATACCTATACACATGAAGTGTTTTGTGACTGGTTATCACGTAAAATTATCGTCCGTAAACCGACTTTACAGACAACCATGTTTTTTTTCCAAAAAACGTTTTAACTAGTGATTTTTAAGTGATCAATAAAATTATATCCTTTTTCCTAAATCTCAAACCATAAGACTACTGTCACACATTAGAACAAGTTTGTCCGACCCAGTCGTGCACTTTATTTTAATGCAATCTAGGAGACGCATAGGAGCCCATTTTGTTTATATACGGCACACTCGCTCAAGGGGTTTGTATAGCCCTTTTAATAAATTAGTCCCAGCACGAGCGATAAGAAATTAGGGGGGAAGGGAAAGAGGTGTCGATGAACATTGGTCTTGAAAGTTTGAAGATCAAAATGGCAAGGGAAAATTGTACCAGGCAATTCATTCCACGTTCGTGTTGTACGGCTAAAGAAAGAATCCCTATATTTCACGGTACGTCCGAAAGTTTATGAGCGTTCTTTGTAAGACGAGTGGTTCGGGGGAAATGTTTAAGGGGTGGAACGCAGCTGACTACCTCGCACATGGAAAGATAATATGACAATTATATTGAAGCCTTTTCCACTAGTAGGAAATTTTCTCGGCAGTAAGTATATTTCGCTTTCCCTTTCGTTCGTTTTTTCCAATTTTGTTAACTTTTTAATTAAGCAACTTTGGTGAAGTTTTTTTTCTCAATTTTTTGAATGGTACCAGGCAAATTTGAAGTCTAAATCATATCTAGACGGGAGATAATATGGTTTTGTGTCTTTCTGTTTCAAAGAAAAGTTAAAACCAATTAAGAAAAAGTCTCACCATTTCTTGAAATTAAACAAAAAACAAACTTTCTCTCAAGTTCATCCAAATGTGTTAAACTTTCGAGAAGTATTTCACTGTAGCTTTATAGGCAAAACTTATTACTTCAAAATGCTCAGTACAGTGAGTCATTTATCGTAAAGTAATCAATAATACGATGCCACATAAAGAAAATCAATCATTTTACAATCATTTTTTTCTAAAAAGTAATCCCATAATGGCATTTGGCATTTCTTGAGGTTCTAGATATTATATTTTCTTTTCAAGTAGCTTTTGCAAAACAACACGAAAAACGTGGGTTGCAACTCAGCAGTACACAATCGCATCTAATCTACCTAGAAATAAACTTTTATCCTATGCACACAAAAAAAAAAACATAAGCGAGAGCTGCAGTACGTTTGCAACGAACTGTTGAATACCCTATTCCCCATATTTTTTTATAGGTACATATATGCATATATGCGTTCGCCTTCCGCAGCCAGCCGCTGTTCCAGTTTCAGAAATAAAATGCTTCTTTAGCATTCAGGAAAAAATTCAATAAAATAAATTTTGTTTGGCCGATGTTAAAATAACTGCTGGCACAATAAAAAAAAAAGGCGTGTGTCACTCCTAAAGCTGAGACTTTTTATTGCCAGGGCAATCATTATGAGCTCATCAGTGACATTCAATTTTAAGCTTGCAGATCGATTTGAACAAAACAAGACAACACTAAAATTTTTAAAAATTAGATTTTGATTGGAAATAGCGATTATGGGTGTATTTAACAATTCTTGAACCACACTCTGTTACGTATCCAAGGAATACAAATCTAAGTGTTCATCTTCATACTTCTTCATGGGCATGTCCTAAAAAATTGAATCACTAACTGTGCTTTGATCATCAGTCAGTTTTTAGGCATATGTGTTAAACTACAACTAAATCGAGTAGTTTTTAAACGATCTTACCTGAACTAATGTATTTTATAAAAACCACGCCCTTAAAAGTGGGCGTATTTAAACAAATTACACAGGAAAATGTAGAGATATATTTTTCATGTATCGAATGGAAAAAAGGTTTCAATTGAATATTGGTAGTATACCTAGCTTAAATTTTTAAAACTACGGTTTTTCGTTCTTTCATGAAAAGTATGCGTAAGCCACGCCCAAAATGCAAAAATGTCTTTCCATACACAAACTTTTTAGTTTCTACTAAGAGACGCAAAATGTTGGCCTTATAAATACAGTTTATTTGCAAAAACAATTTTTGTATAGTTTCTAGTGAAAAGTTGGCGTCAGCTACGCCCAAAATCAATTTTTTTATGCACAAGTAATATACCCACAAAATTTAATGTTTTTCGCTTTAATATAACAATTATTGTTATTTTATAAAAACCACACCCAAACTGAAATATTTTTATTTAATTAGAAGAAGGTTTACCCAAAGCTTGTGTTTACTAAATTTTACATTTGCGCTTTTATTGTAACTGTAAAAAAAAACATAATTTTATTTTGCCAAATTTAGGTTGTTCAACGAAAATGGCTATGTGGGCGGATTTTACCGGTTCAAGAATTTAGCCTTACTCTTGAGCCAAAAGTTATATATATCAAATTTCAGTTTTCTAGCTCAAAAATTGCGAATTCTAGAGAGTATACATATACGGACGGACGGACCGACGGATGGACCGACAGACGGACATGGCTTAATCGACCAGGCTTTTGATTCTGAGTCAGAGCATATATACTTTTCTGTTTTCTATACCTAACGGTATTATTTCTCTATTTTACGAACTCCATTCTATGGAATAGGGTATATAAAAAAATCGATGACTTAAGGATGAATTGAAATGCAAAAATAATTTCAAAAGAACTGAGCGAAAGTTAAATCGGTCATTATTTAAAAAAAGAACTCGAGGGTTGTCTTTGTTTATATTTCTTTTTACTTTTCCTTATATCGTCGGGGGAAGGTGCCGTGAAATAACGCCAAGTGAAATAAGGCCAACTTTCTGAAGTTGGCCTTATTTCACTTTCCAAAAGTGCAATAAAACCAACTTTAAGTAGTTGGCCTTTTTTCACTTTAGTTAAGTGAAATAACGCCAAGTTGGGGTTATTGCGCTTTAGAAATAATATGAAGTTGGCTTTCTTTCACTTTGAGAAAGTGAAATAAAGCCAACCGCGTTTTCTTCTTGCGGTTACAAACAACGTTTAATCATTTATTTTTCTCATGATGAACATGTAAGTGCATAATTATAGTATTATAATTCATTATTTAAAAAATTGTCTTGATCAAAGATTTCTGTTAAACGATTTTTAGATTTTCAAATTTGTTAATCGTTTTTTATTATTTTATCATATTATAAAAAACGTTTAACATAACTATAATGGGTTATTTAAATAAAAAATTCATGCTAAACGTTTTTTATAATGTGAGAAAATAATTGTAAAAAATTCGCGCGAATTTTTTACAATTATTTAAATAAAAAATTCATGCTAAACGTTTTTTATAATGTGAGAAAATAATTGTTAAAAACTCAAAAGGGAATACAAGGTTACTTTCCATTCCAATAAACACAAGCTGTTTCCTTCTTAGCAAACTTTCACTTACTAATGAATTGGCCTCAAATTTTTTCTAAAACTATTAACATTTCGATTTAACAAACGACAAATACTTCCGTTATCTTAAAAAAAAACAGGTTTCTTTCTTGTAACAATCCTATTATTTGGTATTAATTTGTTTTCGCAAAGAAAAAAATGTGTTAAATATTATTTTGTTGGAAGTTGGTCTTATTGCACTTTAGCAATTATAAAAAACGTTTAGCATGAATTTTTTATTTAAATAATTGTTAAAAATTCGCGCGAATTTTTTACAATTATTTAAATAAAAAATTCATGCTAAACGTTTTTTATAATGTGAGAAAATAATTGTTAAAAACTCAAAAGGGAATACAAGGTTACTTTCCATTCCAATAAACACAAGCTGTTTCCTTCTTAGCAAACTTTCACTTACTAATGAATTGGCCTCAAATTTTTTCTAAAACTATTAACATTTCGATTTAACAAACGACAAATACTTCCGTTATCTTAAAAAAAACAGGTTTCTTTCTTGTAACAATCCTATTATTTGGTATTAATTTGTTTTCGCAAAGAAAAAAATGTGTTAAATATTATTTTGTTGGAAGTTGGTCTTATTGCACTTTAGCAAAGTGCAATAAGGCCAACTTGGTCTTATTACGCAAAATCAGTTGGCCTTATTGCACTTTGTCAATGTGAAATAAGGCCAACTATTGAAAGTTGGCTTTAATGCGCTTTTGGAAAGCGAAATAAGGCCAACTTTTGAAAGTTGGCCTTATTTCACTTGGCGTTATTTCACGGCACCCGGGGGAATGCATTTATGTATAGGACAGCTGAAAAATTGATACATCTTATAGTTAATAGGAATACCGCAGTCATTTATTGGAACCTTGGAGGAAATGCCACGCGCTACTTCGAAGTATGTCAGTGAGTTTAAAGTTCTACTTAAAGTGAATTGATGTATCGTTTTCGACAGCATAACACCACTGTTGTTTTTTGGAGTTGTATATCGGCAATAACGCGGAGCATGTTGTATCTGACTAATCGGTTTTCTTCCAATACAGTACTTGGAAATAGTCTAGACTTGTTAAATTGCACGATCTTGGAGGCAAAACTCACAGGTTCAGAACGCGAAATTGTGCACTCACCAAATGTTAGCTTCCCTTCCACATGGTTCTATATTGTTGTGAAATAAATAAGGACCAAATATTATACCAAAGCAAATGTCAATTTTTCTTGATGTATTGCCGCGGCGCGTGGCATGAGGCATTCCGCAGTCACACACACTAGAACTCACAGACGACACATTTCAGTGTACCGACACAAGTGTGTCCATAAGTTTTGTGTGTAAAAACCGCGTTGATTGATGTCGTCGGTCGTCCCAGTTCATTAAACTTTTCACACTTGGAAATCACTGTTCTTTTCAAAGAAGTGTCTGGAATAGGCACATCCTTATTGAAATAACCTTATTATTGTTTTTTTTTTATAGGACTTTTAATATGGCATGTTAAAATGAAACAAATATCTACCTTTCAACTTGAAAGAAAGGAATTCAATACCTGTCCTCGAGGGTGCAAATATTTAAAAATTAATTTTGATTTCAGTTCAACAAAAATCAATCAAAGCAAAGTGCAAAGTTCAAAGCCCAGACAGTTTGAACTTCTTACATCTTGAAAGGACCTTTTTGCCTAATAATTTTGTCAAAGAACAAAAACGTTTCTCTTGAAAAAATTTCCTATGTACCTATATGAGCTTTGATTTCTCAAGTTAAATATTAATAAATAAAAGAACAAACACATACTTAAGATCCCAAATTTGTTCATATTAAACATTCCCTAACATTAGAATTAAAAATAACTGGGTCGCACATACTTGCTTTGTGCTCATGTTTGAAAAATTTGGGAAAATCTTCAAAATTTTGGTTCAAATGGAAAACCTGATATACAAGAACTTACGTTAAGAAACCTTTAATATTTAAATTTTAGATGTCATCTTTTGATGATGAAAATGATATAAATGTCCACTTATGTTTGTTGCCACAAACTAAAATGCAGTTTTCTTCGAAGCATTTTATGTGTATTACATAGTTTAATAAAAATCGGTAGAGCCTTTTTGAGTAAATTAGAAAAAAACTAAACAAATTTGGCCAAAACCTAGTGTCTCTTTGTATGGGAGCCACCATTTAAAAAAGAGAAACTGAAAAAAATGCAATGCTATTTGATAGAGATTTGTAAGGAACTTTACCTACCAAATAAAGTTTGAGTGAATTTGATACAACCGTTAACAACTTATGGCTATTTGAAAAAAAAACTTTAAGACCAGATCTCCGTTATTTGTATCTTTTGTCAAAAACTAAAAACACAGTTCTCTTAAGAACACTAAAAGAATATAACACACAAAGTTTAATTAATTCGTTAGAGACATTTTCGAGCAAGTTAGAAAAAACCAAAAAAAGTTGGCTAAAACCGAACGGCCAATTGTATGGGAGCCACCGTTTAAAAATGTTTTACTGAAAAAAATGCAACGCCATTCTAAAGGATATTCTGAAAAAGTATGCCAGACAAAGTTTGAGTGAATTAAATCAAGCCCTTGCCAACTTTAAACCCGATTTTCGTTACGCAGTTTTGTTAGAAATATCTTAGGTGAGTTAAATTCTGAGTTTAGTTTAAATTCGTAAAAGCCGTTTTCAAGCAAGTCCAGAATGAAAAAACCGTAACTTGAAAAGTACCACTTTCAGCCGGGCTAAAACGAAACCAAAAAAAACCTCGACAATCGTTTTTCTTCAAACTGCTATTTATCTAGTTTGAAGAAAATCCGTCAAGCCGTTTAGGCTGTACCATGACGTGAAAAAGCGCACATCCTCATAGACGCACAGACAGACCGACCACTTTATTGGGTTTCTCTATCAAAGAATTTTTAGATCAGATCAAGAAAAATGAGCTGCAAATCACGAAAATCTTATGCAGTTTCTCACCCTAGCTCGGGGTTTTGTAAATTACGACTCCTTGTTCGCAATTTCCAAAATTGAACGAAATGAAGATATTGACACTCAAAAAAAGCAAATTACCACTTTTTTGGGTCAATAATTCGATCCTGAGAAATAAAACATTGCCATCGCGAATCGAAAATTGATCCAAATTTGTATCAATTTTATATTTACTCGATTGTAAATTGCAAAAAAGCTAGTCGTAGATTTCCATCTTTTTGTTTTGAATCAAAAATATGTTTTTGAAAAAATGAGTGGTAAAGTCGTAAATTGCAACCCCATTTTACTCAATTTGTAACAAATTATATTGCTTTGAGAGGAGCAACGTTTTCTATTTATTGAAAAGCATTTATTATTTTTTATTGAAAAATGTAACTTTTACTTACTTGGCTGATTCTAGGAATCGAACTCGAGACCCTCTGCATACCAACCTAGCACACATCTACTAGGCCATGGTGATGCATCCAAGTCCGATATCAAAATTAATAATAAGAAGCAACCTGAATATTAGTTACATTTTAGGGGTGTTTTGAATTAAGATTATGTTTTATTGGCAAGAAAAATATAGTCGTCTTATTTTGGACGTCTAACCTCTAATGTAAAATTTTTTGTGATGATCATTTAAATAAAGGTAAGAAATTGTATATAATGTGTAGTTGAAATTCAACCTTGTACTCCCTATGTACATAATAGAACTACAAAAAAGGCATTATTGGAGACACAAGCGGGGCCAGGGCCTAATGACTTATATTCTAAACGATTCCTGTATGTGCGTTGATATTCTGGTGGAATATCATTTCTCGCTGAATCCGAATGGCTTACAATCCACTTTTAATATTAAATAGATTAATTTTTCGATGATTACATTTACATTTCCTCAAAAGAGACAGTACCAAAAAAAAAAGATAATTATTAGTTCGAGGCAGGGATCGAACTCCGGACCTTCGACGTAGCCGTCAGACACACTTGAGTTGAATTTAATACTCAGTGATTGTAAATCACGAAAAAATTTTAGCAAATCGAGATTGGTAAAAAGTATAAATGGAATTATTCCCTTGAAGTAGTAAATTGCGACAAAAAGGTTGTAATTTACTTTGAAGGGCACAAGCTTGAATTATAACTTTTAATTGTAAATCTCAACTCAGGAATTGTTGTAATTTGCGATGAATTGATAGTTAAATTGCCAATTGTTCTATCAGTTTCGAATCAAAGCGCCGTGATTTACAAAAAAAAACATGTTTTGTAAATTGCAACTGAATATTTCGCAATTGGTGATTTTTCAATTCTCTCCGTGATCGTAATGTCGATTTTTTTTTTTTGCATGAAACCAATACTTGCCCTACAGAGCAAATAAAAAATACGTGTGTTTCTTAAGAGACATGGTAAACAAAGTCAAGGAAGAAATGTTCAAAAAAGTACTTGTTTGATGCATTGTCCTTCCCCCTAAAAACTGTCTAGATTTAATGGTCTCCTGTCCAGCAAAAAATTCCAAAATTGATTAAGCTGGATTTTCAGCACATCACAGACTTTATTTTCTAAATTTTTAACTTTCAGTTTAACAATTAAAAAAAAAAAACCTTTCAGTTGTAACTTGTAAGTACTTCAGAGGTGGCATTTCAATATATGTATGTAGATGTGTTACTGTCATATAAATAAAATGCACAACTGGGTCGAACGAACTTGCTCTTATGTCTGACAGTGGTCTAGGGGTTTGACATTTTGATAAAAATAAAATTTTTAAATAAATACTTAAACTAATTTGAGCTGAAAAAAATACGCCATTTTATTTTTTTGGATAAATTTGAATTTATAAGAATAAACTTATAAAATTCTGTGGAGCGGTTTTTGAGAAGAATTTCCAGTTCATAGGTATTCAAAAACATTTATTTATAATTTTTGAAAAAAATTTAGCAAGCAGTTTTCAAAATATTAATTTTTTACTTGCGATTATAGGTACTATAAGGCAAGTTATGCATTCGTCGAAAAAAAAAGTTTTGAGATAACAATCAAACATGACATTACGATGATAGCGAAGACGAAAAAAGATGGTCTAAAAATTCTGTCCGTCTGTATGTCTGTCTGTCTGTCTGTCTGTCTGTCTGTCTGTCTGTCTGTCTGTCTGTCTGTCTGTCTGTCTGTCTGTCTGTCTGTCTGTATGTAGACCTACAGCCCAAACGGGTGTATACAAAAAAAAACAGTTTTTAAAAATATTGGTATGCAGTATAAATTAAGCTCGCTACACCTATATATGTGTGAAATTTCGAAAGTATCGGTTGAGATATTTTCGAGATAGGCGAAAGCCAAAAAACGGTCCTATGGAAAGTACCGTTCTTAGAAATTTTTTATAAAACTTTTTTTTCAGATAGGTACATGATTTGTTGTAACTAAAAAGCAACACTGATTTTCTTAAATCAAAATCGTTAGAGCCGTTTTCGAGAAAAATAAGCTTTAACGTAACGGTAATATGGCAGGTATCGTTATTTTTTGAGCTAAACAAAATTTTCAATTTCCCCTCTGTACAATACCTAAAAAACTCTACATACCAAGTTTGAAGCAATTCGGCCCACCTATTTGGGCTGTAGGTGTGTATACATATATACAGACAGACAGACAGACACACAGACGGACAGAATTTTTAGACCACCTTTTTTCGTCTTCGCTATCATCGTAATGTCATGTTTGATTGTTATCTCAAAACTTTTTTTTCCCGAATATCGGATTTTTCAGTTTAAGCCAACATTTTTAACTTTTAACCAAATTTTACAAAAATGACTTTAACAATTTTATGATTATGTTGGTGGATATTTTTTGGGAGTATTGCATTGAAAACTGCGTTCTTAAGTTTTAGCTGAGACTACAAGTAGCGGACATCTGTTTAGAAACGACTTAATTCAATTTTGACGGTCTAAAATAAATAACTGCGGCAAAATCACTTACACTTCTTAAACAAAGAATTTGAACTTCTTTGCTTATTTTATATAACAAAGAGAAGTTGTTACTGCTCTAAAAATGTATCAAGCAAGTACGCGCGACCCAGTTATGCATTTTATTCTTGAGTACCCCGTGGATAAGTGGTATAAGTGTGCCTAACTGCCACGCTCAAGGTTCCCGCTGCGATCCCAGACCCCACCAATTTTTTTCATTTCGGGGTACAAATCCTCCAAGCGGGAAACTTCTCATTAAAAAGTGCTTCTTTGCTTGCCGTTAGGGACCGGTGGTATAGGCTCCATCTTTTCCTGCATAATATCTACTCACACAAAAGAATGGTTGAATGTGTACGTCAGAGGCCCAGAAACTGCTTGAAGCTGTTGTTCCAAAAAATTATTTTAAATGTTTGTTTTGAATTCTTCCTCATTCAACTGTATTGTTTTTGCGATTAAGGACCAAATCCTCTAAGAGTTCAAATTATCACGAAAAATTCATCTCTGTTCGCTTAACAAAACTTAACTACACATAAATATATAGTAAGTAAGTAAGTAAGTAAGTTTCATTTATTGAACTTATAAAAAAACAATACATTTGCATATTTATAAATGAAATTATAAGCTATGGCTTTGCCGTCAGCTCGATTGGCAAAATTAAACATTTTTGTTTTTATTATGAAGCTATTTTAAATTGTTGAAAATGAAAGTACACATAGTTTAAATATAACTATTCAAATTCATTATTTAATAACATACGATAATTATACGCACTTTTAACAAAAGAATAAAGTTTTTTCCAGTTCAGGCCATTAAGAAAATTTTTAGTTTCCAGCATCGATAATGTTTTCTTTCCAAGGTATGCTTGCCTTTGCGCTCCATAAATTGGACAAACTGCGATTAAATGGAAACAATCCTCCTTTTCTTTGAGATTACACAAAGAACAAAATTGGTCGAAGCTTCCATTATAAGGTGCTCCATTAAGGCCAAGAACTTCACACCTGGCTTTGAAAATCCATGAAATTTCTTTGTAGTTAAAACAATCATTAAAGTAATTTTTGTGCATCAAGTTGAAATTAAGTTGCGAATACAATATTCTACTCTCAGATTGCTGAGCTTCCGCTTCCAACAGGACTCTTTGATTGTCTTCAAACTTTTGGAGGATGCGATAAAGACGTTCTTTTAAGAGGTTTAGATCACTAGGGAATGTATTTAAATCTTCACCATACACTTCACTAAGATTCTCCCATTTTGCCATCCACCAGTCCTTGTTTCTGATTTCATAGACTAGCATTTTCTTTGTTAATCGTGTATCTGGTAAATCGAGTACTTTTAAAATAAAATCAGCTTGAAGTTTAAGTGTGCTTACATATAGTCTCGCCAGACCAGTTTCAAGATATATTGCATAGTTTGGTGTCTTAATAGGCAGGTTAAACAATTTCTTGAGAAAGTTTCTATTCAGTTTTTCTGCATCTTCAAACTCTTCTGAACCCCAAACTTGTGCAGCGTAGAATAAGGTTGATTTCACCACCGAATCAAAGATTTTATACTTTGTAGATAACAATATGTTTTCATTATAAAAAATATTTTTCCAGGTTGAATTTATGAGATTTTGTGATGCCTTTGATTTTTCTTTGATATGCTCCTTGAAATCTAAAGATGAATTAAGAAGCACTCCCAAGTACTTATATTCTTTTACAATATCAAGACGATTTTCATTAATGAACCAATTAGAGTTTTGTAAAGCTGTGCCTCGATTAGATGTTGAAAAGATCATTATCTTCGATTTTTCTGTATTTATTATAAGACCCCACTTTTCACAAAATGAAGAAAGACGATTTATCATTAGTTGCAAATGTTGGGGGGTTTCGGCTAAAATCACTAAATCATCGGCATACAGCAACACATTTATGACCAAGTTTGCAATTCTTACACCACCAGGAAGTTCAGATACAATGTCGTTAATGAAGAGTGCAAACAGTAATCCACTTAGAGGGCAACCCTGTCTAACGCCACTACTTGTTTCAAAATACTCTGAAAGATTTGAGCCATCCCAAACAGCTGCCTCAGTTCCAGAATACATTTCTTTCAATATCCGTATAAGTTTCGTAGATATTCCTAACTGCGATAGTTTGTAAAAAAGAGCATTTCTGTTAACAAGGTCGAAAGCTGCCTTAAAATCGACAAATAATGCGTATACCTTCTTTTTCCTAGCTTGAAATCCTCTTACTATTGATGTAAGACTAAATATATGATCCAATGTTGAGAAATTTTTCCGGAATCCAGCTTGTAAATCAGTAAGGATGTTTTTTTCTTCTACCCATTTTTCAAGTCTATTGGAAAGTATTGTACAAAATAGTTTGGCAATAGTATTCATAAATGATATGCCACGATAGTTTTCAACTCTTTCCAGTGGGCCTTTTTTGTGGATTGGGAAAATCACTGACTTTTTAAATGATTTGGGTACAACTGTATTTTGAAAGATATTGTTGTAGACTTTAACCAACTGATGAATAAGAGTCTGAGATCCATTTTTGAAAAATTCGTATGGGATCCTATCCTCGCCTGGTGCTTTACCGTCTTTGGAATATTTCAGGGTTTGCTCTATTTCCATCAAACTTATTTCTTGATCCAGGATTTCGTCGATTACGCATGGTTCGGCAGTCATATAATGAATATTTGTCTGAGATGAGAGCAAGTTTTGAAAATGAAGGGCTAAGTCACCCGCAGATACACTCGTTCCTATGGAAAACCCCGATCCATTTATTTCTCTTGCCGTTTTCCAAAATTCTTTTGAAGACTTGATGTTTACTAGCTGAGCAGCTTGCTTGTTTCTGAATTCAACTTGTTTGACATTACATAGACTTTTATAATGAGCGTTATATTCTAGATACCAGTCTCTCAAAACGTCTGAGTTAGTTTTCCTCCATAACTTTAGTAGTGCAAATGATTTTTTCCTAGCATTCATACATTCAGTATCAAACCAATTTTGTTTAAACATTTTATTTCCGGGTGACGATCGTATTTGTGCACAACTTCTTATACAATCAGTTATTTGCAACGCCTGTATCTCTACTGAATCTGTATTTGTAATGTTTTCGAAATAACTGTCAATCGCTCTATTGTATGCTGTAGCATCTTGAATTTTCCAGTTCAGTTTTGGTAATAGATTTAGAATTGCTCGATCTTCTGCGTTATGACTCTTCCATTCAACAATTATGGGCATATGATCGGAATGATTTTGTGCTTGAACTTCAAATTTAGTGATAAGATCAACCCATTCATTATTAACAGCGCAGTAATCTATTACTGACTTTCCTTGACCTCCAATGAAAGTATAATGGCCGTCTGTGTCTCCTTCAGTGCACCCGTTTAAAACAACTAGGCCATAGGTTTGAAAAATATCAAGAATATGTATTCCATGTTGGTTGCATATGGTGTCTTTCGACGTTCTGTTATAACTTTTTTGTGAAACAATAAAGGTTTGCAAGTTACCTATCCTTGCATTTAAATCGCCAATTACCAACACACTTTTACTCGATAGAATAAATAATAAGTTGTTTAATTTTTCAGCATCTTCAATCCACCTATTGCAATTTATATAAACTGGTACTATATACATATTATGACGCAAAATTTTTACCACAGTACATTCACATATTTCCATAAAGTCGTATTTTTCTAAAAGTGTTGTCTTAATACCAAAAAGAGTTCCGCCGCTGGCTCGCCCTTTTTTAGAAATGCGTGTTGCTGATTTCCAATGTAATTTGAATCCATTAAAATACTTATTATACTTGTTAATATTTTCTAGTTCTACATGAGTTTCGAATAGAAAAAAAATTTCAAAACTTTGTACGTATTTAAAAAAATCTACAAACAATAATTTATTATTTAAACCTGAGATATTATATGCTAATACATTTTGTAAACTAATACTATTTGAGCTGACGGCTAATTTGTCTCAATTTTGCTTAGAAATTTTCACTCCACTATTGAAGTTAGAAGCCATCCCTGATCCTGATGCGCCATCTGTTTTTGAGTTTGTGCGACAATCTAACCTCTCCATCTGTTTGTAAGCTTCAAAATTCGCCGTCTGTTTGACAGCTTCAAAGTTTAGTTCGCCATACATTTCAACCAGCACATGTTCACCGTCTTTATTTTTGTGTTGTAAATTGTTATTATTTGTTAAATAAAATTCTTTATTTCCTATTAATAGTGTGTTGTTTTTAATTGCTACTAATTCTTTAGGACGTTTTGACTTAATGATTTTCCTATAGCCCAATAAAATACGACGCTTTAGTTGCATCTGTTTGGTTAAGTCTCGCTGAATATAAAAGCCGGTCCCTTTAAGCTTTGGTGCATTTTTTAACATTCGTGATGCTATCATATTCGATCCAGTGTTGATTTTCAATTTTATTATAGAGGAATTTTCGGTTAATTTGATAGCTGGTGGTATTTGGTGTTTTATCTCAGTTCCAAGTAAAAGATCGGTAATGCCTTCTACTGTTTCTTGTGGATCGGTATTAGAATTTGGTAGTGTTACAATTATATTCGCACCCTTAAGCTCACGGTTTTGTGCTTCCAATTCATTTTCCAAAACATTACATCGAGACTCAAACTGTTCGATTTTTTCGATAGTTCTTCATTTTGTTTCTTCAATACATCTATATCGGAGGTCAAAAATTGAAGGTCATCCTTGGTAGCAAGTTTCTCGATTTTCTTTGTTATTTTTGAATCGATTGCTCCGTCGATAATTTCCTTTATTTTAATAAAATCTGATTCGGAGATAGACATTTTATCACGAGATTTAAATAGTTTTGATGCTTGTTCAGGAAAATCTTCAGATGGCGGCGTTTGACACTTCTTTCTCTTGTTGTCGTTCATGAGATGAGCCAGGTGCAGTACAATTCACAAAAGACGTATTTTCAAGGCTTAAATACTATGAATACCTGGTGTAATGAACTATGATGATTTTGCATCACAATAAAAACTTTTCTAAATCACTTTTTGTTATTATTTTTAATTTTGTTCGATATAAATTTCAAATGTTTACAGAGCAAAAAAATAGGTCAACACTTCACTTTTGCAACAGGGTTGCCAATGGAATGTTCACTGAATGTACCATTCTGTAACGTAAATAAAATTATAACTATCTATGTTCGGAAACGAACATAGCCATTCTGTAACGAAAAATTACATAAATATATATGTAGGGGTGTTAAAGATGGATTTTTTCAGATACAACACCCTGAATCCGAGAGGGATGTTTCACTAATTAGTTTGCGAGATTTTCCGAAACAGTTTTAATACCATTTAATATAAAATAATTTTAATTTTAAAATCGAAATAATTTCTCCCAAACTGCGCAAAAAATTAATGTCCTTACGAATTAGTTTCCTTGAAAAAAAAGTTTCAAAACAGATTGTTTCATAATTTTATTATCCACAGGGCATACCCATGGATGCAAACCATCTCCCGCCTGCACTAAAATGTATTCCTCCCTCTGGGCAAACTTGGAAAATATTATAATAAATTAATGTTGAATTTAATTAGACTTTTTCTTTTCATAAACCTGATCCAGTTAGCTATGTTGTTGTTGAAACTTGAAACTGGTTGTCAGCATTCGGGTCAGGGCCGGAATAAGCATATTAGCAACACTTCATAAGTTCTTCTTTATTTTATTACTACCTTATGATGGCCCAACTAGAGCATGGTGCTCCTAGGGTTTTGCTTTATATCTCCAGTCTCCAATCTCGCACTATAAGTTTTCGGAGATCTTCCTCTACTTGGTCGCTCCATCGAACATGAGATTTGCATTGGCCTCTGACTCCCTCTGCTTTGTCGTTGAAAACTTTACGAGCTGGAGCGTTGATGTCCATTCACTCAACATCTTAGTCGCTGAATTCTGGCTAGGCTTATTTCGCTGTACAGCACGTATAGTTCTCGGTTTACACAGTGAGGATCATAAGTCGTACGCAGAACTTTTTTCTCGAAGACTCCAAGTGACTTTTCATCCCATTGGCAGAGAGTCTATGCTTCTGCACCATATAGCAGGACCGGGATGATAAGTGTTCTATTTAGTGGCTTCTTGGTTCTTCTCGATAGGGCTTTATTCCTCAATTGCTTATTCAGCCCAAAGAAACAGCGTTTAGAAAGAGTTAGTCTGTGTTTGGTTTCAGCGCTGTTGATGTTGTTGCCTGTGCTTACAGCATAGGAAGACAAACTCACTGACTTCCTTGAAGTTATACCTATCAATGGTCACGTTTTGACCAAGTGCAAATCGGTGGTCTTGTCCTCGTTTATTTTAAGTTCCATTCTGCTTGCTGCTGACTCCATAGTAGTGAAAGCACCGGTTACTGCTCGCTTTGTTCATCAATTCAATGTCGTCAGCAAAATCAAGTAATTGTGTCGATTTATTGAAAATGGTGCCCGATGTACTGGCATGGGTGTTTCGTATGAGATTTTCAAGCACAATGTTAAAACAGCTGCATGACAGTGCGTCACCTTGTCTTAGCCCTCTGGTGGTTTCGAAAGCTTCAGTAGAGTCCGTATTTTTTAGAACGTAATAGATTATCAGCAAACTGTTAGAGTCTTTCACATAAAATGCTGGACAGGATTTTATAGGCGATATTTAAAAAACTTACGCCTCTATAGTTGGAGCAGAGTAGGCGTCTCCTATTTCGTGGATCGGGTTGATGGTTCTGAGATTCCACTCATCGGGCATACTTTCCTCCGACCATGTTTTGCAGATGAGTTGGTGTATTACCATGCCATCTCCAGCGTGCTTAAAAAGTTCCGCTTGTAGACCACCGCATCCATCTTTTCCTTAGTCTGATGATAGCTACTTTGATTTCATTTTGGTCCGGCGGATGAAGTTCATGGCCGTCATCTAGATTAACTGGTACAAGTTGGTCTTGGGCGGGAACTTGGCTGTCATCGCCATTTTACAACTGGTTTAAAGTAGTCTCTCCAGATGCCTAGCATCGCCTGCGTTTCTACTATGGTGTTTTCATCCCGATCTTTGTAGGGCCCAGAGCGGTTTGTGAAACCTTCGCGTTGCTGGTGTTCTTTTTTTCTTCCTCCTGAGTTGGCGTGTCTCATCCTTTCTTCGCTCAACATAGAGATTTCTGAACGCCCTAGTATCTCTCTGGAGCCACGAGCATATTCGGAGTCGAACCACGGGTTTCCTGGGGGGTGGAGATGGAGGGGGGGGTAAGAAGACCAATAGCGCTTCTTATATCTTGTTGACATATCTGCCATTGGTCTTCCGGGTTCGTATCACTAGTCGAACGATTTCTCGCAAGCTCAAGGGATACGCGGTTGGCATAGGCAGCGGCGGTCTCTTCCGTTTGAAGTAGTCCAACATTGAATTTCCTCGGCGTAGTTGGTGTTTGCCTAAGAGAAATCCGTACTCTAAGTTTTGCACCGACCAGGTAGCGTCGTCTTGCTCTTGTGTAGGGGCATGGGTGCTTATTATGCTTATGTGTTGGAATTTGGCCTTAATGCGGATCTTTGTCACTCTCTCGCTCAGTGAAAACTCAAGACGTTTTGCCTAAGCCTTCCTCTGACAACGAATCTGCACCCAAACAAGCGCGATCTCCCATCAAGGTGGCATTTAACGTAATACAAATTATAGTTTTCTGTCATTCTCAGACCCGGTGCATCCCATTGCATCTCCTGAAGAGCTGTTATATCATCGTTGAAACTGGCGAGGGTCTCGGATAGCTGTTCGGCTTTACGCGGCCTGTTTAGCGTATGCGAATTTCAAGTGCATATGCGTAAATCATTGTCCGTTTTTCGTTTGCGTCAACTTTATCACAATACCTTTTCACTTTCATGAGTGGGGCTTGTGAGTGACCTTATGACCTCTAGATCATGTTTGTGGTTGGATCTCAGAGAACTCAGGTATCCGCAACCTCTGGATCCAACGCTCGTCGTTAATTCACCTTTCGGCTAACCAGCGGGCACCGCGTGGAGGTGATGATGACGATGCGATTTTGCCCACCAACAGCTTGCACTAGTTAAAGTAAAATACGGGAGACATCTTTTTTCTTGTCAACGGCCTTCCTTGGCTCGATGAGGTATTGCTTAACGAAAGATAAGCGAAATCAAGCATCATTGCGCGTGGTTAGAGATGGGATAGATAACCGTGAATCCAAAAAACCAGTTCTGTTGACATTTGTTCTCTTGTCTCCTCTCTTTGTTCTGTCTGTCTCTCTGTTATGTTATTGTCTTGAGTTGTTTTAAGCCGATGGGCTTACGATTAGTTGTTAGTGTGTCTACTTCATAGATGTATCTACTTTGCGCTAGCGTCACATGTTTAATTTATGTGTGCTTTTAGGATTTTAAGAGCGTGAGATGCTTTTTATCTTAGTTTATTAAAGTTGTTTGTTTCACTGATTCTTAATACTATTTCTAATACATTTCCTTAATACATTAAAATTGTATCTTTATATAATTCAAATGATACAGTTTAAGAATCAAAACATTACGCTTTCGATACTTATTATCTTAATCTACGTTTGACCCTGACTTAACTCTCCACTTAATACCTGGAAGCGCACATCAACTCTGGGTTCTAAGCTTGTTAAAATATTGGGGTTCGGCTGTTCGGCACTGTACACTAGATTGGTACACGGTCACGGATGGCAACCGACTCGATTTGCTCTGAATTCAATTGGATATCTTATACATATTTCCGATGCAAGATAGTGGTAACTAAAACAATTAAACAACAAAATTGTATGGAACATTCCATTCCATGCTAATCACAACTTATTGTTGCTGCAAAACAGGTTTGAATATCAATATGCTACGGTCGGTGAGGAGCGAAAAGCTCTGTGGTGATGATTGCTTGTGTGTTATGGAATGGAATTGTGCTACGGTGAGGATTGCTCTGTATTTTGTAATCCAGTTCCGCGGTTGGGGAGGAGTGAAATCGGAATTGCTTATTTTTCAATTTTATTATGTGGTGGTAGGGGCGTTTCATTACAATAGGAACCTTATATATTTTATTCACCTTTAAGGTTTTCTTTAAACAAATAAAGAACAAGGAAAGTATGTGCGATGACTTCGTCCAATATAGTGAACAAATTAATAATACTTGGTTTTCGTGTGGAAAGCGCCTCTAATTTGCAATCGTTAAGGCCTTCATATATTAAGGCCCTGGTGTAAGGATATCATCGTGAGCATTGAACAAGTCTCTGGTCTGGTCCTTTCAACGTTATTAATATAAGCGTGTTCTTTGTTTTATTTTTGGAATATGCAAGATACCTCATTTTTATCGTTTGTAAAAGAAACAGGATTTCCGCGTTAATGAAGATTACCTACCGGCATAAGAAGTAAGTTTATTTTCGCCATTTTAAAAGGTCTTTGCTTAGGCATAATAAATGTCACGAAGATAAAATTTTATATTCTACGAAAACATTTTCTTATGAAATATATGCGGTTGCGGCACTGTTGATTAATGTGTTGATGTTAAAAAGATGGATACCATTACACTTTTCAAAAAAAAAAAAAAAAAAAATCTAATGAGGACAAGAAAGTCCTTAGTTCTTATTTTTTGTGTGTCAAATATTTATGAAAAAAGATAACCGTATCAATCAAAGCTAAACAAAAATTCAGTAAATTTGTATCAAAGTTAAATCTGGTATAACATTTCTGTATCGTTATACTCCATAATGTCAGTTAACTTGACACGTGATACGATTCAACTGTCAGATAAGACAGATTACATAGAAGCATCAAACGTCAGCAGCACCCTCTACATGCAGCTTATGAATTCCAACCCATTTTTCTTCCCATTAATTAGTCAACCCTTGTAATATGGTCTTTGTCTTCGAATTGAGCATTTCGCTACTGAGGTGCATCTGATCATCAGATTCTGATGGGATATCCCAAGCCGACAAAACGAAAGAGTTTGTCTGAAAATAAATAAAAAGTAATCTCAAAAAGAAAGCATATTCTAAGAAAAAGAAGTTATTAAATAAATCTTTTTCCTAGAATTATTCTAAGCCAATTAGGAACTATAGTTGAAAGAGATTTATTAAAATAATAAACAACAGCCAAAAGCCAAATACCATATTCAATTTGAACGGACTTATTTAAAAGCTTTTGCAGAAGATAAAAATATTGCTCCAAGTGAATGCGATTCTGAGAATATTTGCTTTGGGTGCTCAGGTTTCTGAGACAAGAAACTTTTTTTAGAATGAAAGTTAAGATGGAGTATACTTTTGCCACTCCTCGTCTTCAATCTACTGTATGGCAAACGGCAGTTCCGGGAAATTTCGGAACTCAGACAAATATGATAGACTAGGTATCTACAATTTAAGAAGAAAATCATTGAAAGTATTTGTCGGTCTGATTCCCAACTTGATTAGGTATTTATAAATTACCAAGAAATAAATTGAGACAACTTAAGAGATAAGTAATTTTAAGAGGAAAAAGTCATACTCATAGTTATCTCAAGTAACACCTGTCAGAACAAGAGCTTAATGGTCTGGCTCACACATAATGATTCGTGATAAAAACAGTCTTTGTAATATGTGCCTAACTTTCTTATTATTTTGATAATAGGTTTTTGCTTTTTCAAAAAAAGTGGAATAGGGGCAGCCATGGTCCATCGTTTAAACGTTATTATTAAACATTCTACACTTTTAAAACCTACTTAAGAATATCCCAAAGGATAAGAGTTTGTGTGTTTGGGCGGAGATTTTAACGCCCATGAGTGGGAAAGACAAACGAGGACTATGAAGGCTGCCATAGTGGTCTATTATATCGCACCAGGAACCTTTCTGGTGATTACATGCTGAACATGCGCAAGTCATACAGTTTTGTTGCGTAAAAAACCATGTTCATCAAACAAAGCCGGCAACTGCTCATTTACAAAAGTTTTGGGATTTGATTGCAAGTTGATTTTGGGAAGGGCCGTTACCCGTCACCCTTCAACTCTTACCTGCTGACAGAGGAACCTTCTATGATAATCCAGTGTTTTAAATCTTGACGTATATAAAGGCGAAATAATCATTTCAAACAAACGAATGATCTCACATCCAGCATCTAAAGTACCAGTTGTACAACAGTGGTTCCGTGGATCAACTTTATTTGTTCCGTGAAAACCGGTGAGTTGACTCTTATTAAAACACTCTTGAATCACAGTCTAAACTTTGATTTAAACACGAGCTGATTAATTGTTGTAAATTGTTTTTAAATTTTGTTCCAGGGACGGACCACTATTATACACCTGGCCCTCAAATAAATGAGTTCCTACCTACAGCCCAAAAGATGTCGGATTGTTTACAGCGAACTTTTTTTTAAAGTGCCAAATCACTGTACGGGGTTTAAAAAGCACACTACACAAGCCAAGGAATCTTGGTGGTGAAGTAATGAAGCTAAGGCAGTGATAAAACATAAGCGAGAGCTACAGTACGTTTGCAACGAACTGTTGGATACCCTATTCCCCATATTTTTGTACGTGTATGCGTCTGCCTCCCGCAAACAGCCGATGTTTCAGAAACAAAATTCTTCTTTAGCAGACAGAAAAAATTCAATAACATTAATTGTATGCGGTGTTATGTTCAATTAGTGCTAGCGCAATAAAAAAAGGAGTGCGCCACGCCCAAAGTTAAAACGTTTTATTGCCAAGGCAATTGTTATGACATTCAATTTTATTCTTGAAGATCGATTTGAACAAAACAAGACAAAACTTAAATTTTTAAAAATTAGATTTGGAATGGAAATAGCGATTATGGGTGTTTTTAACAATTATTGGACCACACTCTGCTACGCAACCAAGGAATATAAATCCAAGTGTTCATCTGTTTACTTCAAAACTGCGACCGATAGGTAAAAAACGTTAAAAAAATTAATGCATTATACGACTTTTGACGGAAACGCCCCTTAAAAGTGGGCGTGTCTTAAAAATTTGAAGCACTAACTGCTTTTTTTCAGTATTTAGGCATATGTGTAAGACTACAGCTGAATCGAGTAGTTTTAAAACAATCTTACCTGAACAAAGGTATTTTACCAAAATCACGCCTTTAAAAGTGGGCGTATTGAAAAAATTTACAAAAGAAAATGTAGAGATATATTTCTCAAATAACGAACGGAAGAAAAAGGTTTAAATTAAACATTGGAAATGCCTTAAGTTCTTAAGGCTACGTTTTTCGTTCTTTCATGAAAAGTAGGCGTAAGCCACGCCCAAAATTCAAAAATTTCTTTTCATACACAAACCTTTTCGTTTCTATTAAGAGACGCAAAATTTTGGCTTGCGGATTAATTATAAATACCGTTTATTTACAAAAACAATTTTTTTATAGTTCCTAATGAAAAGTGGGCGTCAGCCACGCCCAAAATCAGTTTTTTTGATTTCATACACAAGATGTTTATGTGCCAGTAAGACCCACAAAATTTAATGTTTTTGGCTTTAATATAACAATTGTTATTTTATAAAAACAATATTGATGGTTTTGTATGAAAAATAGGCGTAAGCCACGCCCAAACTGAAATATTTTTATTTGATTGGAAGCAAGTTTACCTAAAGCTTACGTGTGCAAAATTTTAGCGTTATGCTTTTATCGTATCTGTACAAAAAAACATAATTTAATTTTATTAAATTGAGGTTCAACAAAAATGGCGATTGTGGGCGTGTTTGTGGGCGGATTTTACCGGTTCAAGAACTTAGCCTTACTCTTGAAACAAAGATTATATATACCAAATTTCAGTTTTCTAACTCAAAAATTGTGACCTCTAGAGAGTATACATACGGACGGTCGGACGGAAGGACGGACGGACGGACGGTCATCAACTAGACTTTTGATTCTGAGTCAGAAACTTTTCTATACCTAACGGTATTATTTCTCTGTGTTACAAACTCCACACCAAATACAATATACCCATTCTATGGAATCTATACTATTATATAAAGTAAGACTTTTGTTTGTTTGTCAGTTTGTTTGTATGTTACCACAAAGCAGACAAACAAACAAAAGTATTACTTTTTACTTACCTAAAATCTGTTCCTTACTCAACTGGTTGAGTTATAGGTGGATCTAAAAAATTAAATAAATTTTAAATAAAGGTAAAAACATTAACTTTTTGAACTTACCACAAACTTTTTGTTCCAAAAAATAAAAAAACTGAAAGTTGTCTGACGTTTCTCCTTATTTTCCATTTCGTTTCATTTCATATCATTTCATTTCATTTCATTTCATTTCACGGAATTCCTCTTTATTTTATTAAGGCTGAACACCTACTTGAGCTGTTTGCAAGTGAGCTGTTTCGCACGATTTTCGGTGGAAACTTTTTTTCCAAATATCGAAAAAAAGGCATGGATTTTAGTTTACACTCTCTTTGCATGAACATTTTGAAAAATTGATGTTTGAAATGGACTTCGCTTTCAAAATTCAAAAAAGGCATGGATTTCAGTTTACTCATTGCACACGATTTTTGCGTATTACTTAAATTTCATTCAAAAATTTCAGTTTACACAAAATGCGCTGCAAAATTGCTTCCGTCAATTTTGTTTGTTTTGTATGATGTGAACATGTGCAACAATCATTATTTAACATCGATGTTCAAGTATTAAAATTATCTCTGCTCCGAAAGACTCTTTTTACAATTAAAATTTCTGCGATTTTCTGTGCACAGAAATTTCGCAAATAATCTCGATGTTTAAAAAAGTCATGGATTTCTGTTAATACGTTGCACACGACTTTCTGTGCATCAAAATTTTTTTCAAAAAAGTTTTGGATTTCACTTCACACATTAAATGTTTTGCAATATTGCTTTATCCAATTCTGTTTGATGATCATTTGTGCAAAAATCCTGTTTTATCACAGATTTTCCAGTATTAAAATCAGCTTTATTCTGAAAACTCTGTTTTCACATGCATGTTAGGCACGATTTTTTGTGCATCAACATTTCGCAACAAAGAATGTATATTAACTTTGATGTTCCAGTACTAAAATCATTGATACTTGCTCAGCGAGAAATTCTATACACATGAAAGTTTTTCCAATTATGAAGCAAACGGAATAAATTTTTTTCTTTATTAAGTTTTATGTGACTTTTCAAATTCAGTATGTTTTTTAATTTAAAATTGTTATTCTTTACATTATATACATTGTTGTTAAGGGTGTTTTTTTAGACGTGGTTTTCAATCTGGCAATACTGTTTTCGGAGTTGGTCTTTTTGACAGCTGTCATTTGATTTATGCTCAGTTTGGTTTGCCATTTCACAATTAATAGACTAACTCCTGAACAACGTTTGCAAATCGTGCAAATTTATTACCAAAATATTGGTTCGGTTCGCGCAACGCATCGAATATACACAAATATAGGGTATTTTTTGAGGATTTCAAGAAGAAATAAAACGCATTTAATTTAATGTTATGGCAAAGAATTCAGCTTTATTATAAAAATAAAGGTTTGCCATTATGTTTTAAAAATAATTTTGGGCAAGTGGCTACCACGGCTGTTTCGAATAAATTCCTGGGCGATTATGTTAAGCGAATATTGGACGCTGCGCGCGATGCGTCGTGCGAGCCGAAACATTATTTTGGTAACAAATTTGCACGTTATTCAAACGTTGTTCAGGAGCAATGTCAAACCAAAGCGAGCATAAATCAAGTGACAGCTGTCAAAAAGACCAACTCCGAAAAAAGGATTGACAGATTGAAAACCACACGTCTAAAAAGAACGACATGTCAAAAAAAGTGTGAAGGAATGTTTGATGGTTTTACATTTAATCCTAAAAAAATATTTCAGATCTAAACACATGTCAAATCGTATGAGATCGCTGTCATATTCTGTTTCCACACTATTATACACCTGTCTCAGCACACATTTTTGACATGTTGTATAACACTAAGGGATAGTGTGGAACTACCGACCGAAAAAATGAGTAGCGTAGGCATTGTATTTATATTTTATAGTATTCCCAAGAAGCGGAACGTTTTGTGCGGCATCTAGCGACGACGTTCACAAGCTTGACTTCGAAAGAAATTTGAGTGGTTTTTGTCTAAACTGCCATGGAAAGCAAAAACAACAATAGAAGAAATTCGATGTAAAGTAGACAAGACAACTAGTGCCGCCATTGACGACGTTCAGAACTAAAATAAAATGTTCCATGAAATTACTATAAAATATAAATACAATGGCGTAGGCAAGCCCCTTAAATTTGGTGGACCAAAACAGGAAAACGAAACGTTCCCACAAAGTTCTTCTTCCATATCAGTTCACCAATCAGCATGTATGGGTTTAAATTCGAGCTGGTACTTATACATGTAAAACTATTAACAACGGCATCAAACGACGATCTCTTTCTTTTATTTATTTTCAGCATTCTCATAAGCATTGGGGAAATAATGGGTGCTTTCCAAAAAACAACTAAACTAGATAGCGCCTTCCCGTTTTCATTTTTGTTTCGTTTGCGCATTTACGTCACGGATGCACATTGCCTTATTATTGGTTCGGTTCGCGCAACGCATCGAATATAGACAAATAATATAGGGTATTTTGTGTGACTTTCAAAAAGAAATAAAACACATTCAATTTAATGTAATGGTTAAGAATTTAGCTTAATTATAAAAATAAAGGTTTGCAATTATGTTTTAAAAATAATTTCGGGCAAGTTAGTGGCTACAGCTCAGCGGCTGACTCGAATAAATTTTTGGGCGATTATGTTGAGCGAATATTGGACGCAGCGCGCGATTCATTTTGCGAACCGAATCATTATTTTGGTAATAAATTTGCACGATTTGCAAACTTTGTTCAGGAGTAAGTCTATTCGTTATACAATGGCAAACTAAGATAGTCATAAATCAAGTGACAGCTGTCAAAAAGACCAACTCCGTAAAAAGTATTGCCAGATTGAAAACCACTCGTCTAAAAAAAGACGTTTACATACATAAACCATATATGGATTTGTATGCATTCGAGCCAATTCCTTATGAACATTAAGGAGCCCTATATGGATCATTATGGTTTATAATGCATATAAATGGAATAATATTTTATTTGTGTAATTAACTAGACGAACGAAAAAATTAGTCGTGTAGTCAGGCCCCTTCAATTTGGTGAACCAAAACAGGACACGAAACGTTCCTACAAAGTTCCATATCAGTTCACCAATCAGCATGAATGGGTTTAAATATTAAGGGTGCGTTCCATGATACAATTAAACCAGATAGCGCCATCCCGTTTTCATTTTAGATTCGTTTGCGCATTTATGTCACGGACACACATTGTCTTTGCGTTTTTGTTTTGTTCTGCGCTCTACCATTGTATTTATAATTTATAGTATTCCCAATGAGAAGAACCTTTGGTGCGTCATCTATAGACAAAGTTCACAAACACTTATTTTAGAGTTATTTGAGTGGTTTTTGTCGAAACTGTCAAGGAAAGCAAAAACAAAAATAAAAGACATTTAATGTAAAGTAGATAGAACAACTAGCGCCACCATTGACGAGGTTAAGAACTAAAATAAAATGTTCCATGAAATTACCACAAAAATTTATAAACAATGGCTCTACGAAGCTCTTTATAGTTTGACGTTTTACATTGCATCATGCGCAATGCCATTATTTTTAAGGTGGCTTTACATGGAGCTGCAACAAATTATAGTTCAGACGAAATTGCAAAAACAACAATTATAGTGCAAACTATGAACATGTTCGCCTTCACTATGATTTTCAAGCTGCATCCATAATTTTCCTATAATCTGCATCCATTAACACGTCTTCATGTAGGTCTTCCCTCTCTATCACACAAGTATTATCTATATATTCTACATCCTCTTTTTCTAAAGATCGTGGCGTGTAGCTTCATGTAAAGAAAATGATAATGATAATGATAATGATAATGATAATGATAATGATAATGATAATGATAATGATAATGATAATGATAATGATAATGATAATGATAATGATAATGATAATGATAATGATAATGATAATGATAATGATAATGATAATGATAATGATAATGATAATGATAATGATAATGATAATGATAATGATAATGATAATGATAATGATAATGATAATGATAATGATAATGATAATGATAATGATAATGATAATGATAATGATAATGATAATGATAATGATAATGATAATGATAATGATAATGATAATGATAATGATAATGATAATGATAATGATAATGATAATGATAATGATAATGATAATGATAATGATAATGATAATGATAATGATAATGATAATGATAATGATAATGATAATGATAATGATAATGATAATGATAATGATAATGATAATGATAATGATAATGATAATGATAATGATAATGATAATGATAATGATAATGATAATGATAATGATAATGATAATGATAATGATAATGATAATGATAATGATAATGATAATGATAATGATAATGATAATGATAATGATAATGATAATGATAATGATAATGATAATGATAATGATAATGATAATGATAATGATAATGATAATGATAATGATAATGATAATGATAATGATAATGATAATGATAATGATAATGATAATGATAATGATAATGATAATGATAATGATAATGATAATGATAATGATAATGATAATGATAATGATAATGATAATGATAATGATAATGATAATGATAATGATAATGATAATGATAATGATAATGATAATGATAATGATAATGATAATGATAATGATAATGATAATGATAATGATAATGATAATGATAATGATAATGATAATGATAATGATAATGATAATGATAATGATAATGATAATGATAATGATAATGATAATGATAATGATAATGATAATGATAATGATAATGATAATGATAATGATAATGATAATGATAATGATAATGATAATGATAATGATAATGATAATGATAATGATAATGATAATGATAATGATAATGATAATGATAATGATAATGATAATGATAATGATAATGATAATGATAATGATAATGATAATGATAATGATAATGATAATGATAATGATAATGATAATGATAATGATAATGATAATGATAATGATAATGATAATGATAATGATAATGATAATGATAATGATAATGATAATGATAATGATAATGATAATGATAATGATAATGATAATGATAATGATAATGATAATGATAATGATAATGATAATGATAATGATAATGATAATGATAATGATAATGATAATGATAATGATAATGATAATGATAATGATAATGATAATGATAATGATAATGATAATGATAATGATAATGATAATGATAATGATAATGATAATGATAATGATAATGATAATGATAATGATAATGATAATGATAATGATAATGATAATGATAATGATAATGATAATGATAATGATAATGATAATGATAATGATAATGATAATGATAATGATAATGATAATGATAATGATAATGATAATGATAATGATAATGATAATGATAATGATAATGATAATGATAATGATAATGATAATGATAATGATAATGATAATGATAATGATAATGATAATGATAATGATAATGATAATGATAATGATAATGATAATGATAATGATAATGATAATGATAATGATAATGATAATGATAATGATAATGATAATGATAATGATAATGATAATGATAATGATAATGATAATGATAATGATAATGATAATGATAATGATAATGATAATGATAATGATAATGATAATGATAATGATAATGATAATGATAATGATAATGATAATGATAATGATAATGATAATGATAATGATAATGATAATGATAATGATAATGATAATGATAATGATAATGATAATGATAATGATAATGATAATGATAATGATAATGATAATGATAATGATAATGATAATGATAATGATAATGATAATGATAATGATAATGATAATGATAATGATAATGATAATGATAATGATAATGATAATGATAATGATAATGATAATGATAATGATAATGATAATGATAATGATAATGATAATGATAATGATAATGATAATGATAATGATAATGATAATGATAATGATAATGATAATGATAATGATAATGATAATGATAATGATAATGATAATGATAATGATAATGATAATGATAATGATAATGATAATGATAATGATAATGATAATGATAATGATAATGATAATGATAATGATAATGATAATGATAATGATAATGATAATGATAATGATAATGATAATGATAATGATAATGATAATGATAATGATAATGATAATGATAATGATAATGATAATGATAATGATAATGATAATGATAATGATAATGATAATGATAATGATAATGATAATGATAATGATAATGATAATGATAATGATAATGATAATGATAATGATAATGATAATGATAATGATAATGATAATGATAATGATAATGATAATGATAATGATAATGATAATGATAATGATAATGATAATGATAATGATAATGATAATGATAATGATAATGATAATGATAATGATAATGATAATGATAATGATAATGATAATGATAATGATAATGATAATGATAATGATAATGATAATGATAATGATAATGATAATGATAATGATAATGATAATGATAATGATAATGATAATGATAATGATAATGATAATGATAATGATAATGATAATGATAATGATAATGATAATGATAATGATAATGATAATGATAATGATAATGATAATGATAATGATAATGATAATGATAATGATAATGATAATGATAATGATAATGTTATGATATGTTATGAAACGATATGTTATATCTTGAATGTATTATCGATTTTAACAAACGAACATCTGTTTTCAAATTAGGGAACATTTTTTTTAAACTTAACAGAAATGGAGTAGACAAAGTTTTCGATAACCGTGGATTCTTTTCGGAAAAGAATCTTAAAATCGATTAAATTTCTGAAAACACACTTTTTCCAATCGAATGTTTTTTTTCTTTATTCATTTTTTGTTTTACTTTTGATTTTGAAAAAGATTTCTTCACGTCATCACGGAAAAGGTAAAAGAAACAAATACAAATAATGAAATTGAAAAAAATAAAATGAAACAATGAAAGAAGCTCAAAATGAAGTTAGGGCAACCAAAAATATTCTCTTAAAAATAGTTCCCAGCGCTATAAATTTGTCAATGAAATATCTATGTTCATTTGCTTCTATAAGCTTTTTTTCAAAATGTTTTTTTAAACAAGAGATTGATAATTTCTTGAGTTCACCTATTTTTATTGCGTTTTCCGCTAACGAAAGGCGCTATATGATTATATATGCGATATCTATATAGCTACAAGGGGCTATCCCGGATAAAATTTCCACAGAAATATTTCCCATTTATTAGAATTAGGAATGTGAATAATGCTCGAGAGATTTTTTTGGTATCGGGAATGTTCTACGATAGTTGTTATTATTCATAGTACTTTGTATTCGGAGAAAATTCGTTTCTTAGAAACCCGGCAATGCCGGGTACTTTTCGCTAGTAGGGTATAAAAAGAAGAAATCGTTGTACAAAGCTTGATCAGGGTGCTCCTCAGATCATACAGGTGAAAGGCACGCTTTGAAGTAGAATACAGAAGCTGCAATCAACGAAGTAGGGAAAGCCTAAATAAGTAGCTGGACGAATTTCATTTCCCAGCTAGCTTACTAACTTAATTAAGGTGGCGCAGACAGTCCATTGTGGACCACGGCCTCAACCAACAATCCTCGCCAGCTAGGCCTTTCCCTAGCCAGTGGCCTCCAGTTGCGCACACCAAGTTGGTTGAGGTCGTTTACCACTTGATCGCGCCACCTTAGATGGGGTCTTCCAGAATTGCGTCGGCTCTCCGGGTTGGAATTGAAGACTCGTCGGGCAGGAGCGTTTTCGTCCATACGCTCCACATGGCCATCTAAGCCGCTGAATTTTCAGCTTCTTAACCAAGTCAATGTCGCTGTATAGCCCGTACAGTTCGTCATTGAATCTTCTCCTCCATACTCCATTGATACATACAGGACCGAATATCACCCGAAGAATCTTTCTCTCAAAGCACCCCAGCCTGTATTCATCCGATTGTGTCAGTGTCCAGTGTCCACGCTTCTGCCCCATACAGCAGGACTGGGATGATAAGGGTCTTGTATAGTGTCTCCTTGGTCCTTTGAGAGAGGGCTTTACTACTAAGATGCCTTCTTAGCCCGAAGAAACAGCGATTGGCAAGAGTGATTCTTCGACTGATCTCTTCACTGATGTTGTTCTGAGAGGTTAGAGTGGAACCCACATAGACAAAGTCCTTGACAACTTCAAAGTTATATCTGTCCATTGTGACGTTTTGTCCGAGCCTACGATGATGATCTACTTCACCCGAGGACAGCATATACTTTGTTTTATCTTCATTTACAGCCAGACCCATTCGAGCCGCTTCCACTTCAATACTGGCGAATGCTCCACTGACAGCGCGCTTTGTTCTTCCAATAATGTCAATATCATCAGCATAGCCCAGTAATTGAACGGATCTAAAAAAAATCGTACCGCTGGTGTTGACATGCGAGTTGCGTACGATTGCCTCAAGAATTATGTTGAAGAGGTTACATGACAGCGCGTCACCCTGTCGTAAGCCTTTCTCGACATTAAATGAGTCGGTGGTGTTCTTACCAACCTTGACGGAGCAGCGCGAGTTCTCCATAGTCATCCTGCACAATCGAACGAGTTTGGCAGGGATGCCAAGAAGCGACATGGCTCTGTATAGCTCGTTCCTGTTTACGCTGTCATAGGCGACTTTAAAATCGATAAAGAGGTGGTGAGTATCGATTTGGAATTCTTGGGTCTTTTCCAAAATCTGCCGAAGTGTGAAAATTTGGTCGACGGTTGACTTACCGGGCCTGAAACCACACTGATAGGGGCCAATCAGTTCACGTGTGAAAGGGTTCAGACGTTCACACAGAATGGCCGACAAGATTTTATAGGCGACATTTAGTTGTCGCAGCTTAGAGTATCTCCTTTCTTGTGGATAGGGCACACAATGCTGAGGTTCCATTCGTCAGGCATACTTTCATCCGACCAGATTGTACAGATGAGTTGGTGTATGCTCCTCACCAAGTCATCTCCCGCTGCTTTGAAGAGTTCAGCCGTAAGGCCATCAGCTCCAGCAGCCTTGTTGGGCTTTAGTTTAGATATTGCTATCCAAACTTCTTCTTGGTCGGGAGGACGGAAATTTTGTTCATCATCATCCAAATCGAATGGATCATTCTGCCTGACAGCGATTAGTTGGCTGCCTTCGCCGTTTAACAGTCTGCAGAAGTGTTCTTTCCAAATTCTCAGCACCGACTGTGTATCTACAACGACATTCCCACCCTCGTCTCTACATGCTTCCGCTCGGGCTTTGTAACCCTTGGACGAATGCTTTACCCTTTGGTAGAACTTTCGAACATTGCTTCTGCCGTAGCACCCCTCAATAGATTCAACCATTCGTTTTTCCAGTTCTCTTTTTTTTCTCCTGATTTCCCAGCTAGCTGCTGATCCAAAACAAGCTACTCAGGAGCTACGACAAATCAACATGAATTAGAGCGCAACCATTTTCAAAGAACTGTTCAAAAACTGCTCAGGAAATTTGTTCGCAAAAAGTTAAAAGTTCGGCTACTTCTGTCCGTTGCGTTGCCGCATGCGTTGTCTATGGACGACTTCTCGTAAGAACACGTGTATTTAATCGAGCTGTCAGTTGATTTGCCGGACGCACGGACTCAACGGATTCTATGGGTCGGGGCCTTTCCTTTACTGAAGTAACCGACGCACGTTACAATCGAAAAATAACATGGGGTGGTTAAAAACTCCAAAAAGGCAAAGAGGTTGGCCTAGACGAGTTTTGGAAAAGGATGGGTGATATCGGGGTCAGATGACTCATGACTCTAATCATTGTATATGAAATCTATAAAAATATGGATAGCAGGATCGACTGTAGCGACACCGTTAGTCTCCAAACCTTTTTTTCCAAATTTCTCGTTTTGGAGAGGAAATGCAGGTGGAAAGGTTTAAATATGTGATAATTATCAGCGACATCTATGTGTCTCCAAACCCCGTTATCTCTTATTCGTTCTCCAGACTACTATAGATTTCATATACAATGCTCTCTTTTAAAAGTTCCGAAGAGCAGATCGGATGCCTAAACAATGGACGGAAAGTTTCCTTATAAGCGAAGCTTAGATAATTGCCTTTTAATAAATCTGATGTAATAAACCATAAAGATCGTTGAGTAAGTTTTGGATAGTCCACTGCGAAATATAATATGGATATATGATGACCAGCAGGTGGAATCCAAAATATTAGGATCATTATGAAAAAACATCGGGATTCCACAGGATTTGCATTCGATAGACAATCACTAGATCTGATCCAGAAATCTATATGAAGATGGTCATGGACATGTACGAGGGAGCAATGCCAAAAGTACAAAATCCAGCTGGAGTCACGTATGGCGTTAGGAAATAGCGCCCAAGGAAATATCGCCCAAACTGATTTGGAAATAACGCCCAAAAAATAGTCGAACAAATTATTGTTGTATTTATTTTTCCATTTTGGGTGCTATTTCCTTGTTTTAGTTTGTTTTTATAAAAGGCAATACTGCCCAAAATATGAAGCTGAAATGGTGTAAAAGGAATTAAAGCCCAAAAGTAGGAATAACCGCCCAAAAGTGCAAGTACAAAAAGAAAAAGCACCCAAATAGGGGAAATATCGCCCAAAATTTTATTTTTCAAACCAATACTTGTATACTGTCTACCACTATTTGCCTGCATAATGGACACAAACAGTTTTCTTGTATTGAACAATATCCTTAAGATGTGGAAATTAACTTCGGTGCGTGGGGGGGGGGGGCGCGGCGGCACGCTCCCGCCTGGTCACTGCGGTCGCAAAGCCGCGTGCCCCGTGCCTCGCCCCCCCCCCCCCCCCCCCCCACCCACCGAAGTTAATTTCCACATGCGACGGCACGCTCCCGCCTGGTCACTGCGGTCGCAAAGCCGCGTGCTCCCCGCGTCGCCCCCCCCCCCCACGCACCGAATTTAATTTCCACATCTTAAGGATATTGTTCAATACACTTTACCAGAGATTAAGTAAATCTTACATGCTTCAACATTGTTTTTGGGTGATGAGAACCAAACATTTTTACTTAAAATAGTGATTGGAAATTACGCAAAAAATTTTGGAAATATAGCCCAAATATTGCAAAAACAATTTCCATATACAATTTTTGGGCGATATTGCCATTTATTGATTTGGGCGATATGGAATTTTGGGTATTAAGCCTAAACTTTTGGATCTTATTTCCTTTTTTTTCTTGATTTTGGGCGTTAAAAATTTTTTTGGGCGTTATTTCCAAATCAGTTTTGGCGATATTTCCTTTGGCGTTATTTCCTAACGCCCTCACGTATGTCCTATGTTTTTTTTTGCATTCCTTGCCTACCTTTTTGAAGGTTATGTGACTGAACCTTCATAAACCATCCCGTGAACAAGCAAGACCTCACTGACTTTTTCGATTCTAACATCGCCGGATACTTCCGTGCAGTAAGGCAATTCCATCATATTAAGCATTTTAAAAACTTAACAAATCTTAAAAGTTCCAAGACAGCATGAAGAGAGAAGTCACACAAGAAGAAGCAGAGTTTCGTCATCAATTTTTAATTCTTTATTTGGCGCTACCAAATTAAAGTATTCTTTACTTGCGCCAACAAAGTAAAAAGTTATGAACTTAGCAAAAAAAAATTTCCAATATATTAATTTTCCTCCAAGAGTTCTTAAACATAGCGCATTTTATGACCATGTCATCATAACGTCAATATAATGAGAAGCAGTTTGCTGTTCAAGGCAACAACCTTCAGAGTAAGCTATTTAATTAAAAATCACTTTCATACAAAGTGAATGTGTTGTAATTGGTTGGCTTGCAAGCAACCACATATAACAATATGCACTTCCTGACCCAGTTTCCTAAACTAATTTTAATTGCAAAACAAAGGCCATAATTTTATTGTCTTTGGAAAGCCACTTAGAGGAAGTACAAAATATGTATGTTCATCTTGACGATGCACTTGCTTCTTCTTTCCATAATAAAATGAAAACCAATGTTGACGACAATGCAATCAGAGGCAACAAAGCCATGTGAAAGTATTTAAAAAAAAAAGCTGGCAAAAAACACCGTTGACTCTACAATTTAATTAACTGCATCACTAATTTATTATGAAAGGAATTGTGGGAAGGAACTTTATACTTTTATTAGCATAAAATGCAAAACTGGATCACACGACCTTGGTCTTTTGTTGTATTTTTTTTTTTAAATTATTAATTTTAATAACAATGGGATCTGAAAGGATTTGTTGAATTTATTTTACTGAATTGGGTTAAGTGGGTGTAAAGGTTGTAAGTTAGGTTGGTCAAGTGAGGACGATCAATTTGCCCTTGCCGAAATGATTGCCACAGTCTTAACAGAGTTACTAGTTTTTCCACGAGTTCCATGGCCTGTCTAACTCCATCGGAAGTATTGTTTTAAATTATTCTCATACAAAATAATCGTTGTTATACGGTTGATTTCAATAAATATATTTCCACGTGTTTTTCCTATTGGCGTGGCCAGACAACACCCGAAGGAAAGGTATGTCGAGATTTTCGCTGAGACTAAGAACTAGAGTCAGCTTGTTGACAAACCAAACAAGTCCATGACATTCCAAGTTATTTTCCAAACGGTCTAGACTTCTCATTGTTACTCCTGTGGTAAGCTTTTATGAGAAAGTTGACTAATCTGCACCAGAGTTTGCTGCCAATTCGACACTACCACAGAGTGACATGACTCCTTCTGATCTTGAGAGCGTAACCATGACAAATTTTCTTGCGCACTCGTACAGTTTGCAAGAGTACTTTAAGACATCGCCATATACAAATAATATCTCCCCCATAGTTCTGAAGTGCATTACCGTTGGCAAAACCACAGCGTAAGCTTTTCCATCTGTCCTACTCTACAGACCTGTTTTATAGTGGATGGAAAACAGCATTTGTCTAGAGTAGAGTAGAGTAGAGACTTGACCGTTTCAAAAAAGACGTATCTTTATGCCCCCCAAACTACCGACCAATTGCATCGACCTTTCTCATGAACCCCTTCTTCGATGGATAAAAAGTTACCTTTCAGACCGCTCCTTTCGCGTTGTTTTAGAAGGTATTCAGTCCGATATTCACAAAATAAATTCTGGTGTGCCACAAGGCTCCGTTCTGTCTGCGACACTTCCCGATAGTTCCCATTTTTACTTGCGATTATAGGTTTTATAAGGCAAGTTATTGATTCGTACAGAAAAAATTTTTTGAGATAACAATCAAACATGACATTACGATGATGGCGAAGTCGAAAAAAGTGGGCCTGGGAATTCCGTCCGTCTGTCTGTCTGTCTGTCCATCTGTCTGTTCGCGCCTCTAGAACCTGAACGGATGGGCCGATTTGCTTCAAATTCGGTATATAGGATTTATTTGGCCATCCCTCGGAACGAATTTTTTATTTTTGCTCTAGACCCAAAAATAACGGCACCTGCCATACAATCGGGAAGACAAAAATAGATTTTCTCAAAAACGGCTATAACGATTTTGATAAAAATTTCAGAATGCTATTTCCTTAAGGCAGTCTATCTTTAAGTTAGACATTTTTTTTCAAAATTTGTTTTATAACGGTACCTTTCATTGAACCAGTAAAATAAAATTTTCTCGTAAACTATACATTCGATTTCAATAAAATTTTGGGCACAGGAAGTCATTAATAATTTTAATAATATGGCATTTCAAAATTTTTTTTTTTTGATTTTTTATAATTTTTTCAAAAAAAATTTTGGTTTTCGAAATGTGTTGGAAACGGGTATATTACTTTTTTAAAGTTATTTTTTCAAATGTAAACTATAGATTGCCATATACTTGCATGCTCAAATAAATTTCAAAATATTTTTTGGAAAAGTTTTTCAAAAATTACATTTAAAAAAAAAACTGGTCGAACGATTTTCTTTTTTTTTCCCCTAAATTTACGTATAGCTTTGAAATTTTATTGCATAGCTACTTTGTTTTTCCGAGAAAACTCTTAAACTAATTTAAAAAAAAGAAAAGAATTTTTGAAATTATTTAATTTTTTTTAATATCCATATATGCAGCCACTAAGCAACTGCTTATCATAAGAGCAAGTTCGTGCGACCAGTCGTGCATTTTATTTGAATGTGGAATTGCAACGGAAGAGTATGATACTTACTAACTTATGTTGGCTCCACTAGAAAGTGTTCCTAGGCCTTGATTAGTATTCCTTCTCTAGCAGGCTTGATCTCTACCAAGCCGTCTCCAATTTATCGTAGGTCTCCCCGTATACCTGGTCGCTCTTTCGAAGATGAGGTTTAGCTTGGCTTTTGACTCTCTCTGGTTTGTCGTTGAACACTTTACGAGCTGGAGCGTTGATGTCCATTTGATCTAGATACATGGAAGACTCCATGTGACTTTTCATCCGATTGGGGGAGGGTTCATGCATCTGCACCATATAGCAGGTCCGGGATGATGAGTGTTCTATACAGTGTCTCCTTGCTCTTCTTGATAGGGCTTTATTCCTCAATTGCTTATTCAGCCCAAAGAAACACCGATTAGCAAGAGTTAGCCTGTGTATGATTTCAGCGCTGTTGGTGTCGTTGCCTGTGTTAACAGCACAGGAAGACAAACTCACTGACTTCCTAGAAGTTATACCTATCAATGGTCACGTTCTGACCAAGTCGGTAATCTTGTCCTTGTTCATTTTAAGTTCCATTCTGCTTGCTGCTGACTCCATAGTATAGTAGTGAAAGCACCGGTTACTGCTCCCTTTGTTCTTCCTGTAACGTCAATGTCGTCAGCAAACCCAAGTAATCGTGTACTGGCATGGGTGCTCCGTATTACATTTTCAAGCAAAATGTTGAAACAACTGCATGACAGTACAGTCACCTTGTTTTAGCCCGCTAGTGGTTTCGAGCTTTTCCGTAGAGTCCCTATCAATTTTGACGGGTGTTTTCCAACGTCATCCTGATAAGTCGTATCAGTTTAGCAGGGATTGTAAATGGCACGATACAGTTCAGCGTATGATAAGCTCATTTAATACCGCTCTTAACAGCATTGTCCATTTTCGAATTCTTAGCAGTGTGGAAGTCAATGCTTCAAGCTTTAAGGAAACTGAAAAGCTTAGCTTTAGTGGAACGAACACATTATTTGATAGGTTTCTTAAGACGTTGCCACCATCTGTTCCGGCTACAATCTTCAAGGCAAACATTTGCATAAAGCTTGGGTACGACTCGCATATATCTGGGCTCTCCGGTGGAATGGTTAAATAGAAATTCTTAAAACATAATCTTTTATGTAGCATATATAAATAAATCTATAGAAAGCTTTTCTGAAATGTAAATACAAAAGAGCCCGCTGCTTTTGTTTGCGTTTCGGTAATGTTTTATTGATTATTTTATTGAAAACATCCTTTGCTTTATCGATATTGAAAGTATCCTTCCAAGCAAAGACTTGTTAAAATTTAAATAAAACATTGTGAGGCATAGGTCCTCTATCCTGTGTACCTACTGTGTATTGTGTATTAAATATTTTGTATTACAACACATTGAAATTCAAATTCTTTATTTATGTAAATCTTGTGATACAGTTTTTGCTGGCGATACACATGTCCCACCACTATAAAGGAATGTTATGAAATTCAACAAAAATTGAAGAGGACATAGCGTTAAATGACGGACAAGGAAAAGTTTAAACCGAAACTACATCTATTTTCGAGGGGGTATTACCTTTAAATCGACAGTAACCGTATAAAATGCAGTAAGTCCAAATTTCCGCAAACGCAGAATTCCAAAACTTAACCTAAAAATTCAAATATAATTTTGTTAAATGGATAACGGTATTCCTTATTAGATTTTTTGAAGGCAAGTTAATTAGAAAACGAATATGAAGGGGTGTCAGCAAATTCAATTAAAGAATTAGAAGTTTCAGACAGAAGGTCATAATTAAAACCAAGAAAAAAGGCCGGGGGCAACTACGCAACCCTGTGGCACACCACCAATTATTTTGTGGTTTTCAGACCAATACAATTTATAATGAAGACATTCATTGAGAGCTTGAAGTCAAACTCAACTGCTTAAACCTCTTCAGACCAATAACATGGATACAATGTGGACCCGCGGATAAATAGACGTCAAAATGTTGTGCAACAGTGAGAGTGCGAAAGACGATTTTTTTGTCCCATAGAAGCGTTTGCGCGCTAAGGTATCGGAGCGGAGGTGACTTGTGGCCTATTGTCGGTCTAGCGATCCTCTTCGACGAACAGCAAAGTGAAAAGCCGACATAAAAAGGTTGAGCAGGGCTCAGCCTGTTGTTTCTCCTTACTCAAATGAAGAGACCATGGCAAAAAAGGGTGAGTTAAAACTTGGTCTACAGTATTGTTAAAAGAAGCAATAACTTCTCTATAATAAACTTGGTCTGTGGTGTTTACTCCATAAAGAAAACGATCCACGACATAAAACGGTTGGCCTATTGGTGGTCTAGGGATTCTCTTCGAAGAATAGCGAAGTGAAAAGCCGACATAAAACAGTGAGCTGGGCTCTTTACGTTAATGCTACCAAAAATTACGAAGCTTCTGACTGGTATTCCCAAACAGCGTGCCTTCGGTTGAGAAACGAATCCCTTCTGTATTGTATATGAAACAGCACTAAAACCACTCTTAGAGATTTCGATTCTGATTTCGATTAACGATTTTTTTTTCGATTTAACGATTATTTTTTGAACAATATAATATATACAATAGATTCTTATTCTATTTTACTTATGATACTTAATAATATTTGTTGGCACATTAGGGGCCTAACTGTATACATTGATATTTTATAATACATTTAAAAAAAAAATTATCATTTTTTTTCGGTATAATTTCCTCTCTTTATGTATTATTCCTGCAAAGATATACTGTGAATTATAAAGATAAAATATAATATTGCCCAGGAATATTTTATTCTTGTGATTCTCTAGCTTCGCTGTTGTTGTGTGTGGTGGGAAGTTGGATGACTTCGTCGGCGGCGGTTAAACTTGGAGTGCGTAACTGGGGACAACTGAACTGGCCAGGGACCGGACTGTCTGGCGGTATATATTGATTGAGGCCTTACAATATCCATAATGGGATGTATACGTCCCTTTCAGTAAGTTAGTAACTACTCAAATTGAAATCTTCCATTTTGTGTTTATGCATACATTACGTATATTGAAAATTTGCTTTAAGAGAACTGTGTTAACCAGCGTACCTTCAAAGGGTTAAGACAACCCTTAAATGGCTTTTACATATACATATTGCAGGTGCTTTAATAAAAAGCAATCCTTAGGTAAGGCTTGAAAAATCCGACATTTAACATAATGTCAAAACCTTAAATACCTAACTATCATGAAAAAATGAAAGAGCCAGTTCATGCGACTTACTATTGGAACTTATTTCAAACTGAAATTCCATATTTCTTTTGTCAAATATTCTAACGAGGCTTCCTTAAAATATTCCAAACGTCCTCAAGTGAATGATTTCAAATCAAAATATACTTAGGAACTCTTCCAACGCAATTCACTTTAACTTTTTTGAGGATAAGCTTATCACATGAAACCATCCCAAACATTTTTCCAGGCAGAGAATTGAATTCTTTTTCAACAATAGACAAACAAAAGTATATTGAACGATATTTTTATTTTAAACTTTCTTGGTGGAAAAATTGCAATAAAATGGAGTAGGATGAATTTAAGCTTAAGCATTATGTTGCTTTGCATCAGCGATGGTACCACACGCGCACATAACCGCAAATAGAAACCTTTTCCTTTGTTCCATTAAGATGATGACGATGGAACTTTTTTTAAAGGATGAGAAATGCAAAATCAATTTGACAGGATTTAGTGAATAACAGTAGGGGAAGTGGAGAACGTTGGCATGAACAGCAGACCTGCTCCTTATTCGTAAAAAAAAAAAAAAAAAATCACAAGTAGTATTAATATCAAGCAAAATTTGATAGATGGGGTACGTTGACCTGGTTTGGCCATGGCATTGTTCAAGAAATATATTTCTTACATGAAAAATTACAACGAACGGAAATGATTCCCCCAAGGGATAGTCATTTTTAAGTAAATCCTCCTACGGCCCCGGCTGCAATAAACCTCACATCGCGTCTTGGTGATGCGGGAAATTTCGTGTAACTACAAATGAAAAAAGAAACATCATCAATAACGAATCAAGATCAAAGACATCTTACAGAATCGAAAAAAATTCGTCTTTGGATACAGAACAGGGACGAAGAAAGGAGCATGGAACGTTTGTTCCCTGTAAGCAGCTAGATACGAACAGGTAGAACATGAAATTATAAGGCATTGCACCAGCATTCTGTGAGTGAGCAAAAGCAAATGGAGAGGAAGAGCTGAATATACTCCGGAATCGGGGCTGACTTAAATGTTGTACTCTAGTGAAGATGAATCAGAACGATCACTTTATTATAGAGCAAAACTGGAGGAAGTCACTGAGCGATGTTCGAAACAAAAAAAAAAAAGCTGATGCAGGCAGCGATTATCACTTGCTACACTGAATGCATTCCTTTCGAGCAGCTGTTGCCCAACGTCACTCATATGTTTTAGCAAGGAGACCAAGACTCGACACAAGCGTTTTAAGTGATGTAATTTCGCCACCATACTCGGCGTCAAAACGCCAAACTTACAAAATGCTGGGTTATCGATAGATGCCATGTGGGGTCAAATTAAGAGCGCTTTCATGGAAGCTGAAAAAATTAAACTGTAACAGGACAGTTAAAAGCGCGAGAGATTCCTGGATATTCCAAGACAGCTGAGATAAAATCACAAATTGCAGATCAATAAGAGTAAGGATCAATTCAGAAAATGATGCTCAACGTAAGCTGATTACACGGAACGAGTACAGAGCATCTCATACGACAGTTTTGCGGTGTGTGAATCGTGATATGAGAGCAAAGGTGAAACATGCTATCGGAAAAGGGGACGCTAGGGTGTTAGACAGCAGAGTAATACTACCCGTGTTTGATTTGAACGACGATAGTAGATCAGCTAAAAAAATGGAAGGTGCAGTGCACTTCTTAGACCCTACACTCAGAAAAAAACGTCCCATGAATTTGTCAATGGTACGACCATTGTTTTTATGGGACGCGAAACAATGGTATTTTACTATTGAAACAATGGTTTTACCATTAAAACAATGGTTCTTGTACCATTGAAATTATAGTTTCGAAACCATTAATAGTTATGGGATAAATACTATTGATTTAATGGGAAATACCATTGTTTCAATAGGACCCCACCATTAATATTTTTTATGGGATACCATTGTCCCATTGAAAAATACCATTGACATGTCAATGGTATGGATCCTATTAAAAACACATCATGTTAATAGTGCGTACCATTATTTCAATGAGGTTGGACCATTAATTCAATAGTATTTGCGTTTTAATTTAGTATATAATAGAGTCAATGGGACGAAACCATTGATTTTATAGGATTTGACCATAGAATTTAATGAGATGTACCATTATTTCAATGGTATCATGTTATTAAATATTTTATGTGCCCGAAAGTACATAAAATTAATAGTACATACCATTAGATCAATGCGATGGCCCATTGAAACAATAGTATTTTGTACTATAGGACACACCATTAAATAAACATGAAATACTATTATTTTTAAAATACTATTTACTCTTGAAAATTAATAAGATGTACCATTGTTTTAATGGTGCAATGTTATTAAATTTTGTTAATATCACATAAATATATAAGACTAATAGTGTATCCCATTGAACCAATAGGATGTCCCATTGAAACAATAGTATTTTGTACCATTGTTCAATTATAAGACACACCATTGATTTTAAATGGAATACTATTAATATTAACATATTATTTACCTTTCACAATCAATAGGATATACTATTGTTTTAATGGTGCCACGTTATTATTATTTTTATATATGTATGAAATTAATGATGTATCCCATTGAACCAATGGGATGTCCCATTGAAACAATAGTATTTTGTACTATTGTTTATTAATAAGGCATCCCATTGATTTTATAAGAAAAACTATTAATCTTGAAACATTTTTGAGCTTCAATATTAATAGGACGTACTATTGTTTTCAATGGTACCATCTTATTAAATACTTTTGATACCAAAAAAACACAAAAAATTAATAGTACATCCCATTGATTCAATGAGATGTCCCATTGAAACAATAGTATTTTGTACTATTGTTTATTAATAAGGCATCCCATTGATTTAATCAGACAAACTATTAATCTTGGGCTTCAATATTAATAAGACGTACTATTGTTTTCAATGGTACCATCTTATTAAATACTTTTGATACCAAAAAAACACAAAAAATTAATAGTACATCCCATTGATTCAATGAGATGTCCCATTGAAACAATAGTATTTTGTACTATTGTTTATTAATAAGGCATCCCATTGATTTAATCAGACAAACTATTAATCTTGGGCTTCAATATTAATAAGACGTACTATTGTTTTCAATGGTACCATCTTATTAAATACTTTTGATACCAGAAAAACACAAAAAATTAATAGTACATCCCATTGATTCAATGAGATGTCCCATTGAAACAATAGTATTTTGTACTATTGTTTATTAATAAGGCATCCCATTGATTTCATCAGACAAACTATTAATCTTGGGCTTCAATATTAATAAGACGTACTATTGTTTTCAATGGTACCATCTTATTAAATACTTTTGATACCAAAAAAACACAAAAAATTAATAGTACATCCCATTGATTCAATGAGATGTCCCATTGAAACAATAGTATTTTGTACTATTGTTTATTAATAAGGCATCCCATTGATTTAATCAGACAAACTATTAATCTTGAAACATTTTTGGGCTTCAATATTAATAGGACGTACTATTGTTTTCAATGGTACCATCTTATTAAATACTTTTGATACCAAAAAAACACAAAAAATTAATAGTACATCCCATTGATTCAATGAGATGTCCCATTGAAACAATAGTATTTTGTACTATTGTTTATTAATAAGGCATCCCATTGATTTAATCAGACAAACTATTAATCTTGGGCTTCAATATTAATAAGACGTACTATTGTTTTCAATGGTACCATCTTATTAAATACTTTTGATACCAAAAAAACACAAAAAATTAATAGTACATCCCATTGATTCAATGAGATGTCCCATTGAAACAATAGTATTTTGTACTATTGTTTATTAATAAGGCATCCCATTGATTTAATCAGACAAACTATTAATCTTGGGCTTCAATATTAATAAGACGTACTATTGTTTTCAATGGTACCATCTTATTAAATACTTTTGATACCAAAAAAACACAAAAAATTAATAGTACATCCCATTGATTCAATGAGATGTCCCATTGAAATAATATTCTTTTGTACTATTGTTTTTTTTTTATAATGCACTCGCACTCAAGGGGATATGAATACTCTTATAATGATTTAACATGTGCGAGCAAGGAGAGAAGGAATAGAAAGATAGGAAAGATAGTTGGTACAGTGGTTTGAGATTTAGGGTGATAATTATCTTAAGGAAATTCCACGTTCATTAATAAGGCATATTATTCATTTTACACGATATACTTTTAATTCAATTTCAAGTGTAAGGCTACGCTTACATTAAGATAAATTATTTATAATGTTTTATATATTTTATTTTTCTTCAAAGACATTTGCGGGTTTTTAAAGAATAAATGAAAAATATAAATTATAAATTAAAGATTTGATTTTTGACTTCTAAAGCGTTTCCTTACATGAATATGATACATTATCTCTTCCTTTAAGGGATTTCATTTGCATTCGAAGAAATCTAAAATTCTGAAAATTTGTGTTGCTTGTGCTTTAAAAGTTGTTAAGCAACCAATTGTTTCAAATTGCATTCTTACAGTTTTTTGGGGCGTAAGTAATACTTTACATTTTCAAGTTGCAAAAGTATTCCACAACACCGCGACACTAAAAGGATCATGCATATTAAACCGCTGTTGTAGAAGTGCATTTGATTATGTCTGTCTCTATTGCAAGTAAATCAACCACCATGTTATCCAATTTAATTTAAGACACCCTTTAGCTGTAATACATTCTGATATTTAACCAGATATACTATTGATTTAATAGTATTTCATGTAGAACAATAATGGTATGTACTATTGTTCTTCTATATTTAGTTAAGTTTTGTAACAGGGTGTCCTAGGGGATTTCTTTTAAGATAATAGTGCATAAAGATTTTGGTGAGAACGTTTTAACGAATTATTAAATAATAAGAATTACGTTATAAAAGTTATAACAATACATAGTAACCGTAATGCTTAGCTTAAATCTGCATCCATTGAAAAATGCATGCAACTAGCAGTTCAAGATTTTTGTACGAAATGAATTTTGTTAACTCTTTCATGGCATATTCGTTAAAAAAAGGACCATCTTCGAAATTGAATCTTAACTGGCGCAAACATTTTTGGCTGTAAATACATATAAATACGTCAAGGAATAAACCTTCTATTCAAAAATCAGCATCATTAACAAACTTGCGCCTTTAAAACTGTGCTTGTCAAAGCTTCGTAAAGCGGCATATACATTGATCAAAATCTCATCAAGCATGTGAGTGTGTGCGTCATGATTGATGAAAAATCAAAAATTTTTGATTTTTCTTTAAGCATTCAACGTATACGTATTGCACACACTCTATATGCCTGATGAGATTTTCACCAGTGTATATGCCGCCTTACAGTGACAGGTTTACACACCAAATTTTATTTTTCTTGCAAAGCAGCCATTTGTATGCGAAGAATTATAAAATCCTACCAAATTTTGTTACTTGTGCTCTAAAAGTTGTTAAGCAACCTTTTTTTAAATGACGTAAGGTTGTCTGGGGTGTAAGTAATAATTTACACTCTCAAGTTGCGAAAATATTCCACAACACCGAAGACACTAGACGTGCGCGGGATTTAGAAGTGCATTTGATTATGTCTGTCTCCAATGCAAGTAAATCAACCACCATGTTATCCAATTTAATTTAAGACACCCTTTAGCTGTAATAAATTCTGATATTTAACCAGATATACTATTGATTTAATAGTATTTCATCTAGAACAATAATGGGATGTACTATTGTTTTCCTATATTTTGTTCAGTTTTGTAACAGGGTGCCTTAGGAATTTCTTTTAAAACAATAGTGCTACTGATTTTCGCATATTTAAAAACATATTTAATAAATCTTTTTAATATAATTTTGTTGAAAGAATTATGAAACTCAAGAAGAAACTTTGTTTTGAGCTCGAAGAAGTAAATTTGAAAGCAAATTGTGTCTTTTTACCTTTTTGACAAGTCAACTCATGGCGTAGAGAAAAGTTTAATATGGTTGTAATATTACCCAGTATTACACTTCATGCATGTATAAGAACGACGCTAAGAAAATCTGTCTGAACAGAACTTTATGGTACGTTTACATATTATGAAGTAATATTTCACGTTCTGATACTTTATTCGTTTTATTTCCCATTTGATTTGCATATTTTTAAGCTTGTATCCATTGAAAAATGCATGCAACCAAACATCGTTTCTTACTTAGCAGTTATAGATTTTTGAACGAAACTTTCCCCTTTTGATTTCATATTCGTAAGGTAAGTTCCATTTTCGAAAGTAAACCTTAATTTGTGCTCACTATATCTGCACCTCATCTTGAAGATACGAACTCTCCTGACCTTGCGGTAATTTTAGGTATGGTATGCGATAAAACGAGTTCATCTTGATTTTATTGAAAATTTAAATAAATAAACACAAATTGCGTTATGAAAATATTTAAAAAAATAAACTTATAAAAATTTTAACTTTCGTATATTAATTATAATATTTGAAAATATTTCTAACTAAAAACTTATTAAAAAAATATGGTCAAACGCTCATAAAATTTGTTATTATAAAATATAAATCAGAAAAAAACCAGACATTTTGATTTTTCCACAAAAAAAATTATTTGAAGTGATCTCAGATTAATAAAATTTCATGTTCATATTTACCCTGACGCCACACATGACAGCTACTGGCAAGCAAGTTACTACCTACATGTATTAATTGTCAGATACCTATCTGTGTTCCAGTTGGCTAGAAGTTTGTCTGTTTGAGCGGAAAACGTGAGTGTATTGCAACTATCTTGCCAGTTGCTGGCATGTGTGGCGTCCGGGTTTGTTAAATATTGTTGTAAATGTAAAGTCTTATCCATAAATTAAAAAAACTAAAAAAAAAAGAACAAAAAGTAAAACGAAGAACCACTAACTTCGTTTTAATTTTGACTTTGTTATGTGTTTATTATTACCTACTTTATTTTATATTTATTTCATTCATTTCCATTATTGTTTTACCATTCGCGAAAATGTTTTTCATTTCGGAATTATATTTTTTATCTTAATGTCACATGTGTTTGGGCCCTTACGGCTTGCAAGTGCAATCTAACCTTAAATGGAAAAAGGACGCCATTGTGTGGAATCTTAATGTTGATATACACAGCTTACTAAGATCGCGTCAGTTAGTTTTTGTTTTGATTTTAAGCGGTGGCGATGGTCAGTGAAAGTGAAATTATAAAATAATTTAAATATGCAAAAAAGCACAATTAAAAAAAGTTTCAACATACAAAGGAAATCTGGTGAGTTATAAAATGTTTTTTTTTACTCAAATTCTATATTTTCTTTTCATTTTATGTTGAAATTATAGTTTTTTATGATTACTATATGTAAAAGAAAATTGTTTCCATTTTGTTTTGCTGTTACGGTAAATATTTGTTCAATGGTATACATCCCATTAATCTCGTCTGGTTCTTTATGAAATTAATGGGATATCCCATTGAAAAGCACAACTTCTCATAAAAATCCCATAGTTTTTATAGTACGTACCATTGATCTACGTCGTAATAGTCACATTTTTTAATAGGATCTCGTCAGAAGTTTGTGCGTCGCCATTGAAAGCGGTAGTCAGTCAGTGAAACAATTTTATTTTATTCGAATTAATAAATAGATTCTGAAACAAAAACTTGTTTTTAATATTCCTTAATAGCAAATGAAATACCTAATGAAGAATTTTGTTTCAATTTTGCGTTGTAGCGGAGAAGAATTGATCGATTACAATCCTGCGATCGAAAGTGATAAAGTCAGTGAAATCAGATTTAACCAGTCATTTCAAAGCACGCATAACCAAATATTTTCATCTTCGATAATAGAGGTAAGTTTTCATTAGAAAATTTACTAATTAGATATATATGTTAACATTTTGGGGTGCTCATAATTATCTTTTATGAGTTCCATATAAGTAAATTCTGAAAAAAATTTTCTCTGTCGCCATTTTTTTGCTGTTACGGTAAATATTTTTTTAATGGTATACATCCCATTAATCCTGTCTGGTTCTTTGTGAAATTAATGGGATATCCCATTGAAATGCACAACTTCTAATAAAAATCCCATAGTTTTTATAGTACGTACCATTGATTTACGTCGTAATAATCACATATTTTAATAGGATCTCTTCAGAAGTTTGTGCGTCGTCATTGAAAGCGGTAGTCAGTTAGTGAAATAATTTCATTTATTGAATATTAGAAAAGTTTCTTCAACAAAAACTTGTTTTTAATATACCTAAATAGCAAACGAAATGCGCAATGAAGAAATTTCTTTTAATTTTGTGTTGTAGTGGAGAAGAGTTGATCGATTACAATTCTGCGATCGAAAGTGGTCAGTGAAATCAGTTTTAACCAGTCATTTCAAAAGCACGCATAACCAAATATTTTCATCTTCGATAATAGAGGTAAGTTTTCATTAGAAAATTTACTTATTAGATATATGTGTAAACATTTTGTGCTCATAATTATCTTTTATGAGTGGCATATATATGTAAAAACAGAAATTCTTACTGTCGCCAGGAGCACCCGCCAACTTTTATTTTCAATGGTATCCACCCCATTAATCTAGTTTGATTCCTGGTAAAATTAATAGGATATCCCATTGCAAAGGCACCATTGTTTTAATACGGCATACCATTGATTTTCGTCGTAATAATCACATGGTTTTTAGGAATTCGTCAAAAGTTGAATCACTTACATCCACTTCATACTAGGAAAATATTTAAAATCTATATTAAAATTTGTTATTTGAATTTCACCTTTCCTTAGCAACTTAAAATTTATTTGAAATACCTATACCTTAAAAATATATGTCTTATCTTCAAATCAGTATCAATGTTTTTCATAAAGCATTGAAGTTAAGTGACCAATTTTATATATATATTAATATTACTTTTTAATAAAAACAATTTTTGAACATCAATAATTTTATAAAATCAATCTAGAACATCATACGACAAATATTTAGATCGAATAGTCAGATATAAAGATACATACATAGTTAGATAGAAACGAAGTCAGATTTACCATATAGTCAGATTAGCAGATAGTCAGACAAACAGATAGTTAGATACACAGATAGTCAGATAGTCAGATAATCAGATAGTCAGATACACAAATAGTCAGATAAACAGATAGAAAGATATAGAGAAAGCCAGATGTAGAGATAGTCAGATACACAGATAGTTAGAAAGTCAGATACATAGATACACAGATAGTCAGATAGTCAGATACACAGATATGCAGATAGTCAGATACACAGATAGTCAGATACACAAATAGTCAGATAGTCAGATAATCAGATAGTCAGATACACAGATAGTTAGATAGTCAGATACATAGATACACAGATAGTCAGATAGTCAGATACACAGATAGTCAGATAGTCAGATACACAAATAGTCAGATAGTCAGATAATCAGATAGTCAGATACACAGATAGTTAGATAGTCAGATACATAGATACACAGATAGTCAGATAGTCAGATACACAGATATGCAGATAGTCAGATACACAGATACACAGATAGTCAGATAGTCAGATAGTCAGATAGTCAGATAGTCAGATAGTCAGATACACAAATAGTCAGATAAACAGATAGAAAGATATAGAGAAAGCCAGATGTAGAGATAGTCAGATACACAGATAGTTAGATAGTCAGATACATAGATACACAGATAGTAAGATAGTCAGATACACAGATATGCAGATAGTCAGATACACAGATAGTCAGATAGTCAGATACACAAATAGTCAGATAGTCAGATAGTCAGATAGTCAGATACACAAATAGTCAGATAGTCAGATAATCAGATAGTCAGATACACAGATAGTTAGATAGTCAGATACATAGATACACAGATAGTCAGATACACAGATAGTCAGATAGTCAGATAGTCAGATACACAGATACACAGATAGTCAGATAGTCAGATAGTCAGATAGTCAGATACACAGATAGTCAGATACACAGATATGCAGATAGTCAGATACACAAATAGTCAGATAGTCAGATAATCAGATAGTCAGATACACAGATAGTTAGATAGTCAGATACATAGATACACAGATAGTCAGATAGTCAGATAATCAGATATGCAGATAGTCAGATAGTCAGATAGTCAGATACACAAATAGTCAGATAGTCAGATAGTCAGATACACAGATAGTCAGATACACAAATAGTCAGATAAACAGATAGTTAGATATAGAGAAAGCCAGATTTAGAGATAGTCAGATACACAGATAGTCAGATACTCAATATATGGTAGTATTTCAGATTGAAATGGACTACGAGTACTTAAAACCTAACAACAAGTCCCAAATTTTTGAACTCTGGCCGTCTTTTGTCGACAAAATTATCCCGTACTTAAAGAAAAAGATTAGAGGCAAAGCATCTTTTATTTATTTTAATAAAATGGTTGGTAGATTGAAACACAGTCAGATAGTCAGAGATACATATAGACAAAAAGGCGTCTATTTCAGGTTATAGTGTACCATTTTTGTACTGGTTAGACATTACTTATTGTAATATTTTTTTTAATAATAGCAGATGGAAAGTCGAGTTGGTGATATAGTTGATTTGCCTGTAGGCAATGAAATCCCAAGTGGAGAAAGTACAGTGACAGATGACTTGAATGGGGCAATTATTCTTGTGATTGCAAGTGATGATGAGCAATATAAAATTAAAGATCTCATTTGCAACCGTTTTGGGTTCGATGAGATTGTTTGCAAACGAGTTGTTGGTAAGAATGTTTGTACTACTTAAACATCTTATAGTGAAAATAATTTCCTTTTCTTATCTTATAATCATGTTAATAGAAAATGGTTTCGACATGGAAAGCCTTCTTTTAGCAACTGATTCGGAAATCAATGATTTATTTCCTGCTCCACTTTTGGGTGCAAGGGCTAAATTTAAATTTCATTTAAATCTATGGAGAAAAACTGTAGGTGATTTTAGTTAAAATAGTTTTACATAAACTCAGTGTTTTTTTCCGTTTTTACTAAGGCGTCAAATCAAGTTTCGAACAGTTGTAGGGAATGGATTCAATGCAATACTCTCTCGGAAATCAAAATCTCAACTGAGACTCAAAGTCTTACTATGTCACCGTCATCCTCCCAATTAAGTTTTGGAGATGAATTAAATGTATTGAATAGCAATTTTTTACAAGATTTGTTAAATAAGACTGAGAAAGGACTTAGCATTGTTGAATTTTACAAAAAAGAACAGTCCTTAGATGAAAGTCATAAGTCGATGTTGATTTCAATTATAGTCGAAAGTTATTTTTCAAATTTCAACGAAATGGCAATGAAGGATATTGAAGCTGCAACTAATGCAATTCTTAGTATTTTCCCGACTGAAGAAAAAGTAAGATTTGTTTATCTCTTTATTTATGAACTATAGGTATAATGACGTGTCAAAGGAACTTGTTTGCTAGCTTTGGGTTTCTGTTAACAATTTTAAATAATATGATTATTTTCCAAGCATGCAATCCACAGAATTGAGAAGTCTAGACTTAAAATTTTGTTGTCTAAGCTTTAACATTAACTTTTGAAAAACATAGTTCTGGTATTCTCGTTATTAAAGCTCACTCTAAGGAACTGAATTCAATTTCCTAAGAGTGTTAGAACAGTACGTTAACCCGAATGCACGTTGTTCCTTACCATGTTCTTAAAGGTCAACACAAAATGGAAAGCCAAACAAGACAGACTCGACAGATTTTTTTTATTATCAAAACATATATCTCTTTAACTTATATATTTTTTTAAAGCGATATTACTTCAATAAAAGAGGACATGGACTCAACCCGACAGGGAAGCTGCACGATAAAGCAGTTAACGCAAGGATAAAGCTCCGAAACCTAAAACGAAAACAAATCCAAACTCATTTTGAACAAGGTAACATAGAATTTGCGATTTATCATTTTTAGTAATATTTTTTGTTAATATTAGCAGAAACTCTTTCTCCCAATACTGATGGTGGAGAATCCCCTACATTTCCTGCATCGCCAGAACCAGATACAGATAGTGAAGCAACAATAATATGGCTGATGCACAACAACGAGCCATGGAGTGAGGTCCAAGAAAAATGGAGCGAGGTCACTAGCCAGAGGCAAAAAGACATTAAAAACGGAAATGTCAATATCCTCACAAAGTGGCCTCTTTTCAAACATGCTCTTGGGCATACATTGGTAAGTTTATAAATATTTTGTATTTAAATAAAAAACAAATATTGAAGATTATATTGTAATATTTCAGATTGAAATGGACTACGAGTTATTAAAACCAAACAACAAGTCCCAAATTTTTGAACTCTGGCCATCGTTTGTTGACAAAATTATCCCGTACTTAAAGAAAAAGATTAGGGACAAAGCATCTCTTACTCTTCTTAAGAAACTGGATTATGAAATTGATACAAGTAAGATGAACTGTTCTTAATTCTAAATAATGTATTTTCATTGAGTTATAAAATATTTTAAAAAAAATCTTCAAGTTACTTAAAATATGTTTTAAATTTCGTCTTTTAGATTCCCGAGATTTCATCTTATTTTACTTACTGCACGCTGTCCTTAAACCACCTATGCTCTCGATTGGAAAAAAAGGATTCAAGAAATGGAAATGGAAGCCAAGCATCAAAGACGCTCAAGAGTCGTGCTTTTTGTTTTGCACCACACCAGCGCAATATGGTGAGAAGATTGATTTGATACGCCAAAAATATATATCGAAGGGACTAACTCTTCAACCAATAATTATAGTAATAGGTAAAGAAATGGATCAGCTTGAGTGTTTTTTTACTTTTTACGATGGAATTTTGTACAAATTTACATCTTTTATTAAATGTTTTGACGTAACATTCAAGTTGTTCCATGTTATGAATTTTGTATACCCCAAAGAAGGTAAAACATTTTATTTATTCATTGAAAATTTGTTCTACAACTTTTGTCAAGGACAAAATTCTAACATAAGTAGTCTCTTAAGTTACATGCACCAATAGCATATATATATATAAGCCGGACTTATATAAACTTATTATAAATAACCTTCTAACACTTACACTAAAAATGAAATGTTTCTTGTGTGGTATCCAAAATAGCACATCAAAAACTTTAGTAAGGCACTTGAAATCAGATCACAATCCTAACAAATTAAATGTTTTTATATGTATCGAGGAAGGCTGTCATCAACAATTCCAAAATATTTACACCTTCCAAAGACATATAGAAAGAGTTCATGAAAATAAAATTGCGAGCAATCGGAACTCCGAAATTTCCATAGTTGAGAAAATTTTTTTGCCAATACAAAACAATCTTAATACGATCAATTTATCTCCTTTGAAAATTACAGGCCCAGTGCCTCAAAGCTCAATACAAAATGATGTAAATTCAAAGTCCAAATCCAATGACTATGTACATAATACCAATGCAATTAATTTTGCTTTATCACTTCACCAAAATAATAACTTTAACAGAAAAAATGTTTCAAGTGTAATTGAAAAAGTACAAACAGATGTTCTCGATCCACTTAATATTGCAATCTTAAATAACATTATTACTTTAATTGAAAGCGATAAAAATAGATCTGCTGCTATTGATATTCTTAATCAAATTTTGCTCCCATTTAAGTCAATCAGTACAGAATATAAACTTTTTCAAGAATTAGAAAGTAAAAGATTATTTAAAAAACCCTTATACTACACTATAAATGAAGAAGTTTGCGAGGTTATCATAAACAACACTCCCACTTTAGATTCCAATAAAGTAACAGGAGTTATAATGCCACTTGAATTTCAAATTCAAAATTTTTTCCAATCCAGAAATGTTTTGTTTGAAACATTGGAGAATACAAAACTACTAAATAATTGTTCCCCAGGAAATTTCCACAGCTTAATCAATGCGGAAGTTTGGAAAGAGAAGATCAAAAACTTTGAAAACAAACTAACAATACCTTTCATTTTATTTTTGGATGATTTCTGCATAGACAACCCTCTTGGTTCTCATGCTAAAGATCAATCGGTTTGTGGTGTATATTATACTTTTCCCACAATTCCTGCACATCACTTATCGAAACTGCGGAACATATTTGTTGCTGGTTTTTTTAAAACTAAAGACAGATCTTCTTATGGTAATACCTTTTCGATTAAACCTTTTGTTGATCGGATAAGAAATTTAGAAAGTAATGGATTGCAAATAGAGGTAGATAACCAAAGCTATCACGTATATTTCATATTAGCTTTCGTTGTTGGAGATAACTTGGGTCTTAACACTTATATGGGGTTTTCTTCTAGTTTTAATTCAAACTTTTACTGTAGAGCTTGTAAAAGAAATAAGAATGAAATGCAATCTGATGTCACTGAACATTCTAGTTTTTTACGTAATGTTGAAAATTATAAAACTGATCTTGGGGTTAAGAATGAAAAACTAACTGGTATCAAAGAAAATTGCGTTTTCAATGATATAAAATCCTTTCACGTAACCAATAACTTTTATTTTGATATAATGCATGATATTTTCGAAGGTATTTGTAGGTATGATATATCAAAAATCTTAGTGCACTTCATAGAAGATTCCAAACTTTTTTCCATTGATGTTCTTAACAACCGTAAGCAGATGTTCAGCTACGGAGAAACTGAAATCGGTAACATATCACCACCGTTCATACTATCATTATTAAAAGTTAATAATTTAAAAATGACAGCCCGTGAGACCATGACTTTTATACACTATTTGCCGTTAATGATAGGAGATCTTATACCTGAAAACAATAAAACATGGGAACTTCTCATAACACTGGTTAAAATAATTGATATAGTTCTCTTATCTAAGATAAAAGAATTTCAGCTCAATTCTTTAGAACATTTAGTTACAAAACATAACTCTTTATTTATTAAACTTTTCAATGAACCGTTAAAACCAAAGTTTCACTTCTTAGTACATTATCCCACTGCGATTCGAAAATGTGGACCTCTCAAGTACTTGTGGTGCATGCGTTTCGAAGCGTTACATAAGCAAAATAAACATGCAGCAAGAGCTACAAATTCAAGAATTAATATCTCATATACACTAAGCGTTAAAGCTGGACTTAAATTTTCCCACTCACTTACTAATCAAAGTTTTTTCGAAAATGACTTAATTTTCGATAAGAAATCACTCTTTTTTTGTAATTTTAACCAGCTATATCCGGAAATTCTTCCAAACAATATTAAAGCTAATTTTTCTAAAGTTGAATGTTTCGAAAAAGTTACCTTTAAAGGTAAATTATATAAACCTAATTTTTTTTTGACAAAAAATGATGAATTTGTTTCACTGTTTGAAATCCTACAATGTTTTGCCATTGAATCAAAACTTTATTTCATATGCGCCGAGTGGAACATAAACTACTTTAGTGAGCATTTACAGGCTTTAATAGTAGGCAATTGCAAAAAACCTTTTTCTTTGCATTCGGTTAGTGAGTTCGACAGCCCTCCAATCCATATTCACGTTTTGATGGACGATAAAAAAGCTGTTCGACTTAAAAAACTGTGAACTGTTTTGAGGGATATCACACCACAATTATTTGTTACTAGCTTTAAAGCACCCGCTTCGCAGGGTGCGAAATAACTACAAACAAATCAGTATAGCTTTTTTTATGTATGAACATATGGCTGGAAAATAAATTACCATCAATAGCTAAGAACGGTACCTCCTATAGGAATAGTGTTTTGCTTTCCTCTATCTCGAAAACGGCTTAAACGATTCTTTCGAAATCAAAAACCTATTATATATACATAGATTTAGGTAGTTCAATTTGTGATGCATACCAATATTTTTATTTATGTTTTTTTTTGTATTTTTAAAAGCATTTCTTAAATTTTTTTTTTATAATTTAATAATTTCAAAAAAGTTCTTTTTTTTTTCAAAATGATAAGTATCTACACGAATATGCTTAATTCCTATGACTTGGTGTAGATATTTGATTTTTTTTTAAATTTCTAAAAACAACGATAAAATAGTATTGTACACTGTGGCGTATGCGTACTATAATACTTGTCCGAAGGGCAGAACAACGTTTGTAATTAGGGGTTAGGCTACAAAATACAAACTGCTGTAAAGCAATTTTTTGTGTATATATAATAGAACATAATGTATTTATAGGTTCTTACGAAATAATAAATATTTTTTTCGTAAATAGGTCTTTATTTATATTCTTTCTTCGTTTGTTTTTATTTTTCTTTTTTTTAATAATAAAAATTCTTTTTTTACATTTTCTTAACTTTTTTCTTTTCACTTCCTCTTATGTAGTACATTTAGTTTACAAAATATTTAGTTCTGATGAGAAAAAAAAAAACAAATTACATATTTAGCTGCCTCAAAAATCATCATATTAAAGGAATGCACATGCACAATGGCGTCCAAACACGCATTGAAAGAAGCAGGTTTAATCGAACCTTAAAAGGTCTGCGCAATTATTTGAGAATTTTTGGTTGCGTTATTATTTTACTATCCGGCGATTTCCGCCAAACACTGCCAGTCATTCCAAGATCGACTCTTGTTGGTGAAATAAAAGCTTGCCTCAAATCATCAAATCTGGGTGCTTTGCTTTGCTAACCACAAAAAGCGAGCGAGCAATTTTGGTGGCTTTAACTTTATAATTCAGAATCATATTGACTCAACAAACGAAGATGAAGCCACTTATTATCTAACTGAATTCTTAAACTCCTTGGATGTGCCTGGTTTACCACCGCACAATTTACAACTGAAGGCGGGCTCGGTAGTCATCATGCTTCGATATCTAAACCAACCAAAACTATGCAATGGAACGCGATTGGTGATAAGAAAACTGATGAGTAATGTGATTCACGCGACGACACTCAAAGGAACATTCAAATATTAGTTAATTCTTATTCCGAGGATTCCAATTGTCCCAACGAATATGTCCTTTGAGTTTTAACAAATTCAGTTCCCAATTAGTATTGCCTTCGCCATAACTATTAACAAATCACAATTCCAATATTTGACTATATATGGCCTTAACTTTAGAAAATCCATCGGCAAATCATCTGCTTTATTTGTTCTTGTGCCTGATAAGAAAGCAAAAAAATGTTGTATATCAAACTAATATATAATTAAAAATTATTAAATTTAAATTTTACTTAAATTTTAATAGATTTTACTCAAGAGCTTTTTGATATACAATATTTTTCGTTTTTCCATCGGTCAAAATTATTAAGGCAGATGGTTTGTCTACACGTGAACATGCAACATACAGTTGCCCATGCGCAAATATTGGAACCTATAATTTTATCAGCACCAAATGAAGTCATTTGGAAGCACGAATTGTATGCTTGAATATTCTCTAGAAAATGCTTAGAAATTGGTGTTACTCCATTTACTAATAAATGTAATTCTTCTGGTGGCGGAATTAGCTCAGGCAGCTTTACTTTCCCACTGGCACAGCACATACCAGCTGTTTCGCTCTTAAATTTAAAAGCTTTACAATATTTACACAGGACATCCATTTCACCAATTACAACTGATTTATGTGCACTGTATTCAATGTTATGGTCGTATGAAAAAGCAACACCTTGTAAATTGAAATTGTTATCTCTTCGTAATTGCCGTGAACGTGATCTTGCCATACGTTCTCGATTCACTATATTTCGCTGTTCTAATTGTTCTGAACTTTCAGATCTTCTACCGCTTGACACAGTTCCCGCATGACGATCTCGCCGACCGATATTAGTAGGTACGTCTTGTACGTCTTGGTTGTGACATTTTTTAAAAACCTAATAAATAAAATGAAATAATCATCACTATATGATACTGAATTATTATATTATTATTCCAAAAATTTAAAACAATATATGTACAAATCGTGGATTGTTTTTCAATTTATTTAATTTTTAATAAATATTTATAATTTTTTTTTTCTTTTTATTTAAATAGAAGTATGGAATGATTTATCCTTCATAGCCATTGTTTTTGTACTACAATTAATTGTTATTTCACCGTTGGTTATCATAACCACCAATAATTCCAAATCCATTTTTTCTAAATAAAGTGCTTCGTACATGCCTATGTTTTGAAAAAATTCCTTTGTAGTTACAAAGTTAATTCTTAAAAGTTATAAATGTTATTTACGTTTAAATTTAAAGATTGTATCGCCCTTGATACCAGCGGTACCAATTATTCTTTGGATCTTTTTCTTTCTTTCTCTCCTTTCGAGAGCCATTGATCGATTTGATAAAATATTTTTAAGCTCAGATGGACCCAACCTTTGTTCTAAAATTTTTCCAGATAAACCGTCATCTGAATTTAAACTGCCATTTGAATCTGGTTCAATTCAAAGAATATTATAATTATTGAAACCAAAAATAAATTGTACGTACCTATCGAAATTGAACTTATTACGTCTTGTTTCCTAGACGCAACTTCATCAGATATCAAGCTTAAATCAAAATCATCTTCATCCCAGGCTACAAATTGAAAGAATCCAATTAACGTTCTTATTACATTGAGAATTATAAAAAAAAATGCACGACTCGCACGTACCTACTTGCTCTGTGTGTGCAATAGTACGATGAAAATAAAGTTTTCGAGCATTATGAAGAACTTATTTTTGAAAATTTTTATAAAAACTAACGTTAAGAAACCTTTTTAAATTTAAAATTTAGATGTCATCTTTGGGTGCTATAAATGATATAAATGTCCGCTTTTGCCAAATTAATAAAATTGTGAAAACAAATTTACGTTATTATCATTTATAGCCAAAAACGTATATGCAGTTTTCTTCAAAATATTCTATGTAGGTATATATATTACATACAAATTTTTCTTTTAATTCTGAAGAGCGTTTAAAAAAAAAATTCAAAAATTGATTAAACCCTAGTGACGAAAACCACGAAACCAATACTGTCCCTATAGAGCAAGTAAAAATATAAATATAATATATATATACCAGGCAATTCGATGTCACTTTTCTTAACTGACGAAGATTCTTTTATTGATGACGAAGAAGCACCCGCATCACTTTCTGTTCCAAGTATTACATTTGTTTTAAACATTTTATTTATTGGCATTTCTTCACCTTTCTGTGATAAAAATCTCTTTAAACTGACTTTAAATTCTAATGGTCCATTAATTGAATATAATTCTTTGCCGCCATCCTTTGACTTAATTTTTTTTTTTAAATTTTCCCTCTCCGCATTTAATTTCTTAACAATTTCTTCTATCTTTTTGGAATTATTTATTTTTCCTTCCATTCTTTAATATACGAAACTAAATTCATAAATTTATTACATTAAGTATACAAATTGACATATAAGATCTATTCAAAATAAATGCAAAATCCATGATTTGTAAATATATGTAAATTAAGAAAACAATTTTACTTACGTTTGAAACCACTTTCGTCTGAGTATGAAAAATAAATTAAGCCAAAGAAAAGGTAGCTTAGTTGATTTTAGTTTTGTGTCTGGATGAACTTGCACCTGAAAAATAGATAACAAAATGCAATCAACTATCAAATAAAATACACAATCCAATATTTACTTACCAAAGATTAAAAAGCTATGAATTGCAAAAGAAAAGGAAGCTTAGTTGAATTTAATTTTGTTTCTCTTAAACTTGCTTCTGAAAAATAATATTTGTTTTAATTAAACATGCATATCGACAGTTTTAAAAGATACATTAATTTTTTCCTTTTTTACTTGCGATTATAGGTACTATAAGGCAAGTTATGCATTTGTTAAAAAGGATTTTTTTTTTGGACAATCAAACATAACATTACGATGATAGAGAAGCCTAAAAAAGTGGGTCCGACAATTCTGTCTGTCTGTCTGTCTGTCTGTCTGTCCGTTTGTCTGTATCGACACCTACTATTATTAAGGATAATTTACTTACTGTTTGTATGTACATTGCATATGTATATGTACATAGATATGGTATGAAAATTCTTATATTTCCGGATGAACTTGCGTCTGAAAAATAAGTAAAAAATAAACATTTTCAATTCTATTGAAAATTTTATGGCATGGACACGTTTTTTACAAAATTAACACTCACTTTCACCTTGCACAATAAAACGGTAAATTTCAACTGCACCAGTAGCTATACAAACGTGACTTGTGTGTTGAACCCTGTTTTTGACTTTATTTACAACAAAAAATTATTATGAAATTTCAACGATGATTGAATGATATTTCAAATAAATGATTTTTGAGTTTTTCTATGTGAGCTTTCAGTGTATTTTAAGAGCCGACCAACTATTAATTTTTGTCCACAGTTGGCACGTCGAAAAAAATGGCCTATGTCCTTCGCATTGTTCTTCTGTTTAGTTTAAAAGAAAAACCAAGTAAATTGGTTGAAAATTACGTGAGTTATACGTAAACGCACAAAATATGAATTGAGTTTTATATATATAGATTTTATTTTTGATGAATACAAAGATCTAGGGCAAACATCAATTTTTATTTTTTGTATTATTCTAATGGTTTTTTAAACAAACATAGATAACCAGAGTCTCTCATACTAGACTGAATACTGCTTAGTTAAAAACGTTAACCTTTTTGAATGGATACCACACAAAATATCATCTCATTGCTTACTTATCTATTTTCTTCTTAATAAGAACTATTGAAACAATGTAAATATATAAATTGATCTCCACTAGAAATATCATGTTCTTTTTTATTTTCTCATAACTGGGCAAGTTTTGTAAGAAACTTATTTAAGAAAAACTATTGCCAACGATGTAAATATAAATGTTCGTTTCATTTAATCTTCACTTTTATTAATATCATGACTAATGACTATCCAATTTAACTTAAAAAGAAATACAAAATAAATACATTTCTATTCAAACAATGTTAATATAACATATTCTGTTAATTATAATCTTAAGTATTTAGAGTGATAAATATTTCAATAAAAAAATGTTATTGTTAATTCAAATTTGTTCTTCAATGTTATCAATGAGGTCCTTCTGGTTTTCTACTGGCAGATTTTCAGATAAAAAGCCAACAACAATAATTCATTAGGTATTTCAGATATCAGCTGCTTTTGGATGAAGGCTTTGTCCATAATGATGATGAAGACTTTCTTAAATCAAAAATAAAGGTTTGTATTCTATATTTTACTTTTTTGGTTTTAAAATTTTTATCCTGTAACATTTAAATATTTTATATTTCAATAGGACGAACCACATCTCATTAATAGTATATACCATTAAAATAATGGCATAAGCTATTGATTTATTGTGGCTGATCCAATTGAAATTTATAGTATTTGCCATTGTTTCAATGGTGTATACTATAAATTTCAATAGGATCAGTCACAATATATCAATAGGATAAACCATTATTTCAATGGTATATACTATTGATTTCAATAGGATCAGACACATTAAAACAATGGTATATATACCATTAAAACAATGGTATAAATACCATTGCAATAATGGTATATATACCATTGAAACAATGGTATATATACCATTGAAACAATGGTATATATACCATTAAAACAATGGTATGTACCATAACTTTTAATGGTATATATACCATTATTTCAATGGTATATATACCATTGTTTTAATGGTATATATACCATTGAAACAATGGTATATACCATAACTTTTAATAGGATCAGTCACATTAAATTAATAGTATATACCATTGAAACAATGGTATATATACCATTGAAACAATGGTATATATACCATTGAAACAATGGTATATATACCATTGAAACAATGGTATGTACCATAACTTTTAATGGTATATATACCATTATTTCAATGGTATATATACCATTATTTCAATGGGATTTATACCATTGTTTCAATGGTATATATACCATTATTTCAATGGTATTTACACCATTGCTTCAATGGTATATATACCATTATTGCAATGGTATTTATACCATTGAAACAATGGTATATACCATAACTTTCAATAGGATCAGTCACATTAAATCAATAGTATATACCATTGAAACAATGGTATATATACCATTGAAACAATGGTATATATACTATTGAAACAATGGTATATACTATTGATTTTAATAGTATTAGCCACAATTTATCAATAGTATATACCATTGATTTAATGGTATATACCATTGATTTCAACAGGATTTGGGTCATTAAATCAATGGTATATACTATTGAAACAATGGTATATACTATTGATTTTAATAGTATTAGCCACAATTTATCAATAGTATATACCATTGATTTAATGGTATATACCATTGATTTCAACAGGATTTGGGTCATTAAATCAATGGTATATACTATTGAAACAATGGTATATACTATTGATTTTAATAGTATTAGCCACAATTTATCAATAGTATATACCATTGTTTTAATGGTATATACCATTGATTTCAACAGGATTTGGGTCATTGAATCAATGGTATGTACTATTAAAACAATAGTATATACCTTTGTTTCAATAGTATATATTATTTATTTTAAAAGGATAAATCCATAGAGTATACCATTAAAACAATGGTATATACTATTAACTTCAATAGTACCATCCTATTAATCAAAGTATATAAGAAATATTATGTACATAAGAAGCAATGGTACTACCCTATTAATTTTTATGGTATCCCATTGACTTCATCATTGTTGGAAATTTGTACCATACCATGAAACCAATGGTACGTCCCATTGAGCAGTCAATGGTACACACTATTGAACCAATGGTGTGATACCATTGAATCAATGGTATGGTCGTACTATACGATCAATGGTTCGCCTCCCATTGTTTCAATGGTGTCGATACCATTGACTAAAAACAATGGTAAAAAACCATTGGTTCAATGGGAAATACCATTGTTTTTAAGGTATTTTTCTCTGAGTGTACATGGTATCATCACTTTATGTCTTTTCTTTTTATTCCGACAACTTCAATACCTACGGAACAAGTCGTCATGGGGTACTATGCTACACTTGAAACAATTTCTTAAATATTTTGTCAGTACAAGTCATGATATTTTATTTCACATTAAAAACTTTTATTTTTATTGAAAATAAGAAATATGTCCGAATGCCCCCACTCTCCCATCCCACACAGTATTCAGTGAACGAATTGTTTTTCGTTGCTTCAAGCGGAAACTATCTAGAATAGATAGATTAAAGTTAGATTTTATGAACTTTCACAATCAGGGCCTCGTGCACGCACTTACATATTAAATTCTACTCAGAGGAGGATAAGAGAAAACTTTAACTATTTGGGTTAGAAAATACTTTTGCGTATAGTTTTTTGATTAAAAAACCGATTTCTGGAATTTCAATCAATATACTCTTGGATTTTATTATTTAAAAAAAAAATCCTTGAATTGTTTGGGTATGCTATCATCTTATATCTCAATCAAAGCATGTCATGTAGGTATACTTTAGTTGATATGAGTACGCACAAAAGGGGTTATATTAATACCCTTATCATGAATAAACACTCTACGAACTCCAGGTGAACCTTGAAGGATATACCGATACATATTGGCTTGGGATGTCTTATTGCCGTAGCGGAAGAGAGAAATCGAGACGGTAGAAGTTGTGCACGTGTACGTCGAAAGTTTTTGGCTCAAAGAGCTAATTAATGGAAAGTTTTAGAGCATTGAAGGGAAATCATTTAAGGGGTTGAACGCGGTTTCGGTGACTGACAATAGTCCAAACATATTAAGGGTATTCACGATCTGGTGTAACAATGCCAGTAGAATTGCAAAATTTTATTTTTGTTTTACAGATAGTGAGCACACTTTTTCAATCTGTAGCAACACTAACACAAATGTCAAAATCTGTTTGACATAAATGTTAAAATCATGATACACAGAAATACAAGGTATGCTGACTTTGCGTGTGACATTTAAATTTGTTCGTAAAAAATAAATGCATTTATTAATTTTCAGGTTTTTATTGTTTTGCATTTTTATTGTTCTTATAATCAAAAAAACAAATCGTTTATATTCTGAATTCTTAGTTATAGTTATCACTTAAGAAATAAAAGATGATTGCGAAGTCACAAAATACCAAGATGCCGATTTGTATGTATATCAACTCAGCATACCTGGCTTACAAACACACAAATGCAATTTTGTACACCGTTTTATTCTCTGCTGCAATGGGTTGGGGCTTGGTGGTCTAGGCAGGGCCCGTTCTGGGGGGGGGGGGCGGTGATTTGCACAGGGTGGCAAAATTTGAAAATTGAGGATTATTAAAGCTATGTCTTTCCAAAAAATGTTTACTTGTTATCTTCTAATTAAGATCATCATGGGAGAAAATAAGGTATACAGTAATACAGTAAAACTACTTTATAACGATCTCTCCTTTCTATAGCAAATTTCATTTTGACAATTCGGCGGCCATTTTATTGGTTTTTATTTCCAGCCGCCGCGCCGCTAAAATATCGATTGAATTGGTATTGGTTGGTTTCGAAGCGTATCACTTTTGACGTTTATATTTTTGTTTGGCGTGGAGCGCACTCTGAACACATTCTGACTGAGAAAAGAAATACAAATTCTATGCTCTGAAGTCTTGAAGCAAATCGGTCCAGCCGTTAAGGGTGTAGGGTCCGATACAATCATGCGGACAGACAGACAGAATTGTCCGACCTATTTTTTCGGCTTCTCTATGATTGTACTGTCATGTTTGATTGTCAAAAAGAAAATTTCCAACAATATTACATTCTTACGGGTCGGAATGAATACCTCCATTTTTCAAAAGTCGGTCAAAAAATGCACCAACAATTTTATAACTTATATGTTCTCATTGCAAAAGGGCGGCAAATTAAATTTTTGCCCAGGGCGGCGAAAAAGCTGGATAGGGCCCTGCGTCTAGGAAAAGTGGAAAAGTGTCACAAAATGACAGCCATAGTATATTTTGTTGTTGTATTGAAGAAGAAAACGTAGCACTTCTCCACTTTTACAATGATGCAAGAGAAGTTACACCAGATCGTGAATACCCCTATTGTTTCGAAAACTTTTAACAATTTTTCAAGCCATATCTAGATCTGGGTTTTAATGAGAGTAAACATAGCCTTAGAAAGAAAAAAAAGACGCAAGTGCATTCGGTCGGTGGTTTAAGGGAGTGAAAGAAACGCCAATTTTTTTGTAAGGAACACTGACCGTTTAACAGTGGTAATATTTTAAAACAGGGTGCCTGTCAGTTCCCTTCGACTTTCGGTTAACAAAAGTACCAACGTTTAATTCTACGAAGTTCATCCGATTTGATAAATCGTTCAAAAGAAAGATTGTAATAGGTTGGTAGGTACTACACTCAGAAAAAAACGTCCCATGAATTTGTCAATGGTACGACCATTGTTTTTATGGGACGCGAAACAATGGTATTTTACTATTGAAACAATGGTTTTACCATTAAAACAATGGTTCTTGTACCATTGAAATTATAGTTTCGAAACCATTAATAGTTATGGGATAAATACTATTGATTTAATGGGAAATACCATTGTTTCAATAGGACCCCACCATTAATATTTTTTATGGGATACCATTGTCCCATTGAAAAATACCATTGACATGTCAATGGTATGGATCCTATTAAAAACACATCATGTTAATAGTGCGTACCATTATTTCAATGAGGTTGGACCATTAATTCAATAGTATTTGCGTTTTAATTTAGTATATAATAGAGTCAATGGGACGAAACCATTGATTTTATAGGATTTGACCATAGAATTTAATGAGATGTACCATTATTTCAATGGTATCATGTTATTAAATATTTTATGTGCCCGAAAGTACATAAAATTAATAGTACATACCATTAGATCAATGCGATGGCCCATTGAAACAATAGTATTTTGTACTATAGGACACACCATTAAATAAACATGAAATACTATTATTTTTAAAATACTATTTACTCTTGAAAATTAATAAGATGTACCATTGTTTTAATGGTGCAATGTTATTAAATTTTGTTAATATCACATAAATATATAAGACTAATAGTGTATCCCATTGAACCAATAGGATGTCCCATTGAAACAATAGTATTTTGTACCATTGTTCAATTATAAGACACACCATTGATTTTAAATGGAATACTATTAATATTAACATATTATTTACTTTTCACAATCAATAGGATATACTATTGTTTTAATGGTGCCACGTTATTATTATTTTTATATATGTATGAAATTAATGATGTATCCCATTGAACCAATGGGATGTCCCATTGAAACAATAGTATTTTGTACTATTGTTTATTAATAAGGCATCCCATTGATTTTATAAGAAAAACTATTAATCTTGAAACATTTTTGAGCTTCAATATTAATAGGACGTACTATTGTTTTCAATGGTACCATCTTATTAAATACTTTTGATACCAAAAAAACACAAAAAATTAATAGTACATCCCATTGATTCAATGAGATGTCCCATTGAAACAATAGTATTTTGTACTATTGTTTATTAATAAGGCATCCCATTGATTTAATCAGACAAACTATTAATCTTGGGCTTCAATATTAATAAGACGTACTATTGTTTTCAATGGTACCATCTTATTAAATACTTTTGATACCAAAAAAACACAAAAAATTAATAGTACATCCCATTGATTCAATGAGATGTCCCATTGAAACAATAGTATTTTGTACTATTGTTTATTAATAAGGCATCCCATTGATTTAATCAGACAAACTATTAATCTTAGGCTTCAATATTAATAAGACGTACTATTGTTTTCAATGGTACCATCTTATTAAATACTTTTGATACCAGAAAAACACAAAAAATTAATAGTACATCCCATTGATTCAATGAGATGTCCCATTGAAACAATAGTATTTTGTACTATTGTTTATTAATAAGGCATCCCATTGATTTCATCAGACAAACTATTAATCTTGGGCTTCAATATTAATAAGACGTACTATTGTTTTCAATGGTACCATCTTATTAAATACTTTTGATACCAAAAAAACACAAAAAATTAATAGTACATCCCATTGATTCAATGAGATGTCCCATTGAAACAATAGTATTTTGTACTATTGTTTATTAATAAGGCATCCCATTGATTTAATCAGACAAACTATTAATCTTGAAACATTTTTGGGCTTCAATATTAATAGGACGTACTATTGTTTTCAATGGTACCATCTTATTAAATACTTTTGATACCAAAAAAACACAAAAAATTAATAGTACATCCCATTGATTCAATGAGATGTCCCATTGAAACAATAGTATTTTGTACTATTGTTTATTAATAAGGCATCCCATTGATTTAATCAGACAAACTATTAATCTTGGGCTTCAATATTAATAAGACGTACTATTGTTTTCAATGGTACCATCTTATTAAATACTTTTGATACCAAAAAAACACAAAAAATTAATAGTACATCCCATTGATTCAATGAGATGTCCCATTGAAACAATAGTATTTTGTACTATTGTTTATTAATAAGGCATCCCATTGATTTAATCAGACAAACTATTAATCTTGGGCTTCAATATTAATAAGACGTACTATTGTTTTCAATGGTACCATCTTATTAAATACTTTTGATACCAAAAAAACACAAAAAATTAATAGTACATCCCATTGATTCAATGAGATGTCCCATTGAAATAATATTCTTTTGTACTATTGTTTTTTTTTTATAATGCACTCGCACTCAAGGGGATATGAATACTCTTATAATGATTTAACATGTGCGAGCAAGGAGAGAAGGAATAGAAAGATAGGAAAGATAGTTGGTACAGTGGTTTGAGATTTAGGGTGATAATTATCTTAAGGAAATTCCACGTTCATTAATAAGGCATATTATTCATTTTACACGATATACTTTTAATTCAATTTCAAGTGTAAGGCTACGCTTACATTAAGATAAATTATTTATAATGTTTTATATATTTTATTTTTCTTCAAAGACATTTGCGGGTTTTTAAAGAATAAATGAAAAATATAAATTATAAATTAAAGATTTGATTTTTGACTTCTAAAGCGTTTCCTTACATGAATATGATACATTATCTCTTCCTTTAAGGGATTTCATTTGCATTCGAAGAAATCTAAAATTCTGAAAATTTGTGTTGCTTGTGCTTTAAAAGTTGTTAAGCAACCAATTGTTTCAAATTGCATTCTTACAGTTTTTTGGGGCGTAAGTAATACTTTACATTTTCAAGTTGCAAAAGTATTCCACAACACCGCGACACTAAAAGGATCATGCATATTAAACCGCTGTTGTAGAAGTGCATTTGATTATGTCTGTCTCTATTGCAAGTAAATCAACCACCATGTTATCCAATTTAATTTAAGACACCCTTTAGCTGTAATACATTCTGATATTTAACCAGATATACTATTGATTTAATAGTATTTCATGTAGAACAATAATGGTATGTACTATTGTTCTTCTATATTTAGTTAAGTTTTGTAACAGGGTGTCCTAGGGGATTTCTTTTAAGATAATAGTGCATAAAGATTTTGGTGAGAACGTTTACATATTATAACATAATCATAATTATTAAATAATAAGAATTACGTTATAAAAGTTATAACAATACATAGTAACCGTAATGCTTAGCTTAAATCTGCATCCATTGAAAAATGCATGCAACTAGCAGTTCAAGATTTTTGTACGAAATGAATTTTGTTAACTCTTTCATGGCATATTCGTTAAAAAAAGGACCATCTTCGAAATTGAATCTTAACTGGCGCAAACATTTTTGGCTGTAAATACATATAAATACGTCAAGGAATAAACCTTCTATTCAAAAATCAGCATCATTAACAAACTTGCGCCTTTAAAACTGTGCTTGTCAAAGCTTCGTAAAGCGGCATATACATTGGTCAAAATCTCATCAAGCATGTGAGTGTGTGCGTCATGATTGATGAAAAATCAAAAATTTTTGATTTTTCTTTAAGCATTCAACGTATACGTATTGCACACACTCTATATGCCTGATGAGATTTTCACCAGTGTATATGCCGCCTTACAGTGACAGGTTTACACACCAAATTTTATTTTTCTTGCAAAGCAGCCATTTGTATGCGAAGAATTATAAAATCCTACCAAATTTTGTTACTTGTGCTCTAAAAGTTGTTAAGCAACCTTTTTTTAAATGACGTAAGGTTGTCTGGGGTGTAAGTAATAATTTACACTCTCAAGTTGCGAAAATATTCCACAACACCGAAGACACTAGACGTGCGCGGGATTTAGAAGTGCATTTGATTATGTCTGTCTCCAATGCAAGTAAATCAACCACCATGTTATCCAATTTAATTTAAGACACCCTTTAGCTGTAATAAATTCTGATATTTAACCAGATATACTATTGATTTAATAGTATTTCATCTAGAACAATAATGGGATGTACTATTGTTTTCCTATATTTTGTTCAGTTTTGTAACAGGGTGCCTTAGGAATTTCTTTTAAAACAATAGTGCTACTGATTTTCGCATATTTAAAAACATATTTAATAAATCTTTTTAATATAATTTTGTTGAAAGAATTATGAAACTCAAGAAGAAACTTTGTTTTGAGCTCGAAGAAGTAAATTTGAAAGCAAATTGTGTCTTTTTACCTTTTTGACAAGTCAACTCATGGCGTAGAGAAAAGTTTAATATGGTTGTAATATTACCCAGTATTACACTTCATGCATGTATAAGAACGACGCTAAGAAAATCTGTCTGAACAGAACTTTATGGTACGTTTACATATTATGAAGTAATATTTCACGTTCTGATACTTTATTCGTTTTATTTCCCATTTGATTTGCATATTTTTAAGCTTGTATCCATTGAAAAATGCATGCAACCAAACATCGTTTCTTACTTAGCAGTTATAGATTTTTGAACGAAACTTTCCCCTTTTGATTTCATATTCGTAAGGTAAGTTCCATTTTCGAAAGTAAACCTTAATTTGTGCTCACTATATCTGCACCTCATCTTGAAGATACGAACTCTCCTGACCTTGCGGTAATTTTAGGTATGGTATGCGATAAAACGAGTTCATCTTGATTTTATTGAAAATTTAAATAAATAAACACAAATTGCGTTATGAAAATATTTAAAAAAATAAACTTATAAAAATTTTAACTTTCGTATATTAATTATAATATTTGAAAATATTTCTAACTAAAAACTTATTAAAAAAATATGGTCAAACGCTCATAAAATTTGATATTATAAAATATAAATCAGAAAAAAACCAGACATTTTGATTTTTCCACAAAAAAAATTATTTGAAGTGATCTCAGATTAATAAAATTTCATGTTCATATTTACCCTGACGCCACACATGACAGCTACTGGCAAGCAAGTTACTACCTACATGTATTAATTGTCAGATACCTATCTGTGTTCCAGTTGGCTAGAAGTTTGTCTGTTTGAGCGGAAAACGTGAGTGTATTGCAACTATCTTGCCAGTTGCTGGCATGTGTGGCGTCCGGGTTTGTTAAATATTGTTGTAAATGTAAAGTCTTATCCATAAATTAAAAAAACTAAAAAAAAAAGAACAAAAAGTAAAACGAAGAACCACTAACTTCGTTTTAATTTTGACTTTGTTATGTGTTTATTATTACCTACTTTATTTTATATTTATTTCATTCATTTCCATTATTGTTTTACCATTCGCGAAAATGTTTTTCATTTCGGAATTATATTTTTTATCTTAATGTCACATGTGTTTGGGCCCTTACGGCTTGCAAGTGCAATCTAACCTTAAATGGAAAAAGGACGCCATTGTGTGGAATCTTAATGTTGATATACACAGCTTACTAAGATCGCGTCAGTTAGTTTTTGTTTTGATTTTAAGCGGTGGCGATGGTCAGTGAAAGTGAAATTATAAAATAATTTAAATATGCAAAAAAGCACAATTAAAAAAAGTTTCAACATACAAAGGAAATCTGGTGAGTTATAAAATGTTTTTTTTTACTCAAATTCTATATTTTCTTTTCATTTTATGTTGAAATTATAGTTTTTTATGATTACTATATGTAAAAGAAAATTGTTTCCATTTTGTTTTGCTGTTACGGTAAATATTTGTTCAATGGTATACATCCCATTAATCTCGTCTGGTTCTTTATGAAATTAATGGGATATCCCATTGAAAAGCACAACTTCTCATAAAAATCCCATAGTTTTTATAGTACGTACCATTGATCTACGTCGTAATAGTCACATTTTTTAATAGGATCTCGTCAGAAGTTTGTGCGTCGCCATTGAAAGCGGTAGTCAGTCAGTGAAACAATTTTATTTTATTCGAATTAATAAATAGATTCTGAAACAAAAACTTGTTTTTAATATTCCTTAATAGCAAATGAAATACCTAATGAAGAATTTTGTTTCAATTTTGCGTTGTAGCGGAGAAGAATTGATCGATTACAATCCTGCGATCGAAAGTGATAAAGTCAGTGAAATCAGATTTAACCAGTCATTTCAAAGCACGCATAACCAAATATTTTCATCTTCGATAATAGAGGTAAGTTTTCATTAGAAAATTTACTAATTAGATATATATGTTAACATTTTGGGGTGCTCATAATTATCTTTTATGAGTTCCATATAAGTAAATTCTGAAAAAAATTTTCTCTGTCGCCATTTTTTTGCTGTTACGGTAAATATTTTTTTAATGGTATACATCCCATTAATCCTGTCTGGTTCTTTGTGAAATTAATGGGATATCCCATTGAAATGCACAACTTCTAATAAAAATCCCATAGTTTTTATAGTACGTACCATTGATTTACGTCGTAATAATCACATATTTTAATAGGATCTCTTCAGAAGTTTGTGCGTCGTCATTGAAAGCGGTAGTCAGTTAGTGAAATAATTTCATTTATTGAATATTAGAAAAGTTTCTTCAACAAAAACTTGTTTTTAATATACCTAAATAGCAAACGAAATGCGCAATGAAGAAATTTCTTTTAATTTTGTGTTGTAGTGGAGAAGAGTTGATCGATTACAATTCTGCGATCGAAAGTGGTCAGTGAAATCAGTTTTAACCAGTCATTTCAAAAGCACGCATAACCAAATATTTTCATCTTCGATAATAGAGGTAAGTTTTCATTAGAAAATTTACTTATTAGATATATGTGTAAACATTTTGTGCTCATAATTATCTTTTATGAGTGGCATATATATGTAAAAACAGAAATTCTTACTGTCGCCAGGAGCACCCGCCAACTTTTATTTTCAATGGTATCCACCCCATTAATCTAGTTTGATTCCTGGTAAAATTAATAGGATATCCCATTGCAAAGGCACCATTGTTTTAATACGGCATACCATTGATTTTCGTCGTAATAATCACATGGTTTTTAGGAATTCGTCAAAAGTTGAATCACTTACATCCACTTCATACTAGGAAAATATTTAAAATCTATATTAAAATTTGTTATTTGAATTTCACCTTTCCTTAGCAACTTAAAATTTATTTGAAATACCTATACCTTAAAAATATATGTCTTATCTTCAAATCAGTATCAATGTTTTTCATAAAGCATTGAAGTTAAGTGACCAATTTTATATATATATTAATATTACTTTTTAATAAAAACAATTTTTGAACATCAATAATTTTATAAAATCAATCTAGAACATCATACGACAAATATTTAGATCGAATAGTCAGATATAAAGATACATACATAGTTAGATAGAAACGAAGTCAGATTTACCATATAGTCAGATTAGCAGATAGTCAGACAAACAGATAGTTAGATACACAGATAGTCAGATAATCAGATAGTCAGATACACAAATAGTCAGATAAACAGATAGAAAGATATAGAGAAAGCCAGATGTAGAGATAGTCAGATACACAGATAGTTAGAAAGTCAGATACATAGATACACAGATAGTCAGATAGTCAGATACACAGATATGCAGATAGTCAGATACACAGATAGTCAGATACACAAATAGTCAGATAGTCAGATAATCAGATAGTCAGATACACAGATAGTTAGATAGTCAGATACACAGATAGTCAGATAGTCAGATACACAAATAGTCAGATAGTCAGATAATCAGATAGTCAGATACACAGATAGTTAGATAGTCAGATACATAGATACACAGATAGTCAGATAGTCAGATACACAGATATGCAGATAGTCAGATACACAGATACACAGATAGTCAGATAGTCAGATAGTCAGATAGTCAGATAGTCAGATAGTCAGATACACAAATAGTCAGATAAACAGATAGAAAGATATAGAGAAAGCCAGATGTAGAGATAGTCAGATACACAGATAGTTAGATAGTCAGATACATAGATACACAGATAGTAAGATAGTCAGATACACAGATATGCAGATAGTCAGATACACAGATAGTCAGATAGTCAGATACACAAATAGTCAGATAGTCAGATAGTCAGATAGTCAGATACACAAATAGTCAGATAGTCAGATAATCAGATAGTCAGATACACAGATAGTTAGATAGTCAGATACATAGATACACAGATAGTCAGATACACAGATAGTCAGATAGTCAGATAGTCAGATACACAGATACACAGATAGTCAGATAGTCAGATAGTCAGATAGTCAGATACACAGATAGTCAGATACACAGATATGCAGATAGTCAGATACACAAATAGTCAGATAGTCAGATAATCAGATAGTCAGATACACAGATAGTTAGATAGTCAGATACATAGATACACAGATAGTCAGATAGTCAGATAATCAGATATGCAGATAGTCAGATAGTCAGATAGTCAGATACACAAATAGTCAGATAGTCAGATAGTCAGATACACAGATAGTCAGATACACAAATAGTCAGATAAACAGATAGTTAGATATAGAGAAAGCCAGATTTAGAGATAGTCAGATACACAGATAGTCAGATACTCAATATATGGTAGTATTTCAGATTGAAATGGACTACGAGTACTTAAAACCTAACAACAAGTCCCAAATTTTTGAACTCTGGCCGTCTTTTGTCGACAAAATTATCCCGTACTTAAAGAAAAAGATTAGAGGCAAAGCATCTTTTATTTATTTTAATAAAATGGTTGGTAGATTGAAACACAGTCAGATAGTCAGAGATACATATAGACAAAAAGGCGTCTATTTCAGGTTATAGTGTACCATTTTTGTACTGGTTAGACATTACTTATTGTAATATTTTTTTTAATAATAGCAGATGGAAAGTCGAGTTGGTGATATAGTTGATTTGCCTGTAGGCAATGAAATCCCAAGTGGAGAAAGTACAGTGACAGATGACTTGAATGGGGCAATTATTCTTGTGATTGCAAGTGATGATGAGCAATATAAAATTAAAGATCTCATTTGCAACCGTTTTGGGTTCGATGAGATTGTTTGCAAACGAGTTGTTGGTAAGAATGTTTGTACTACTTAAACATCTTATAGTGAAAATAATTTCCTTTTCTTATCTTATAATCATGTTAATAGAAAATGGTTTCGACATGGAAAGCCTTCTTTTAGCAACTGATTCGGAAATCAATGATTTATTTCCTGCTCCACTTTTGGGTGCAAGGGCTAAATTTAAATTTCATTTAAATCTATGGAGAAAAACTGTAGGTGATTTTAGTTAAAATAGTTTTACATAAACTCAGTGTTTTTTTCCGTTTTTACTAAGGCGTCAAATCAAGTTTCGAACAGTTGTAGGGAATGGATTCAATGCAATACTCTCTCGGAAATCAAAATCTCAACTGAGACTCAAAGTCTTACTATGTCACCGTCATCCTCCCAATTAAGTTTTGGAGATGAATTAAATGTATTGAATAGCAATTTTTTACAAGATTTGTTAAATAAGACTGAGAAAGGACTTAGCATTGTTGAATTTTACAAAAAAGAACAGTCCTTAGATGAAAGTCATAAGTCGATGTTGATTTCAATTATAGTCGAAAGTTATTTTTCAAATTTCAACGAAATGGCAATGAAGGATATTGAAGCTGCAACTAATGCAATTCTTAGTATTTTCCCGACTGAAGAAAAAGTAAGATTTGTTTATCTCTTTATTTATGAACTATAGGTATAATGACGTGTCAAAGGAACTTGTTTGCTAGCTTTGGGTTTCTGTTAACAATTTTAAATAATATGATTATTTTCCAAGCATGCAATCCACAGAATTGAGAAGTCTAGACTTAAAATTTTGTTGTCTAAGCTTTAACATTAACTTTTGAAAAACATAGTTCTGGTATTCTCGTTATTAAAGCTCACTCTAAGGAACTGAATTCAATTTCCTAAGAGTGTTAGAACAGTACGTTAACCCGAATGCACGTTGTTCCTTACCATGTTCTTAAAGGTCAACACAAAATGGAAAGCCAAACAAGACAGACTCGACAGATTTTTTTTATTATCAAAACATATATCTCTTTAACTTATATATTTTTTTAAAGCGATATTACTTCAATAAAAGAGGACATGGACTCAACCCGACAGGGAAGCTGCACGATAAAGCAGTTAACGCAAGGATAAAGCTCCGAAACCTAAAACGAAAACAAATCCAAACTCATTTTGAACAAGGTAACATAGAATTTGCGATTTATCATTTTTAGTAATATTTTTTGTTAATATTAGCAGAAACTCTTTCTCCCAATACTGATGGTGGAGAATCCCCTACATTTCCTGCATCGCCAGAACCAGATACAGATAGTGAAGCAACAATAATATGGCTGATGCACAACAACGAGCCATGGAGTGAGGTCCAAGAAAAATGGAGCGAGGTCACTAGCCAGAGGCAAAAAGACATTAAAAACGGAAATGTCAATATCCTCACAAAGTGGCCTCTTTTCAAACATGCTCTTGGGCATACATTGGTAAGTTTATAAATATTTTGTATTTAAATAAAAAACAAATATTGAAGATTATATTGTAATATTTCAGATTGAAATGGACTACGAGTTATTAAAACCAAACAACAAGTCCCAAATTTTTGAACTCTGGCCATCGTTTGTTGACAAAATTATCCCGTACTTAAAGAAAAAGATTAGGGACAAAGCATCTCTTACTCTTCTTAAGAAACTGGATTATGAAATTGATACAAGTAAGATGAACTGTTCTTAATTCTAAATAATGTATTTTCATTGAGTTATAAAATATTTTAAAAAAAATCTTCAAGTTACTTAAAATATGTTTTAAATTTCGTCTTTTAGATTCCCGAGATTTCATCTTATTTTACTTACTGCACGCTGTCCTTAAACCACCTATGCTCTCGATTGGAAAAAAAGGATTCAAGAAATGGAAATGGAAGCCAAGCATCAAAGACGCTCAAGAGTCGTGCTTTTTGTTTTGCACCACACCAGCGCAATATGGTGAGAAGATTGATTTGATACGCCAAAAATATATATCGAAGGGACTAACTCTTCAACCAATAATTATAGTAATAGGTAAAGAAATGGATCAGCTTGAGTGTTTTTTTACTTTTTACGATGGAATTTTGTACAAATTTACATCTTTTATTAAATGTTTTGACGTAACATTCAAGTTGTTCCATGTTATGAATTTTGTATACCCCAAAGAAGGTAAAACATTTTATTTATTCATTGAAAATTTGTTCTACAACTTTTGTCAAGGACAAAATTCTAACATAAGTAGTCTCTTAAGTTACATGCACCAATAGCATATATATATATAAGCAGGACTTATATAAACTTATTATAAATAACCTTCTAACACTTACACTAAAAATGAAATGTTTCTTGTGTGGTATCCAAAATAGCACATCAAAAACTTTAGTAAGGCACTTGAAATCAGATCACAATCCTAACAAATTAAATGTTTTTATATGTATCGAGGAAGGCTGTCATCAACAATTCCAAAATATTTACACCTTCCAAAGACATATAGAAAGAGTTCATGAAAATAAAATTGCGAGCAATCGGAACTCCGAAATTTCCATAGTTGAGAAAATTTTTTTGCCAATGCAAAACAATCTTAATACGATCAATTTATCTCCTTTGAAAATTACAGGCCCAGTGCCTCAAAGCTCAATACAAAATGATGTAAATTCAAAGTCCAAATCCAATGACTATGTACATAATACCAATGCAATTAATTTTGCTTTATCACTTCACCAAAATAATAACTTTAACAGAAAAAATGTTTCAAGTGTAATTGAAAAAGTACAAACAGATGTTCTCGATCCACTTAATATTGCAATCTTAAATAACATTATTACTTTAATTGAAAGCGATAAAAATAGATCTGCTGCTATTGATATTCTTAATCAAATTTTGCTCCCATTTAAGTCAATCAGTACAGAATATAAACTTTTTCAAGAATTAGAAAGTAAAAGATTATTTAAAAAACCCTTATACTACACTATAAATGAAGAAGTTTGCGAGGTTATCATAAACAACACTCCCACTTTAGATTCCAATAAAGTAACAGGAGTTATAATGCCACTTGAATTTCAAATTCAAAATTTTTTCCAATCCAGAAATGTTTTGTTTGAAACATTGGAGAATACAAAACTACTAAATAATTGTTCCCCAGGAAATTTCCACAGCTTAATCAATGCGGAAGTTTGGAAAGAGAAGATCAAAAACTTTGAAAACAAACTAACAATACCTTTCATTTTATTTTTGGATGATTTCTGCATAGACAACCCTCTTGGTTCTCATGCTAAAGATCAATCGGTTTGTGGTGTATATTATACTTTTCCCACAATTCCTGCACATCACTTATCGAAACTGCGGAACATATTTGTTGCTGGTTTTTTTAAAACTAAAGACAGATCTTCTTATGGTAATACCTTTTCGATTAAACCTTTTGTTGATCGGATAAGAAATTTAGAAAGTAATGGATTGCAAATAGAGGTAGATAACCAAAGCTATCACGTATATTTCATATTAGCTTTCGTTGTTGGAGATAACTTGGGTCTTAACACTTATATGGGGTTTTCTTCTAGTTTTAATTCAAACTTTTACTGTAGAGCTTGTAAAAGAAATAAGAATGAAATGCAATCTGATGTCACTGAACATTCTAGTTTTTTACGTAATGTTGAAAATTATAAAACTGATCTTGGGGTTAAGAATGAAAAACTAACTGGTATCAAAGAAAATTGCGTTTTCAATGATATAAAATCCTTTCACGTAACCAATAACTTTTATTTTGATATAATGCATGATATTTTCGAAGGTATTTGTAGGTATGATATATCAAAAATCTTAGTGCACTTCATAGAAGATTCCAAACTTTTTTCCATTGATGTTCTTAACAACCGTAAGCAGATGTTCAGCTACGGAGAAACTGAAATCGGTAACATATCACCACCGTTCATACTATCATTATTAAAAGTTAATAATTTAAAAATGACAGCCCGTGAGACCATGACTTTTATACACTATTTGCCGTTAATGATAGGAGATCTTATACCTGAAAACAATAAAACATGGGAACTTCTCATAACACTGGTTAAAATAATTGATATAGTTCTCTTATCTAAGATAAAAGAATTTCAGCTCAATTCTTTAGAACATTTAGTTACAAAACATAACTCTTTATTTATTAAACTTTTCAATGAACCGTTAAAACCAAAGTTTCACTTCTTAGTACATTATCCCACTGCGATTCGAAAATGTGGACCTCTCAAGTACTTGTGGTGCATGCGTTTCGAAGCGTTACATAAGCAAAATAAACATGCAGCAAGAGCTACAAATTCAAGAATTAATATCTCATATACACTAAGCGTTAAAGCTGGACTTAAATTTTCCCACTCACTTACTAATCAAAGTTTTTTCGAAAATGACTTAATTTTCGATAAGAAATCACTCTTTTTTTGTAATTTTAACCAGCTATATCCGGAAATTCTTCCAAACAATATTAAAGCTAATTTTTCTAAAGTTGAATGTTTCGAAAAAGTTACCTTTAAAGGTAAATTATATAAACCTAATTTTTTTTTGACAAAAAATGATGAATTTGTTTCACTGTTTGAAATCCTACAATGTTTTGCCATTGAATCAAAACTTTATTTCATATGCGCCGAGTGGAACATAAACTACTTTAGTGAGCATTTACAGGCTTTAATAGTAGGCAATTGCAAAAAACCTTTTTCTTTGCATTCGGTTAGTGAGTTCGACAGCCCTCCAATCCATATTCACGTTTTGATGGACGATAAAAAAGCTGTTCGACTTAAAAAACTGTGAACTGTTTTGAGGGATATCACACCACAATTATTTGTTATTTTATTTTTGATGAATACAAAGATCTAGGGCAAACATCAATTTTTATTTTTTGTATTATTCTAATGGTTTTTTAAACAAACATAGATAACCAGAGTCTCTCATACTAGACTGAATACTGCTTAGTTAAAAACGTTAACCTTTTTGAATGGATACCACACAAAATATCATCTCATTGCTTACTTATCTATTTTCTTCTTAATAAGAACTATTGAAACAATGTAAATATATAAATTGATCTCCACTAGAAATATCATGTTCTTTTTTATTTTCTCATAACTGGGCAAGTTTTGTAAGAAACTTATTTAAGAAAAACTATTGCCAACGATGTAAATATAAATGTTCGTTTCATTTAATCTTCACTTTTATTAATATCATGACTAATGACTATCCAATTTAACTTAAAAAGAAATACAAAATAAATACATTTCTATTCAAACAATGTTAATATAACATATTCTGTTAATTATAATCTTAAGTATTTAGAGTGATAAATATTTCAATAAAAAAATGTTATTGTTAATTCAAATTTGTTCTTCAATGTTATCAATGAGGTCCTTCTGGTTTTCTACTGGCAGATTTTCAGATAAAAAGCCAACAACAATAATTCATTAGGTATTTCAGATATCAGCTGCTTTTGGATGAAGGCTTTGTCCATAATGATGATGAAGACTTTCTTAAATCAAAAATAAAGGTTTGTATTCTATATTTTACTTTTTTGGTTTTAAAATTTTTATCCTGTAACATTTAAATATTTTATATTTCAATAGGACGAACCACATCTCATTAATAGTATATACCATTAAAATAATGGCATAAGCTATTGATTTATTGTGGCTGATCCAATTGAAATTTATAGTATTTGCCATTGTTTCAATGGTGTATACTATAAATTTCAATAGGATCAGTCACAATATATCAATAGGATAAACCATTATTTCAATGGTATATACTATTGATTTCAATAGGATCAGACACATTAAAACAATGGTATATATACCATTAAAAAAATGGTATAAATACCATTGCAATAATGGTATATATACCATTGAAACAATGGTATATATACCATTGAAACAATGGTATATATACCATTGAAACAATGGTATATATACCATTAAAACAATGGTATGTACCATAACTTTTAATGGTATATATACCATTATTTCAATGGTATATATACCATTATTTCAATGGTATATATACCATTGTTTTAATGGTATATATACCATTGAAACAATGGTATATACCATAACTTTTAATAGGATCAGTCACATTAAATTAATAGTATATACCATTGAAACAATGGTATATATACCATTGAAACAATGGTATATATACCATTGAAACAATGGTATGTACCATAACTTTTATTGGTATATATACCATTATTTCAATGGTATTTACACCATTGCTTCAATGGTATATATACCATTATTGCAATGGTATTTATACCATTGAAACAATGGTATATACCATAACTTTCAATAGGATCAGTCACATTAAATCAATAGTATATACCATTGAAACAATGGTATATATACCATTGAAACAATGGTATATATACTATTGAAACAATGGTATATACTATTGATTTTAATAGTATTAGCCACAATTTATCAATAGTATATACCATTGATTTAATGGTATATACCATTGATTTCAACAGGATTTGGGTCATTAAATCAATGGTATATACTATTGAAACAATGGTATATACTATTGATTTTAATAGTATTAGCCACAATTTATCAATAGTATATACCATTGTTTTAATGGTATATACCATTGATTTCAACAGGATTTGGGTCATTGAATCAATGGTATGTACTATTAAAACAATAGTATATACCTTTGTTTCAATAGTATATATTATTTATTTTAAAAGGATAAATCCATAGAGTATACCATTAAAACAATGGTATATACTATTAACTTCAATAGTACCATCCTATTAATCAAAGTATATAAGAAATATTATGTACATAAGAAGCAATGGTACTACCCTATTAATTTTTATGGTATCCCATTGACTTTATCATTGTTGGAAATTTGTACCATACCATGAAACCAATGGTACGTCCCATTGAGCAGTCAATGGTACACACTATTGAACCAATGGTGTGATACCATTGAATCAATGGTATGGTCGTACTATACGATCAATGGTTCGCCTCCCATTGTTTCAATGGTGTCGATACCATTGACTAAAAACAATGGTAAAAAACCATTGGTTCAATGGGAAATACCATTGTTTTTAAGGTATTTTTCTCTGAGTGTATTTAAGTAGAAATGGTGGTTTTTGGTGGGCTGGAACTCATGCCAGACCATCTTCTAAAGGATTCAATTTGATCAGATTTCAGACCTTATGACACCTAGACAGGTTGATGGATGGCAATACTACACTTCAGACGTGTCCTCTATCTATTCCTGGTTGTTTAGGTTGAAGAGGGAAAATGATGACAATCTGCCAAGTCAATCATGAGACGATTCCATATAACCAGCTCCAGTTTCACTGGGTGGCATGGGTATACTTGGTTCATCAAGGGGCTGGCTGATCAAGCGGTATGGTCGGTGCCAAAAAAAGACTTCTATAAAATCGTGATAGGCGACGAATCAATGGATGGAGAGAGAGAGATTGAGAAAGAGAGAGAGAGAGAGAGAGAGATAGAGATAGAGAACTTGATAACACTACTCCTCTTTCACATTTGTTTCATCCATTGATTACGAAGACTTAAATGGTTTTTCTCAATTGAAAAAAGTGGATCCAAATTGAACAAACATGACCACACCAATTACCATAATTAAATGCCTCTTTAAGTGGAATAAACAAAGATGAATTCATTCAAGTAGCCATGATTGAACAGTTTAGTGGTGGGGAAATTTCAATTTGTCTACTTTCTTCAATGTGATCGAAATATATAATTGAACACTTTGAAACCCGACTTAATAACTTATCTATTCTGGGTAGGATTGATTTTCTCAAGATTAAGAGTTATTGTTTGTGTACTCCGGAAATACGAACCAGAAATTGCTATTAGATGGGAATATCTTCAATCAGGAGCAAAAACTACATACTGCCACATCGTGATCTGTTCTCAGAAACACGAGAGAACTACAATACCAACTTTTTCCAACAGGACTTGTTCTTGCGGAATTTGTGACTTTTTTGCAGCAAGAGGCTGTAACGAAGTTACACATTCTCTCCCACCGACCCAATAATACAATAATCTACGAGAATGAAATTACCATTACGTGACGCAATACCCTCCACTGTATTCTACTTAGGCAATTCGGATTACCCCGGCACCCCGCACCGCCGATATGGACTGCCATGCACTTCCAACCCAAGTACCTATGCCAAAAGAACAGTCAAATACTTTCACCGCGCAAGAAGAATTACACATTTAAAAGTATTTTTAAGTTTTGTTTTGGTGGTATAATTCACATTTTCTTTTTGCACAAATATTCCATAAGGAGGAGTACAATTTGCACTGGATATCAGAGTTCAAGGACAACCGGATTTGAACAACCCGAGATGGATACCCCCACTTGACTATTAATATAAGTATAATTAATGACAATTTGTTTTAAAAATGTATTATAAAATTATCAATGTATATAGTTAGGCCCCTAATGTGCCAACAAATATTTTTAAGTATCATAAGTAAAATAGAATAAGAATCAATTGTAAATATTATATTGTTCAATAATAATAATATATCGGCCGAAAACTGGATATCAGACTCGACTTCTTTACCGTTGGCAGAAGATTCTATTGCATAGAGAATTTCGGGTATAGGGAAAGGGAAAGGATCTCACACAGAAGAGAAGGTACGCTGCTTTGAATACCCGAGAGAAATCTCATCCAGTTTTTGAAGCAAAATTTTGTGTCAGCTTTTCTTTTTCGGTCTTTGTCGAAAGTGGGTTTGCAGACCAGCATGAGGCCAAAGGCCAAACCGTTTATTGTCGTTGAGCACTTGCTTTTTAGAGGAATCTCTACAGACCACCGTTTATTGTCGTTAACTATTATATGAAATTAATTCGTCAACCCTGCACATTGCCGAGTAACAAAAAATCACCACAAAGCATTTCCCCATAAAAACTTAAATGGAGTCAGGGAATCAAATCACAGAGCCCAATATCTTGTATATTCACATGTGTCCCCATTTTATTTTATAAATAGAAAATAGAACATCCTGGTTCCATCGGCCCTTTACAAATCCCCCTTTTATCGACCGAAATGCATATCATCTAACAATTCAGGTTCCATAAATAATTACAATAAATCAATATTCAGTAAGGATAGCATTTATTATTTATTATTTAATACCTTCCTGCCAATTTGATGGCTTTGTTTTCAAAATGAAATTCAATACAACAACCAATATTTAACCATTATTTCCACATTTTGCTTTCCAAAAAAAGGTAAAGCATCACCATTTGACGTCGACCTTACTGCTGGAATAAGCCATCAATGGTTGTGTGGGTGAGAAAAGAAAACAATTATTCAGGAACGAAATCTCGAACGAGAAAAAAAAAGAAATAAAGTATTCCATTATTAATTTCGTTAAGAGAAAACATATACCAAAACATTAATGTGTTTTGCGTAGTCCTTAACAATCTGTATTTCAATTTATTATCAATAAGTTTACCTACCACATTGTGTTGACGTTATTATAATGCTAATTAATTTGCTAGGGTTCCGAACAAGGAATTATGCTGCCACATTAATTATTTTAATTTGGTTTATGGTTTCCAAATTGAAGGAGATGAGTTGGGATCAACAAATAATATTGATGCTGATTTGTGGGTTGTTCATCACAATGAGAACTTTATTATTATTTCTTTTAAATACTGTACTTAGCCACAATTTCCGTTTATGTTAACCACTAAGTATTATTTCCAAAAAAAAATGTTAATTTTAAAATATTTATGTACTGTTCTTAGACATTTTTTAAAACTTTTTTTCAGCCATATGATTGGTCGTTCCTAAAAAAGCTACACTGATTTTCTTAAATCAAAATCGGTAGAGCCGTTTTCGAGAAAAATAAGCTTTAACGTAACTTTTATATGGCAGATACCGTTATTTTTCGAGCTAAAAAAAATCCATTTCCCCTCTGCACAATACCTAAAAATCTTTATACACCAAACTTGAAGCTATTCGTCCTACCCATTTGGGCTGTAGGTGTCTTAGCGAATGGAGGAGAATACCCTTCTTTGAAGCTATACTATTGGAACGTGGCGATTCATTGCCTGAGCTGTTGGAGTATGAATTGCTTCAAAACATCTTAGATATATGAACATGCTGGAGCCTGCACTCATCATCGAACCATATCTATAATATTGGAGGCATACTATCAATCGCAATTTGACCAATTTGGCTGACGGTTTATTCATCAGGAGACCGCCAGGTCTTCTTGTGTATATTGAGGTGTGTGAAGCATTTGTAGCATTTGCCGCAGTAGATGGCACAGTTTTTCATCCTCCTTGTGCCTTCACCATTCCATCGCACTCTTGGGTGCCTGTGTTTTCGGCTTTGACACCATTTAGGGCTTCCACTAATTGTTCGGCTGCACGCGGTCTGTTTAGGGTCTGGATATTCTACGTGACGAACCGAAATTCGTTGCCATAGTCGGGTCTTCATCAGTAGGGTCATCCATGTCCGAGGCAATTGGTTGTTTCTGAATTTTCTTTTTACGTGGTAGAGAAGTTACCAAGGCACGCACAACCCCCAAACCTGGTGGATCAGGCGCTATGCTGCTCTCCTTGGACAAAAGGACCTGAAGTGATCTAGAGTCAGAAACCCTCTGCTAGAATGTGAGAGCTACCGTTGGCTGATCCGCTACATTCTCTATTTCACTACCCTGACTAATGGTAGTGAAAGGACCCAATGACCTAAGCTCCGAATATGTCGAAGTAGCTCAAAGGGGTGCCTACCATGCTGACTGTTGGCATCGCCGTTGGTTCACTCAATTGGAGCTAATCCGCTTCTCGTTTGCTTTCTAAAAGGGTTCGTCCAGGTTATCTGCTACCCAACAAGAGAAACAAAGGAGATTTTCTGGCAGGGCAATTATGGTCTTGCTCTTTTTCCGTATTCAAAACTCGCGCTTACCTAAAAGTTTAGCAAGCCAAGTCCTGTTGGACAAGAAAATTCATTCCAACAATATTTTTTTCTTCTTTTGTTATTTAAAGTTCTTAAGCTCTTAAGAAAAACTTGTCTGTAAAGTCGGCTTACGGACGATAATTTTACGTGATAACCAGTTCACAAAACAGTTCATGTATAGGCTGTATCTCTCCCACCACAAACTACCTACTCCACCTACAACTACCAACCATTTTTTAATTTTTTTTTTTCTCACCCCTTGCCCCAAAACATCAACCTCACACATCCCCATACAACCACCAACCAACAGGCCACCATTTTTTACAATTCTCCCCCCCCCTCCGAATAATAAATCCCCCTTCCTCAACACCACCAACCACCCACACCACCTACAACCACCAACGAACCACCCAATATTTTTGACAATTCTCTCCCAAACACCAAATCCTCCCTCCAAATCCAACCACCCACTCCACCTACAACCACCTGCTACTCCCCTACCATTTTCGATAATTTTTTCCCACCAAACACCCCAACTAACTATTTTTGACAATTCCCTTACCACACCAAATCCCCCCTCCCTCCCTCCCAATCCAACCATCCACTCCACTAACAACCACTTGCCACTCACCCACCATTTCTTACACTTTTGCCCCCCTCCCAACATCACCGCTAAATACCCATCCCACCTACAGCAACCATCCAACCATCTACGGTTTTGGACAATTTTTCCTCATCTCCTACCAACACCAAATCCAACCATACCCAACTCACCTACAACCACCTTCACTTCACCCAGCATTTTTGGCAATTTTTTCATCGCCCGTAATCAAATCAACAATCCCCACCTCTTACAACTGCCAAACAAGCACCCACCATATTTGACGATTCCCCCCCCCCCCCCCACAAACCATACCAATCCCCCCAACACCAAACACCCATCCCACCTACAGCCACCAACGAACCACCCATTATTTTTGACAATTTTTGCCTCACTAACCACATCAACTATAACCAACAACCAACCACCCACCATTTTTAACAAATTTTTTTCTGCCGGACACTACCCCCCCCCCCTCCATACACCACCACCACTTACAATCACCAACCACCCAGCACCATCCTCTACCACTTTATCGGATTCCTATAGGCTATCAAAGCAGATATGTATAGATATAATGTGACTGTGACTGTTATACTTTCTCGTGCGTGCTGCCCATAAATTCCGATTTATTAGACGTTATCACGTCAAAAACAACCTCTACATATCTTGAGACTGTGAATGTCAAATTGAGTTTAGTCACAGAGATATTATTTTCAAAACAACGTTGTTATTTAATTAAATTTGCGTATTTTAAATTGGCAGTCTACAATGACCCACCCTTACCAAGAAACAAAAGGTCATTCTCATCAAAATAAAAACAAGATAACAAGCCTAATTATTTAGATTTAACATCTCCATTCCTGGAAGGATCAGAAATAAACATTTTTTATTCATCATAATTTATGTGTGTTTTTCATCTTTGGGTGTGGAATTTTATTTAATGATATGGAAGTCAGGTCGTCGAGTCAGTTATCTTAATTTGAACACAATTATGAGAAAACTCTTAACACAGGACCAATAAAAAAACAAAATTTTGAAAATGTACATCAACCAACACAAAAGCATATGTATACGATTTTCGTTCAAACATTAAATAAACATTAAAGATTATGGATTCCGTCTGAAAAACTGCGAGTACAAACAAAAATTATGTCCTTCGACAGTCACTAAGCTCAGTTTCTTTCTTCCATCTAATCCTCTTACCTATTGTGACTCATTTTCAATCCCAAAAGCCTCCTAAGATAAGAAACAATATGTTTTAAAGCAAATTCGAGGACATGGAATATTATTATCGAATCCAGGATGAAAAGACCATATAAAATGTCCTTGAATAAAACATTCACTCAAATTTTGAGGGTGATGAAATTTATCTCAATTTTTAGCTGAATTATTTGAATCTCATGAGATATTTATTACGAGGCACTTACCAACATACTTATCGCTTTTGATCTTTAAGCCATAAAACTCTCCACATGCATCCTTCACTGAGTTCATCTAATATTGTATATTAATTGGGACATAATTCAATTTCTAGGTTCTTAAAGCGGCAATCTCGAGATTTCAAGAAATTCAGTTTGATGGTTTGAAGAGGACAAACTCGAAAAGTTTTTTTACTTGCGATTATAGGTACTATAAGGCAAGGTATGCATTCGTAAAAAAAAATTCTAACAATCAAACATGACATTACGATGATAGAGAAGTCGAAAAAAGTGGGTCCGACAATTCTGTCTGTCTGTCTGTCTGTCCGTCCGTCTGTATCGGCACCTAAACAGCCTAAAGGGATGGACCAATTTTCTTCAAAACTTGGTACATACATAGGTAGGTATTATTATGACGTTCTTCAAAGGGGTTTTTTGGAATCAGCATTCTAGCTTTAAAACTAACGGTAGGTACCTGCCCTACGATCTTTATTGAAAAATTAATTTTTTTCAAAACCGGCTCTTACGATTTTGATAAAACTTTCTGAACAGTGTTTTCTGTGAAAATTTTATGTTTTGGTTGGAATAGATTTTCCAAGAAAAGTCTTGTACCTCCCATAGGACCGGTTTTTTGAAATCAGATTTTCTCGTAAACCACTAGAGATGAGAAATTTTATTCTCTGAAATTGTTCAAACATGAACATGAACAAGCAGTCATTATCTTCGGCAATCCAATGTACGTAGTAAGTTAAGATAACACAAGTCATCATAAACACGCACTGATGGCTCTTTGGAAAAAAGTCATAGTATATACTAGCTGACCCGCGAACTTCGTTTCGCCAAAATTCATCAATGTATTGAAAATAATAATTCTTTCATATGTATTTAGTAAATAGCTGATATTTTACACTTTTTATTTATGTGTATAGATACTGTGTAATTTTAAGTTAATTCGGCTTATCAGCTATCTGCCTGTGAAAATCCCGTCAAAATCGGCCCATAAATAAAAATTTTTGAAAATTGCAACCGCAGCGCCACCTACAGGAGTAATTAAAAAAGCCTTAATTACTCCTTGGAACATCAGCTATCCGCCAGTGAAAATCCCGTCAAAATCGGTTTAGCCGTTTCCGAGATTAGCCGGAACAAACAGACAGACAGACAGGCAAAAATTTTAAAACTTGCGTTTTTGTTCTAAGTACCGTATGTACTTTCATACGCATTAAGTAAAAAACTGATATTTTAAAATTACAAACAGACACTTCATTTTTATTTATGTGTATAGATAATATAGGTAAACTATAGTATTACCACTTGAGGTGAGCCATCTAACGGCAAAAACTAAGCTCTTGATTTTAGAGGTTTATGTCTAGATTACCATGGAAAGCAACAACAACAATTTTTGTTTACGTTTCACCATTTTTATTGTTGTTTTTGCTTCCCACAAACATTTTTTTAGCTCAAAAAATAACGGTACCTGCTATAAAACCGCTAAGTTAAAGCTTTTTTTCTCGAAAACGGCTTCAATGATTTTGATTTAAGAAAATCAATAAACCTTTTTAGGTACGAACAATCATATGGCTGAAAAAATTTTCTTTTTAAATGCTTAAAAACGGTACTTACCATAGGACCGTTTTCTTTGCTTTCGATTATCTTCAAAACGGTTTAACCGATACTTTCGAAATTTCACACATATGTATAAAGGTGTAGGTAGCTCGATTTATACTGCATAGGTACCAATATTTAAAAAAAAAAAATAATTTGTTGTATTTAAAAAAAAAAATTAAATTAAAAAAAATAATATTTTGGAAACTACTCATTAATTTTTTTTTTAAATAACGAATAAATCTAATTTCTGGAATACCTATGAACTGGCGTTTTTGAATTTTTTTTTGACAAATGTTTTCAAAAAGATTTTCAAAAAAGAAAATTTTTTTCTCAAAAACCGCTCCACAGATTTTTATAAATTTATTCTCATAAATTTAAATTTACCCAAGAAATAAAATGGCGTACTTCACGGCTTTTTCCAAATGGCTCAAACTTTGTCTGGCATAGTTTTTATAATTGTTTGTGTAGGATGGCGTTGCAATTTTTTAGTAAAACCTTTCTTAAGGGTGGCTCCCATACAACGAGCCGTTCAGTTTTAGCCAACTTTTTTTGTTTCTCCTAATTTTCTCAAAAACGGCTGTACTAACGATTTTGATTAAACTTTGTGTGTATAATATTCTTTGAGTGTTTTTAAGAAAACTACGCTTTTTTAGTTTTTACTAAAAATGTAAACACTGGAGCTCTGGTCATCACGGTTTTTTTAAAGGGCCATAAATTGTATCGAATTCACTCAAACTTTCCTTGGAATAGTTCCTTACAGCTTGCTTTTAATTAGATGGCGTTGTATTTTTCTCAGTTACTCTTTTTTAAATGGTGGCTCCCATACAACTAGCCCCTAGGTTTTGACCAACTTTTTTCTTTTTTTCTAATTTCGTCAAAAAAGGCTCCAACAATTTGTATTGAATTTTGTATGTAATACACCTACATAGATAAAGAGGAAAACTGCATTTTAGTGTTTGGTTACAAGTGATAATAACGGAAATTGGTTTTAGCGGTTTGATTAAAGTGGCCATAAGTGGACATCCACATCAACGAAACGGTTTAGACATTATACAAGGTGCGGGCAAAAAGAATTCACCCTATAGGAAGATGCTCTAATTTTTGCAAATGGCCGCCAATGTCAAATCTGCTTTGACACTTGTGGACTAGACAGATGCAGAATACAAGTGAACAAGCCATGGAGCGATACATGAACCAACATGAACCGATATTCTGAAGGCGGCGTTCCCGGGTCGCCTCATCTCTCCTTTTGGCGACTCGCACTGGCCCGCAAGATCGCCCGATTTAACCGTTTCAGACTTTTTTGTGAGGTTTTAAGTAACGTGTTTACGTGAACAAGCCCGAGACTCTGGAAGCCCTCAAGGACAACATTCGACACGATTGCCAGAATCTGTCGAACGAAGTTCTCGCTGAAGTGATGAAAAATGCCATAAAACGAGCAATCAATTGTGACGGCGCCCATTTGGCCGATATCATTTTCTCGACTTTACCAATACAATTCTAAAGGTTCAAATAAACATAATCAGAAAACAGAGTCGAAGATTTTCATTTAGAAAAAAAAGAGAGCCAAACAACATCGAATGGATACCTATAACGTACTGAATTATCCTTAAAATAATATCACCCCATAAAATAACAATCCAATCAGAAATTTTCCACCATAAAAACAACCAAAAATGTTGTCCCACTACTTTACCCACCAAATAGTTTTTCCCAACCATTTTGGCGGGAAAAACAACCAATCTGGGAACACTGCTGACCATGACTACAGTGGATATACGAAACACTTTTGTCTGCTAAGGCACACATAATGCATACTGTCAATGCTACCCACCGTTCTATTTTTAACCATCAGCCGCAGACCTACCCACAGTTGATATGCAGAACCAGTTTGTGCTATTATAAAACAAACCTAACCTAACCTGCAGCTCTCTCTCCCATGGCACTGTGCGTGATGCGACGTTCGCTCTATCTCACACTCTTTCTCTCTCTCTCTCTCGATCGTTCCCACTCTCTTGTTCCCTACTCACGCTCCATGGCTATGTGCTTCACTGCTGGATCACAATGGAGCCGGAGCCGGATCCGCAATCGCATCCGTATCGCATGTCAAAATATTGAATACACACGAATTCAATGTTGTGAACACAACGAGACGGATCCGCGAACGCAGCCGCAAACATCGACGGACGAGTTGGCCAACTTTTAATAAATACGTGCGTATTTTCTGACATTCCATACAAAAAAAAAAAAGAAAAAAAGAGCAACGTGCTAATAAAATCCTTTTAGAAATTAGGTCATTTAATTACAAATTTATAGAAAAAACTATACATGATGCGATATATGTTTTATCATCTTTTATATTCATATATATGTATGTTTCTCAGTGGAAATTGTAAAAAAAACGTGGAGTACACGACTCCATTGTGGGCACTTCTATAATTAGGTACGTACGGCATGCGATACGGTTGCGGCTGCGGTTCCGGCTGCGTTTTTCTATTGTGTTCCAGCAGTCATGCTACATTCGGCCTTTCTCACTCTCTGTCAATCGGTCTCAATCGCTCTCTCTATTTTCGGGGTAGGAAGTCACGCTTATTTCCGCTGCATCAGTAAAAATTTTACCCCATGCGCCTAAAAAAAAAAAGTTCATTCCATATAATATTTTAAAGCTAGCTACTCTGGCGGTGCAATTGCAAAAGACAAAACGGTGACCGACTGTGGAGTTCCGAGAAACAGTCCAGGGCAAAGATAAGAAAATAAATATAGAAAGAAAATATGAGAAACCTTCACGACGAAAATACCATTAGTCCAGTCATTTAAGCTTAAATTAGGTAAGAATCTCGGAATTCGAGATACCCAGCTGTAAGTCTGTAAATACTTGTATATTGACACCCTAAAAGTTGTATCAAAACCTACATATGGTAGGTAAATTTCAAGGTCAAATTATCAATATTGTAGAATACAATATTCTCTACAAATTTTGTTTAAAATTTTTTTTATATGGTGAACCGTTTTCGAGATAGTGGGCGGAGAGCGCGCGGTCACAGGACCACTTCAGGTCAACCGGTGCCTCCGGTCGAAAACGCGCCATATATAGTTGATGAACTATCGATAAATCAATGATTATAAATATTTGTCAATTTTTATTAACTATTATATTATATTTCATCATTTTCATCATGCATTAAATCTATATCTATTCAATAATACTGATAACCGTTTCCTAAAATTAAAAAATAATTAAGGGAAAAACTTAAATCATAATATAATTATATTCCCATTTACACTAAAGACATTTTAAATAGAAAATAATTAAGTGGCTGTGACACAACTTCTGCGCTTTTTAAAAAGGGAAAAAAATCATTTTTAAAAGTTTTTGAGAAACTGACAAATTTGGATGAACTAGCTGCAGCATTTAAAGAAGAAAATTGTTCGGCCCAGAGATTATTAGAGAGTGGAACTCAAAGATTATTGGCAGTCTATAATGCTCCGAAATCTGTGAAAAGTCTCGATCATCTTTGTTATATGCATTACGTCAAGTCTACAAAACTTAATAAACCTGTGCAGCTTTCAAATATTCCACCAACAAGTGCAGCTGCTCATAAATATTTCAAACGTGTTCAAACTTGGTTAGGACATGATTTGGAACCCCAGGTATGGGGTTGGGCAATGCAAAACGATTTTTTGGAGCCTATCATGACAATTTTACCACCTGCTCCAGAAGATTTGCTAAATACAATTTTCTGCAACTGCAAGAGTGGTTGTGGTTCGCGATGCGGATCCAGGAAAGCGGGCTTGCAATGCTCTTTAGTTTGTGGAAAATGTAATGGACAAGCTTGTCTCAATGCTCCACTATATCAGAGCGACATTCACGAAGATCATGGAAGAACTTGAGACAAATGTCGTTGAAGACGATAATGAAGACCAGTTTGAAATTTACCAGCAGCCGGAAGACGACGATGAAGAGGAAGAAGATAATTAAAATTATAAATTTTAGTTTTTGTACCCTTTATTCCATTTTTTTACTTTTAATAAAAACAAATGTATTGAATAATATTTTTTAATAAATAGATTAATTCATAATTTATTTGTTTTTTTTTTCATCATGTTAGAAGTTATTAATATTAATTAGGTTAAAATTCAAATATAATTCCTATATTTTCATTAACAATTCTGCAATTACACGGGCATGTTGTTAAATAAATTAATACTGAATAAAAAGTGGATAGGTTAGGAAAAAAATGATGAAATATAATAATAGTTAATAAAAATTGACAAATATTTATAATCATTGATTTATCGATAGTTCATCAACTACATATATATGGCGCGTTTTCGACCGGAGGCACCGGTTCACCTGAAGTGATCCTGTGACCGCGCACTCTCCGCCCTCTATCTCGAAAACGGTTCACAATATAAAAAATTTGTGTAAACAAAATTTGTAGAGAATTTTGTATTCTACAATATTGATAATAAATACAAATAGCAAAAAACCCATAGAAAATGAGATTGTATCGAATCGCATGAGTCCTGGTAACTCTGCATTCGATGGTCACTCAAGTATAAGAAGATAAAATTAAACGTAAATAAAACTTAACGTAAGAACTTAACGAAAGAGTGCTTGTTCTGCGAACAAGCACGAGTGAGAGTTAGTCTTAAGCAGGATTTTGAAGTGAGATGAATAAAATTTGCTAAGTGGTTTTTTTATAACATTTTTTCCACTATAAATTATCGTGTTTTATTTCTTTCCTCATATTTATTGATTGAGATGATATTATACAGTCCATTTGAGCTTCGATACAGAGATATTTACCAAAAAAGCGCAAAAAACCGATTTTTGTGACCTTTGACCTTGAAATTTAATACTTGCGCACCTACCATATGTAGCTTTTGAGAAAACTTTTAGGGTGTCAATATACAAGTATTTACAGACTTACAGCTGCTATCTCGAATTTCGAGGTGAACTTACTATAATGACTGGACTACATCCTACAAAATCTGCACGGCCAGTTTAGGTATTGTTACGTTCAAAGCAGATAATCTGAGATCTCCGTCATACAACTTCCAAAGGAATCCTGAAGAGTAAGAGGGGTGGTATCCCTAAGAGATGAGATAGTAAAAAACCGGGAGGTTAACCAAGTGAATCTGACATGGGGATCAAAGTGTGAAGCAAACAAATTGGAGAGTTGTGATCCACCTACATAAGATCAACTGCTTCCACCGGAGTTTAACAACATAAGAATGAAAAAGTGACTGAATAAGTCTCCACAATAATTCGTATCACTAATTGAACATTCACGTCAGTTTTAAGCTAATTAGACTTTTCCATAATGCTTCTTAAAATTATTTTGTTTTTATTTTGAAATTATTTATCACGACACGACCCAAATATTTTGAAAAATAAAAGTTTGCCTTTATTACTCGTAATCTCATTATTTCAAAAGGTCAAGCAGGGCTGTTGATTTCTTGGCGTTAATTATTATTCATTTTGATTAGTTGGCCCTAAACAATTTATTTTTTGTATTTGTTTTTCTTCTCAACATCAATCAAAATAAAAAATAAAAAATTAAGTTCGGTCGTGATTTATGTTAAATCTGTCGTTTGTTAGCAAACTGAATCACGTTATTATAAATCACTGAGACAACCCTTTAAGGTAAAGTCAAATTGAAAGTATATTATTCTAAGCCCTATTAAGGACTCAATGAAAAGCGTCCTTTAAAATATAAAACTCAAATAGCAGCATTGTTTTCATTGGCAGCCATTTTGTTATCTGCCAAGAGATTTATATTTAGTTCGGTTTGCCATTTTATGAACAAGAACGTTATGGCGTCTGAACAAGAAATGGAACGTTTTCGCACGAAGAAGCTACCGCTGCTGTAACAGTAAAGTGTAGATAGTTTAATGTGCTTTATTGGCGGGTGGAATCATTGGCTTATTATTATGTCGTATGCCCTAATGTAATAACTCCTAACAATTCCTATACGAAGTTAGGAGTTATTACATACTAGCTTTTGCCCGCTACTTCGTACGCGTGGATTTTAGAATAAAGTAGGTATCTCAGTACATTTTTGTTTTTGCACAACCGGTTCAAAATGGGGGGTATGCGTGGTATCAGCGCCGGATCTAGGATTTGTTCAAGGGGGGGGGGGGGGGGGGGGGCAAAAGTTGAATTTGGCGCCCCCAGGCAATTTTTTTTTTTCTTTTTTAAGTTTACGTACAAAACTTGAACTCTTATCGTTAACCTGTTTTTATCTTTATGCTCTAATGCTTGATGCTGTTGACAATAGCTTATGTACGATACATGTCATAAAAGTCTGTGTGACCCAACCTAAGAAAATAAGGTATTGCTAAGGGTTCTCATGTTACTGATTACTCAAAATGCAATCTTGGCGTATGTGCAAAATAAAACCTTTGGGGTATGTGCCATAATCCAAATTGATTTGATAATTTTTCTATTTCAATAAACGACAGCGGAAAAAGTTAAAAGGCTGTATGCTTATTTGTGATTCTGTCCGATATTTTGATTGCACATTTAACTTTTACTCACCGATATACAAAATCATAACTAATCCATAGAACAGCTTTAGTGAAATAGCTCAGTAGTAGGTACACAACAAACATTGTTTTTTTCATTTTAACTTGATCTATAGGGCAAGTATTGGTTTCGTGCAGAAAAAAAATCGATGTTTTAATCAAACATGACATTACGATGATAGAGAAGCCCAAAAAAGTGGTTTTCGCCATACCGTCCGTCGGTCTGTCTGTGCGGTTGTGTTGATGTGTGCTTTTTCACGTCATGCTACAGCCTAAACAGCTTGACAGATTTTCTTCAAACTTGGTATATAGCACTTTGAAGAAAAATGGTTGTCGAAGTTTTTTTTTGTTTTGTCTTAGCCCGGCTCAAACTGGTACCTTTCATTTAACGGTTTTTTTCATTTTGAATTTGCTCGAAAACGGCTCTAACGATTTTGATTAAACTCAGAATTTAACTTATCTAAGATATTTCTAACAAACTAACTTTTTTCGTTTTTGGCTTAAATGGTCGTAACGAAAATCAGATTTAAACGGCTTTTTTAAATGTCCATAAGTTCATCATACTATTGCACCAACAGAGCAAGTGCGTGCGACCCGTTCGTGCATTTTATTTATTTCAAACATTGAACTATTATCTTTTGATAAAAAATTAGGACTACTTTTGAAAAACTCGTACATTAAAAATTTTATAGTTCACTAACTATTCCGACAGACACGTTGTGCTGCATCAGATAGCGCGATGATACAAACCATGATAGATACAAAAATGTTGAACATTGAGGGATAAGTTTGACTTCTTAATTATATTTATACCGTCCATTTAATTTGTCTAAGATATTAGAACATGGATGATTTTTTTAAAAATTAAAAAAACTCAGAAAAGTACGTATACGCCCGAGTTTACAATACTGTTTTAGTGTTGTTTTTAGGTTGAGAAATGGGCAATTGCAACAAATTTTTCTTTTAAGTTCAATCCTTTCTCTAGTTAACTTTTTTCATACTAAATCAACAGCAGTTTTAAATCAAATCATAACACAAGATAATTTGCATTTGTAAATATTTCAGTTTGGTTTTTCTGATCGCTATAACTTGGCCCCTTAGTCTTATACCACTTTTTTGCTTTTAGCCCATTTCACCCTATTGACAGCTTAGTCTTGCCAACGATTTTGATCACCTATTCCACGCGCAAATTACAACCTTTCAATCTTTGTGGTTTCTGAGTTAAGTCTTAGTAAACAAACAAATAATATAGAAGATTTTCAAGGACTCGGCGCGTCGAACCTTTCTTCACCGTGTGGCTAAGCTACATGATCAACTTTAACCAAACCTTCCAGAAAAACTGATCGAACAATACCAAAGCTTTTTTTAAGATGTTTTTTAATCCATCAACATCGTAGCCATCTTTCAATAAAATTTGACTTTTTGTAGCTTGACAGACGGGGGACAAACTATATTTTGACGTGAATATATTATTTAGTTTTAACTAACTCCCGAAAGCACTAGAATCGCACTTTTCCCAAACAAAACATAAAAACTTGAAATTTCTGAATCCGACGACATCCTAGCCATCCTTTCGATGGAATTTGACTTTTTTTAACTTGACAAACGGTCTGTGGTTTTAGATTTCAAGAATTCCACATAAACATCCCAAGAATGTGTCGCTTCTATGATTACTGAATTTGTATCGAAGTTGACCTTTTTGTTATTAAATTCTTATTTTTTTTAATAACGCTCTTATTTCAGAACATCAAGGCATTGAGCAAAAAAAAATAACTTCCAGGTGCTGAAACGAGTCAAAAATATCAATCATCAACTCAAACTGAAATGATTTATCCATTATTCAATGCTTTAATAGCATTTAGTAAGTAATGCAGAAATAAATTATTATCTTAAGAAAGCTTCCTCATATTTGAAACTTGTTTCAGCAAATAAGATATTGGAAATGGAATCTTACTTGTAAAGTATATACTTGAAGACCTTTTTTTTACTCTCGTTTCTTTCTTCATCTTCCAATTTTGCGCCCCCATGAGGGGCGACGAATTTGGTTAAAGGGCGACGAAAGTGGTTCATTACATATATCTTTCATATTTGGAACAAGAAATAAATAAACATTGCATTACTTTGGCGCCCTGTTCAAATGTTGAATACCTTTTTTTTTTGCTCTCCTATATTTCTTCATCTTCCATTTGGCGCCCCCCAAGGCCAGGCGCCCGGGGCAAGTGCCCCCCTCGCCCCCCCCCCCTAGATCCGGCGCTGCTTGGTATGAAAGCTATATACTTTACCAGCTCTACAGCCGTAAGATTTTTGGCTTCTGTATAGTATTATTTCGAAGTATCATAACGGTTTAAATTGCAAAGTTGGAGGGTTAAGTTCTGAAGCGAATATACGAATATACCTAATTTGCCCACTTTCAAAACGATGCTGCGCGCCGATACTGCTATTTATAGCAGCTCCGCTTCATCAGTTTTGGTAAGTATTGCTCGTTCACCGTTCTTTATGGTTACATTATTTTTCGATTTCTGCTTTCGCTGAATGAGGCATTGTCTATATGGTGGTAAATAGCGCCATCTATGATGTTTTTGATGTAACTTCTATTCAGAACGTTTAACTTATTTCTATTCATGTATACGTACTCGTAGGTAAGTGTGGCGCTATTTTATTATGTAAGTGAGACGCTAACTTCCTTAAAATCTTTTAATTTTAATTTTGTGTTAAGTTCATTGAATAACGTTCGATTGCAGCAATATTAAAAAACCAACCAGAATTATATATTTTCCTCCGATAAAATAAAGCCTTTATTTTAAGTTGGCGTAATACCAATAAATCTGCGAAAACCGCATTCAATTCCATGCAGTAGTTTTTGCGTGATGCGCGTACAAACATACAGACAGACAGACAGACAGACAAAAATTCTAAAAACGGTTGTTTTGGCTGTGGGTCTAATAGAGACTCCCCATATTAGTTTTGCATCTATATCTTCAATGTACAGACATCGACCCGTTACAATTTTTTTATATGTATAGATGAAGGAACTCCTAATTGTTAGGTGTTCTTTCATTAATGTTAGATGTTGTGACATCTTTCTGTGTTAGGATTTATTTCATAATGAAATAACTCCTAAAATTACAGAAATGAAACAAATCCTAATTAGGAGTTCTTGCACTCAAATTTGTTAGGAGTTATTTCATCGATGTTAAGAGTTATTTCATTTCTCTTGAAATTGCATTTTTACATTTCTTGCTCGCAATATTTGAGTAAAATATTGTTTTCTTTTTTTGTTAACTGTTAAACTGGCAAAAATGTCCGATAATCGTGAAGGTTTCAAATTGCACGTCAAAGAATTCAGACAGAATAGATCAGTTGGAAACGCAAATTTTGTATTTCATTAGCTTTCTTAACGCCTCAAAATATAAGTGAGGATCAGTTTGGGATGTGAACATAATTATGTTGCCTTTGAAGCGTTAAGAAAGCCAGTAAAATAAAAATTCGCGCTGTATGTTGCACTACACGGCCAACTATTTTGTTGTTGCCATGCAAGCATTTGAAATTATGATCAGAATGCTTCGCTAAACTACATTCAGATGAAAATGAATTCATAAGATGACCTCTCTGCAGAACTATAGTGGTTGATAACATCCAAGTATACAATTAAAAACTTTGTACAGTTGTGTAAATCAAAATATTTTTCCCATCTTAGGACCTTTTTCATTTTTATTGTTCAGAATACTTTTATTGTGCATTATTTCCTAAATTTTCGACCCTTTTTCATTTTCAGATTAGCAGTTATTTAAGACGTATTTAATTTTTTAAAGTTAGGAGTTCTTTCTTTGAGTGTAAGGAGTTAGGAATATTATCATAAGGAGTTATTTCGTTAGGAATTATTACATTAGAGGGTGTGACATGGAGCCATAATCATTGGTCCTGACATCTTTTAAGGAGATGACAGCCAAAAGGTTGGAGATAAGAAAGGTCGTTCAAAAAACATGATTCTTTTTCGTTCCTTAAAAATCGCCTTGACATGGGGAGCTGTAGTTTCAAAAAGCCATCGCAATATGTCAAACAAGCGTACCACAATTGATTGTGAAAGAAACGTTTGTTGAGCGCATAAATAATTCTGCATTTTGGACCTTTGAGTTGGCCTCCAGGATCGTGCAGTTCAACATCGCTGGACTGTTTTCTTGGGGGAAGGGGGATATGTGCAGTCGGTAGTCCATACCGATAAGCAAGACACAATCGCAGTATTGAAAAACTTTTGCAGCGTTATTGACGATATGTAAATGCCACAAGGAATTATACCTCAAGATTTTACTAGAAGAGATTTAGATTTTTCCTAGACAGTTGCGGTCTTCGCAGTGGCCTTATGTGCCACTAAAGTCAAATTTTGCAACGAATAACCACCGCCTCTGATCGCCACGATGATTTCCTACAATTGTCTATACACTACATAATGGAATCACGTGACGCAATACCCACCAACAGTTAGTCTGGTACTATGCACCGCTAATTTGGATTGCCATCCACTTCCAAAAGTATCTAAGCCAGAAGAACAGCCAAATAAATATATCCACCATGCAAAAAAAAATACACATTCACAATCTGGTAATACCAGACAAAAGCCCCAGCGAAGTTTTTGAAGCAAAATTTTTTTGTCTACCTTCCTGTTGGTCGCTGTGGATTGACTGGCATTAGGACAAACCGTTTATTGTCGTCGAGCGCTTTCTTTTGCAGAGAAATCTCTCCAGACCACCATTTATTGTAATGGGGTTGCTACTCCAGTAAGCAATACCACATACCGGGTTGGGAACTAACCGTTTATTGTCTTGGACACTCTTTCTCAAGGGGTGATACTCACCGAGCTTCTTATCGCGGAGAAAACTCTACCGACTTAGTTTTAAGGAAACGTTTAAATACTGTCGTGGACTGGTTCTCGGAACACCACATACCTAGTATTTTGGAGTTCAAACCTGAGTTTTCGCTTTCTTTGGGAACGATCCTGGGCATTGACGAGCTTACCTCAGCCTAGTCACAAAAAAGCATCAACATTTTTAGCAAATAATACAATTTTTCTGTGATTTGTTTTGTCGACAACAGCAACATCATTAGCTTTTTTAGATTGAAATCCTAACAGATCATAAAAGTGATAGATCAGTCACCGAAATGTCTCGAAATGCCCATCGTTATATCCTTGAGCCAAACATTAAACATAACGTCAAGCTTAGAGATTGTTTTTTTAGCCGTACTACACGAATGTATAATTCTCTGCCCAAATCTATTCGCCCTTCCCATTTCAATGTCCCATCATTTTAGACAAATGTTCATCTCCTACTCAATCATTCCTCAGTTTCCTAAACATTCGCACTGTTTTGAAACTTAACATATAAAGGGTCAAAGTCAAAACCCATTGAGTGTGAGTTTATTATAAAAAAAAAAACAGAGGTTACTTTTCTTGGTATATTTTATCATAATTCATAACACAAATACTTTTTTCATCAACATCCTGCATGTTCCGATTAGTTTCAAGAAGATGAAGAACGCTTTTGAAGCTGCCACAAAATTCCTGGGTTGTTTGCTTTTACCAGCAGATTTTTAGTTTCCTTGTGCGTTAGCTTTAAAATCACTCTACTGCGATGGTTAGGTTATCCAGTGAAGAGATTTTTCATTCTTCGACAATAGGACAACCGCACCGCCGATGATGTCGCATTACCTTGTGTCCTTTAGAACTTTCGGAGAATATAAATCAAGGGAATAAGCAATTTTGGCTATAGTCAGAACTGTTAAAGAACAAAACAGAAGTTTTTTAAAGCGGAATTTCAAAAGTTGAAAAAAAAGGCGGAAAAAATACACACAACGATGCTGCTTAATTTTAATATGATAATCCTCTCTCCTCTTCCTACTAAAATATTTTTCTCTTTTACGTAAAAAATGGACTGATATATTTTTTTTAATTAATATATTGATAATACTTGTAATTAGCACGAAAGTCAATCCTTAAAAATATCGCTCATTTCGGAAAATATTTCAATTTGCATGGAAAGGTCAATATTTTATTTAAGTGTACATTTTTAAAATTCGAATATTTTTAATCGCTTTTTTAAAAGTAGTATTTTATTTCTGACAAACCAAATTCATGTACAAATAAGGATGATTTCCCCATGGTGGACTGTGGCGTATGCATATTATTTTTGGAGTGTGCTATGCAGGGTGATAGTTTTAATTGCGACTGTTAATCTCTCATGCATTTTAATTGACTAAGTTATTTTTAAATAAAATGTAATCCTTTTCAAATTCATAATTCCTCTGTAAAATTAAAAATGTAAATGCAATTATTTTAATTAATCCATTTGTTCTGAATTTAAATTGTTTTAAGAATTTTTTTTTTTGTTATTAAATTTCGTTTTCAAATAGTGTCTCAAATAAACGGTTGAATTAGATACATTAAAATATGTTTAAGGTTGATTAAATTTCATCCAATTACTAAATCTAAATCAAAACCTTTGACTAAAGAAAATGTATCTCGTTAAAAGTGTAATCTAAAAATAAAAACAACAACTCCCCGCAGCCAGTCGCTGTTAAGTTTCAGAAACAAAATTCTTCTATAGCAGAGATTAATAAAATGCACGACTGGGTCGAACAAACTTGCTCTAATGTGTGATTAGGGACTTGAAATTTTGATAAACAGTTTTTTTTTTTCAAAATTCTTAAATAAATATGTACTCAAACTAATTTGAGCTGAAAAAAAAGTACTCCATTTTATTTCTAGGATAAATTTGAATTCATGAGAATGAATTTTAAAAATCTGTTCTAGCGGTTTTTGAGAAAAAAAGTTTTTTTTGAAAAACTTTTTAAAAAAAAATTCAAAAATTCCAGTTCGTAGGTATTCAGCAAATACATTTATTTAAAAATTTTAAAAACAAATTTAATAAGCTGTTTTCAAAATATTATTTTTTAAATTTTTTTAAAAAAAAATGCTTTTAAAAATATACAAAAATATTTTTTTAAATATTGGTATGCAGTTCAAATTGAGCTATATACAACTATACATATAAGTGTGAGATTTCTAAAAAATCGGTTGAGTCGTTTTCGAGATAGTCGAAAGCAAAAAAAACGGTCCTATGGAAAGTACCGTTCTTAGACATTTTTTAAAACTTTTTTTTTCAGCCATATGATTGGTCGTACCTAAAAAGCAACATTGATTTTTTCAAATCAAAATCTTAAGAGCCGTTTTTGAGAAAAATAAGCTTTAACGTAACTGTAATATGGCAGGTATCGTTATTTTTTGAGCTAAATAAAAATTTCAATTTTCCCTCTGTACAGTACCTCAAAAAATCTACATAGGTACCAAGTTTGAAGCAATTCAGCCCTACCGTTTGGGCTGTAGATACCTTTACAGTATATATACAGACAGACCGACAGAATTGTTAGACCATCTTTTTTCGACTTCGCTATCATCGTAATGTCATGTTTGATTGTTTTCTCAAAACTTTTTTTTTCGACGAATGCATAACTTGCCTTCTAGTACCTTTAATCGCAAGTCGACAACCGTTTTTCATCAAACTGCTATGTATGTATCAAGTTTAAAGAAAATCCGTCAAGCCATTTAGGCTGTAGCATGACGTGAAAAAGCACACATCCGCACAGATGCACAGACAGACCGACGGACGGTATGGCGAAAACCACTTTTTTGGGCTTCTCTATTATCGTAATGTCATGTTTCATTAAAACTTCGATTTTTTTTTTCTGCACGAAACCAAACTTGCTGTATAGAACAAGTAAAAGTAGGGTTACCAACAGTTCGTTGCAAATTATACTGTAGCTCTCGTTTATGTTTTTTTTTTTTCTAATTTCACTCGAAATTTTAAGGCATGTAATTTTATGAAGCGAAAATAAATTAAAATAATTAAATGCCAAATAAAAAAAAGGCAAACAATAAATTGCCAAACAAAAAATTGCAAAATAACAAAATGCCAAGTAAAAACAACAAATCGAAGAAATGCGTCATAAAAAAACATGGTTGTCTGTGAAGTCGGCTTACGGACTATAATTTTACGTGATAACCAGTTCACAAAACACTTCATGTGTATAGGTATCTCTGAAACCACCAACCATCCAACCTACCTACGACCACCCACCATTCTTTAATTTTTTTCACCCCTTGAACACCAACCTCCTGCCACATACATCAACATACCAACAGTCCACCATTTTTGAACACTTTTTCCTCCTCCCCCACACAGTAAATCCCCCCTTCCTAACCACTACCAATCACCCACACCAACTACACCCAACCACCCCCGCCCCTACACCAAATTCAACCACCCCCTCCACCTAAAACCAACTGCTACTCACCCACCCCCAACCACCGCCGCCAACCACCCACCACAACTATTTTTGTTAATTCCTTCCACTACCCCACGCCCAATCCCAACTACCCATTCCAATACAACCACTGGCCACTCACCCACAAATTTTAACATTCCCCCCCAACACCAAATCACCCCCCAACATTACCAACCACCCATCCCACCTACAACAGCTAATCAACCACCCGAACTTTGTGACATTTGTTGGTCATCCCTTAATCCAAAACACCAAATTACCACCCCCACATACAACCAAAAGCCCACCATTTTTGAAAATTTGTTCCTCCTTTCCCACACAATAAAGCCAGCCCTTCCTAAATACCACCAATCACCCACTCACTATTTTTGACAATTCCCCCATGCACCAAATTCAACCACCTACTCCACTTACAACCACCTGCTACTCAAACACCATTTTTGACAATTTTTTCCTCACCCCCACCCCCTCCTCAGTACAACTATTTTTGACGATTCCCTTCACTCTACCCTCAACACAAATCCAACCTTCCATAACACCTGCAACAACTTGCCACTCACCCAACACCGCCAACCACCCATCACACCTATAGCCACCAACGAACCATTTTTGACAATTATTTTTCCCTCACCCCCTCCCAACACCAAATCCGCCAGATCCAACCACCTACCCCACCTGCCACCACCTTCCACTCACCCACCATTTTTGACAACTTTTTCACTTTGATAATTCGCCCCCCCCCCCCCCCACCTTACCGAATCACCAATCCCCCCAACACCAAACACCCATCCCACCTACAGCCACCCATTAGCTTTGACAATATTTATCTCACCAGTCACCACCCAAACCAGCTACAGCACCCCACCATTTTTGACAATTTTTCCTCTTCCTGACACTACCCCCCCTGCCCACACATACTCTCACCACAACCAACCACCCAACACCCTCCCCTCCCACTTTATCGACTTTCTAGGCTATGAAAGCAGCTAGGTAACGTGACTGTGACTGTGACATTTTTCTGTGCGTGCTGCCCATATATTCCAAACCGATTTATTAGACGTTATTACGTCAAAAATTCAAAACAACACAATGCCAAATGACAAATTACAAAACCTCATAAAGCTATAGCTTGATTGATTATAATCAATCAAAAAAACAAAACGCGTAATTTGCCAAACGTGGAATGTCAAACAAGAAAATGCAAAATGAAACAATAACGAAATGAAAAACGGCGAAATGAAGCACAGCGAAGCGTTAATTTACCAAACATTTTCGGCGAACCGTACCATACTCTATGGTTACACGGTTAATGGCCTTACATTACACCTGTGTTCGCTATTAATAATTGTTTCTTGATAAATTAAAACTTGTCCGTGCCCATAGTAAACCAAACTCAAGAAATTATTTAAAAAAAAACATAAGCGAGAGCTACAGTACGTTTGCAACGAACTGTTGGATACCCTATTCCCTATTTGTATGTGTATGCGTATGCCTCCCGTAGCCAGCCGATGTTTCAGTTTCAGAAACAAAATTCTTCTTTAGCAGACAAAAAAATTCAATAACATTAATTTTGTGTGGTGTGATGTTCAATTAGTGCTGGCAAAATAAAAAAAGGCGTGCGCCACGCCCAAAGTTAAATTTTTTTATTGCCAAGGCAATTGGTATGAGCTCAGTGACATTCAATTTTATTCTTGCAGATCGATTTGAACAAAAAAAGACAAAACTTAAATTTTTAAAAATTAGGTTTTGAATGGAAATAGCGATTACGGGTGTTTTTAACAATTCTTGGACCACACTCTGCTACGTAACCAAGGAGTATAAATCTAAGTGTTCATCTTTTTACTTCAAAACTGTGACCAATAGTTAAAAAACGTTAAAAAATTAATGCCTTATACAACTTTTGACGGAAACGCCCCTTAAAAGTGGGCGTGTCTTAAAAATTTGATGCACTAACTGAGCTTTGATCAGTATTTAGGCATATGTGTAAAACTACAGCTGAATCGAGTAGTTTTTAAACAATCTTACCTGAACAGAGGTATTTTATCAAAATCACGCCTTCAAAAGTGGGCGTATTGAAAAAATTTACACAAGAAAATGTAGAGATATATTTTTCATAAAACGAACGGAAGGGAAAAGGTTTAAATTGAATATTGGTAGTACCTTAAATTTTTAAAACTACGTTTTTCGTTCTTTCATGAAAAGTGGGCGAAAGCCACGCCCAAAATTCAAAAATTTCTTTTTATACACAAACGATTTAGTTTCTACTAAGAGACGTAAAATTTTGGCTTGCGGATTCATTATAAATACCGTTTATTTACAAAAACAATTTTTTAATAGTTTCTATTGAAATGTGGGCGTCAGCCACGCCCAAAATCAAATTTATTGATTTCATACACAAGATGTTTATGTGAAGTAATGCCCACAAAATTTAATGTTTTTCTCTTTAATATAACATTTGTTATGTTATAAAAACAATATTGATGGTTTTGTATGAAAAATGGGAGTCAGCCACGCCCAAACTGAAATATTTTTATTTGATTGGAAGAAAGTTTACCTAAAGATTGCGTGTGCAAAATTTTAGCGATATGCTTTTTTCGTAACTGTACAAAAAACATAATTTAATTTTACCAAATTGAGGTTGATCAACAAAAAAGACGAATGTGGGCGTGTTTGTGGGCGGATTTTACTGGTTCAAGAACTTAGCTTTACTCTTGAACCAAAGATTATATATACCAAATTTCAGCTTTCTAGCTCAAAAATTGCGACCTCTAGAGAGTATACATACGGACGGACGGACGGACGGACGGACGGACATGGCTAAATCGACTAGGCTTTTGATTCTGAGTCAGAATATATATACTTTTCTATACCTAATGGTATTATTTCTCTATGTTACAAACTCCATACCAAATACAATATACCCATTCTATGGAATAGGGTATAATTAGTTTTAAGTTCAAAATAATATTTTTAAGTTCAAATTTCTTAGTCTCCCTTCAGACTCTTTACTCACTAAATCCACACACGAACACACTGAAAAATTATTTGGAGGTGCCTGAGTGAGTCAGTAGTTGCAGAAACTTGACAAGCTTAGCAGCGATTGGCATCCTTTTCTCTTCCGCTTCTCTGGTTCTTTGACATTATATTCATTATGGCTGCCATTTTACATTTTTTCCCATTTAAAAAAGTTTCCGGAAAAAAATTCCCATGCCACGAGTGACTGTTAATTCAATTTTAACACACAACCACTAAGGGAACGAAGAAAAAATTCCACCCTCTTCCATTTAAGGGAAACAAAAAAACACTTATACGCCACAGTGACCGCGTGAAATGGATAGACAAATATGGAAAGGAAATTTTACATCTTCTCATCATTTTTATAAACGCACCATTAATTCCAAGTAAAAAATATTTTTTTGGTGCGAAATAAAATGGTTCGATGATTTTATTAACTTTTTTAAGTGTAAACCAAAACCAACATTCATCGGTTTCACAGCAACGCCTATGAATCAAAGAGGACAAAATGAAGTCTAAATAAAAGATTTATTAGCTGTAATAATGTTACCAATATCTATAATATTTGAAGTGGTGTGAAGAATGATTTTTTATCTCATTTTGTGTAATATTGATAATGATAGACCTTTTAATAGATAATGCGATTTAAAAACATTTTTACTCTTCCCCATTTAATATAGCTCTATGGGTTCTATTAAGCGCCTTAAAACCGTTATATAAACCTACCTAAAAATATAACGCCATTTTTTTTTTTTTTAGATAAAAAACATGTCTTTGAATTTATTCCTTTTGTATGTTGTATTTCAGGTGCCGCAGGCCTTCAAATAATTTTTATTTCACAAATATAATAAAGATTAATCCAACGCTGGCAAAAATCTAAAAAAAAAAAAAACATTATTCGTGCTTCGTCTCACGTCAGAGGCTTCACGTCCGGTCCGTGCGTTCAAAAGTATTTGTACTTGCTCTATTAGGCAGGCAGGAATTGGTTTTCGTGTGGGCGAAATTTCCACGTTTTAATCAAATCATGCACTTAGCTGAGAAAGAAGTTTAAATAATAAAAAATGTTGTCAAGCAGTCTGCGGTAGAAGCTATGTGGGGCCAAATTAAGAGCGCTTTCATGGAGGCTGGAATCGAAACTGAAATAAGACAGACAAGGGCGAGAAATTCCTTTATACCTTAAGACACCTGGGACAAAATCACTCAAAGTAAGGATAAATTCAGATTTTGATGCTCAGTGTAAATTATTGTAATTCAAAATCATCTCAATGGCAGCTATGTCAACTAACCATAAAGTGCTGAGTCAGAGGTACTATCCAGCGGCGGATTTACATATTTGCCGCCAGTAGGCTATACACATTTTGTTGCCCCCTACTGACATCTATTATACATGTTTTCAATTTTCTGCTTCGAAAATCAGAGAGGATCTCGACGTTTCAAGGTTCCAGAAAATCGTTCCGACTATTTTCAATAAGACGTCCGTACATGTGTGTAACTAATATTTGTAGTACGATATCTCAAGAACGTACCAAGCGATTGAAACAAGGCAATTGAAAGGATCTATTCAGACTAATAGCTGATAGGATTTTGAAGTCAATCGATCGAGACGTTTCAGAGTTAATCAAAAAATAAAAATAAAAAAAATTAAATTAGCAAGAGCTGAAAAACAGATGCAACACACATTTTTGTGGACATGAAGAGCTCACAAACGAAAACAAGTTTTGAACTTTGAGCTTGAAAGTTTCAGGATCGTCCTGCAGGATCAACCGCTTTTCTAATATTTATTTAAATTTTTTAAGATAACTGAGAATTTGCATTCAAACGATTTTTGTCCTTATATAAAATAAAGTCCACGACTGGGTCGTACAAACTTGCTCTAATGTGTTAAAATGGTCTTGGGGCTTAAGATTTTAAAAAGATTAAAAAAATCATATGAAATTTTATTTATTTTTTGAGAAAATGAAGTAAGCCATCAGGTTTCTTTTAGTTTTTTGAATTTCAAAATCGTTCGACAAGTTTTTTTATTTTTTTGGAAAACTTTTCGAAAATATTTTCCAATTTTTTTTTTTTGGGTATGCCATCTTCTAGCACTTTGTAGTTTTTATCAGAGAAATAAAATTAAAAAAAAAGGATTAAGCCCTTTTTGGAAAAAACAAAAAAAAAACAAAATTTTGAAACTTTTTTGAAAAATTTAAGAATTTATATTATTTCTTTTATAAAAGGGCTTTTATTTTAAAAATTTCATCGAAATCCGTCAAATGGCTTACGAGAAAATCGGATTTAAAAAAACCGGTTCTTTGGGAGGTACCGTTATAAGACTTTTCCTGAAAAAACTATTCCAACCAAAACATGAAGTTTGCACCAACACTATTCAGAAAGTTTTATAAAAATCGTAGAAGCCGTTTTTGAGAAAAATTAATTTTTCACTAAAAATCGTATGACAGGTAACGTTAGTTTTAAAGCTAGAATGCTAATTTCAAAAACCCCTCTGTAAAACGTCATAATAATTGTATCTACCAAGTTTTTTCGACTTCTCTATCACCGTAATGTCATGTTTGATTGTTAGAATTTTTTTTTTTACGAATGCATAACTTGCCTTATACTCGTACGTATATATTATTTTTATAGAATGATGGAAAAAAGTTTTTTTTGTTCTTAAGATCCTTTGACAAACAAGTTGTGTCAATATTGTATGTATCTATACAAATGCACCCTGTCACTATGATGACTTCTTCCCGATGTTTGCGTTTAGCTAACTAGCTTCCAGACTAATTGGGACATTATGCAAGTAAATTGAATATTACGAAGAATTCTTCTCTTAGTGTATTCATCAGAAATATATGCAGTTCACCTTACGTAAGAATATACTTTCCTTATAATCTTTCCCATTTCCTGACACACACAAAAAAACGTCAAACACTCTTATAGCTTGAACAATTAGGGAGAACTAATGTAGCCATTTTACTGCGTTATCTGGATTATTCCTACTGTGCGGTGTCAAACAAACTTAATCCTTATATTTAACCCCAGGGTTTCCATCAGAACAGAGGATATAACAAATCCTCTTTACTTATATGATATGCTGGTTTTTAAGTAATTAGGCAACCTTGAATATAGCAACTTCCAGGATACAGCAAAAAAAAGGAGAAGAGTTCGGAGGACGATTAGTCCCATTTATAAGCCCCTCTTTCATTTTAAGGTTGTCCAAAGGAGGAATATCATAACAACATACTCGTATCTCAGAACCCAGAGTATTTTTGAATTAGTTAGTATTTTTGTTTCAAAAAGTAATCCTCGCACAAGAAAGGATTAAAATCAAGTCAACCTTCTGCACAGCAATTGTCTTTTGATATATGGAGGATAGTTGACTCAAAAGCTGATAATGCAATATTTTAAGTTGATGGTTTCCACAGATACAAACTTTTTTGGTTTAAATATTTACTAATTTAATTTATTCATTTCTTACTTGTATAGTCGAAGGACGCGCATGCAACGCAGTCATTAATTTGCATGACTTACATTTTATTCCGATACATACCAGCTGGTTCATTTATGTAACTCACTCTAAAAATCCAGACTTTAAGCAATTCAAAGACGCAACATTCACCCCGCATATTTAATACACATCTAATAAATATTTAAGAGTACAATATCAGACAAACAGAAGAATTTAAAACAAAGGAAAAATAAAGAAAACATTGGCTTCAATTTTTATACCCCATTCCATAGAACGGGTATATTGTATTTGGTGTGCAGTTTGCAACATAGAGAAATAAAACCGTAAGTAAAAGAAATTTTTTTTACTTGCTCTATAGTAGGAAAAGTTTAGTGCTTTCGTGTGAAAAAAAATTTACGACTGGGTCGCAAGAACTTGCTCTAATGTGTGACAGTGGTCTAAGGACTTGAGATTTTGATAAAAATAAATTTTTCAAAATTCTTAAAAAAATACTTTAACTAAATTGAGCTAAGAAAAAAAGTACGCCATTTTATTTCTTCGCTGAATTTGAATTTATGAGAATAAATTTATAAAAATCAATCACCAAGAGGTATGCACATTACCAGCCAATAACCATCATCACCGACCGCCGCCTCCCAATCGCCATGATAAGTGCATCAGCCAGTGACCATCATCACCGACCGCCACCGTCACAATCACCACGACGATTTTTCTACAACGTTAAGTGTATATCAGAGACCAGCCAGTGACGCAACACACCCATTGTCCTCTATGGGAGCAAAACCCACCACCCCTCCGCCCCGCACCGCTGATTTGTACTACCAACCAACTCCGAACACGTATATGATAGTAACCAGCAGAAACATCCAACAAGCAGAAGGAATTATTTTAGTACAAGTATTTTTAGTCTTTAATGTTATAATTCACACTTCCTTAGTACTGAAATATTTCATAAGTATAAGCAGAATTTGTATGGAAAATCTGACTCGAACTCCCAGCCATTGGTATACGATTCTATTTAATAGAATAACGAGAATAAGAGATCTCGAAGGTACGCTGCGGGGAATTCCAGCAGAAACCTTATTAAATTTTTGAAGTAAAGGCATTAGGCCATCCGTTTCTTGTCGTGGGGTAGCTATGGTTGTAAGCTTCACCACAGGCCAGGGTTCTATTATTGTCGTGGAGCACTTCCTATCAAGGAATCTCTACAGACCAAGTCAGATTATTGTCGTGGAGCGCTTCCTTTCAGGAATCTCTACAGACCAAATCCGATTCTTGTCTTGGAGGGAACTTCACAGACCAAATTAGTAGGAATCGCTTATTTTCGTGGAGGAAACTCTACAGGCCAAATTTTTAATCTGCTTCTTGTCGTGGGGTTGCTGCATTGATAAGCTTCACCACATACCAAATTTAGAAGCGTTCGTTTCTTGTCGTGGAGCGCTTCTTTTTAAGAATCTCTACAGACCTAAAACCGATTATTGTCGTAGAGACAACTCTACAGACCAAATATAGTTGGAATCGTTTCTTGTCGTAGGGTAAACCCTATAGGCCAAACTAGTTAAGCTATTATCGTTTAATACTATATTATCCATCGAATTATTAATTTAGTTTTATTGTTAAGTCCGTATATGAAGTTATTTCGGAGTTCAACACTCTTTAAACCTGAGTTGTCGCTTTCTTTGGGAACAACCCTGGACTTCGACGAGCCTACTTCAGCCTAAGTATAAAAAAACATCACAAAATATTGGTATGCAGTATAAATAAAACTACCCACACCTTTATAGATGTGAAATTTCAAAAGTATCGGCTGAGCCGTTTTCGAGACATTCAAAACCAAAAAAAGTGGTCCTATGGAAAGTACCGTTTTAAGACAATTAAAAAAAAAGTCAGCCATATAATTCTTCGCTACACTGATTTTTTGCTTGTTTATAGGGCTTCATTTATTGCTTCATCCAGAAAAAATCTGTTTTTTAATCAAACATGACATTATGATAGAGAAACCCAAAAAAGTGGTTTTCGCCATACCGTCCGTCAGTTTGTCTGCGCGGGTGTGCGGATGTTCGTCTGTGCGCTTTTTCACGTCATGCTACAGCCTAAGCCACTGGACGGATATTTTTCAAACTTGATATATAGTACATAGTTTGATGAAAAACGGTTGTCTAGGTTTTTTTATTTCGTTTTAGTCCGGCTCAAACTGGTACCTTTCAAGTAACGGTTTTTTCATTTTGGATTTGCTCGAAGACGGCTCTAACAATTTTGATAAAATTTAGAATTTAACTTACCTAAGATATTTCTAACAAAATTGAGTTTTTCGTTTTTGGCTTACATGGTCATAACGAAAATCAGGTATAAACGACTTTTTTTCAAATGGCCGTAAGTTCGCAACAACGGCTCGATTGATTGACTCAAATTTCGATTGGCATAGTTCTTTATAGTGTTCTTTAGGATGGCTTTATAAATTTTTCAGTGAAGCCTTTCTAAATGGTGGTTCCCAATGGGAACATGGGCGGATTCGAATGATATAATCGATTATAATCGATTCAGACAATATCTCGAGATATCTCGATTCTTAAATTGAATCATTCGAATGATTTCCCATACTGATCCTACCTACTATTTACTGGGGTAAGCACAGGGAGAACCTGAGAACTCAAGAGTCGAGAACTGAAAACGAAATACACATAATTGAGAACTCTAGAGTCTAGACGTTGATTGTTTGTGTTATGTTTTGTGTAGTTTATGTGTATTCGTGCATTCAACCCCTATTTTAATATATCCACAGCTTCTCTTCTTATCTTACACCAAAGCCGAAGAGAAATCCATATAAATAACAAACACACATAAATGCTGTTTTACTGGTGTCATTTCTTAATTTCTCCTACTGTATGAGTCTTCTCTCTCATTCAGTTCTCGGTTTTCGGTTCACTTCCCGGTACTCGGTTCACGGTGCCATGCCAATATGCTTTCATTCGAATGAAAATAGTAATCAGATCACTCATCACTCATGTCTCATATCTCCTATGCATAAATCTCATGTCTCATTTGTATCTTGTATGATGTATCTCAGATCTCGCTTGAAAAAACCGCTGAAACTAAGGTCGACACTCTGAATCAAGGAAAACACAACTTATCCCTTCGGTGGTACAACGTATTCTGTTTTATTCTAATGTAATTACCTCTACATTACAATTCTAAATATGTCTATCTTAACAACATACATTTATTTATTCTTATATCTATTTTGTCTTAGGCCTAATTACCAGCTATCTTAAAATAAATATGGAAGAAGATAAAACAAACAGCGAAACGAGCAGGCATTTATTGTCTACATCATAAAACATCACGGATGGTGGACGTGAGTAATAAATGCGTTTATTGTCTCACAAAAGGATCAACATGCGGCGGCTTCGCGTCGCTTTTTGCTTTATCTTAATCTATATTCTATACCGTTATAAACTATAGATATGTACCCAATATGGGAATACAGATTCTTAGAACTAACTTAACTAAACATATGAGAAATACAAATTCTTAGAACTAACTTAACTAAACATACTCCCGCCATTGACAGCATGTTAAATGTGTCAATCAATGTACTGGTGCAAGCGCGATACTGGCAGGTAAGAACCTCGTTGGGAGCTGGCAGAATTGTTGAATTAATTTGGCGATTATGATTACCACTACAATCAGCACGATCCATGTAACTATGCTAATTTCATAGTGTGTTGCATTATGGGCGTCCAAGTCGAAGTCAATCGGAAGTCCAAACAATTTCGGTTGTGTTTTAGGAATATCTTCAATAGCGATCGTTGTGGATACATCCTTCAAAATTTTAGAATTCAGTTTTGGTAATAACCAAGTTATGTTGACTGCAGGATTTACATAAGTGACGTTCTGTCGAACTTTATTAAAAGCTACAAGTGTTACATCAGTTGAATAAAGATGGCAACCAGCGTCCAATTGAATAATTCCTTGCTTCTTGATCGTCTGTGACGTTCGCAAATTGTGACACTCAACTTCTATTGTCTCCTCAGCCATTACGGAATAGAGCCATGTATTTGCAGCCTTTAATTGTATCCAAATTGACGATGGTGGATTTATCTTGATCACACAGGTTAGAGGCATTATATTCTTCTTCAACAACAGCTCCACTTCACAAGGTGCTGAGTTACCAATATTGTAAATTGGCTGCGACTGTGGGCATATCCACGCTGTGCCAGAATTCATATTTTTGCATTGCAGAAAGTCAACATCTCTGAGATTATAATATCTTTTTCTTGAATCTCCTAGAAGCAAATGGTTAAAGCTCGTTTGAATACTAACAAATCGTGATTCATGAAATGTTGGATAAGGGTGCACTTCATATATAGTAAAGCCTTCGCGATGGACCAAGGGAATTTTTATTTCAAACAGGATGAATTCTCTCGTACCTTGCGCGCTTATTTCAAAGACATTGTACAGGTCGCTTAATCCTTCTGCGGGTAGTTTCAAATCGTATGGTAGTTGAAGTTTTATTTTGTGTAGATGTTCTTGAAGTTGATCAGGAGATATGATGTGTTGCTGAGTGTTGCTTTGTGTCTTCAACATTGCTTGTTTAATTTCTTCTTGGAAATTTTGAAATTCATCCATTATCAAAAAGGCATACAGAACCCCGAGATTACGCTGTTGTAAGCCTTCACTTCGATTTAGCTTCTCCATAACAATTTCAAAATTTCCTTGTACCTTCAAAAACTGATCTTGTAAATGGTCATGTTGCCTCTTGATTATGTTTGAGGTGATATCTTGTATCGATGACATGTAATTAAGTAACTGCAAGTAATATGCTTCACTTTGGCTTGTCCTTTTAACTTTCTCCTCTAAGATTTCCGCATGTTCTTCATCCATTACTCCAAAAAGTGCATGCTGAATCGCTCCAATAAAGCTTAAGGGTGCTCTTTTTCGTCTTCCTCTACGATCGCCGACGATAAATTTGTGATTGCTGGTTATAATGACCATTTTTCTGCGTAACTGTTCTTGGATATTCTGGCTGCTGCTTGATTCTTTAAGATCTTCTCTAGTACATATCCATCGTATTTGTGTAACTGATTTGCTGACATCCTCATATCTGTTGATATATGTAGTGAGGTTGATGAAGGCTATAAGAGACCATGACGATTTTTGCAGTTTAACGACTCCTTGCTCTTCGAAGAATAATCCAGATTGGTCTGTCAAGGTCTTTAACTCAAAACTTAGAGCTTGAGGGAGAACTAATAATAAGCTTAAAATAGTCAATAGACAGTTTTTGTTCTTTATTCTTTTACAATTTTTATCATTCTTAAATTTAGGAACTACATTTAAAGTCTTAGCATTATGATTAACATTTTTGATTTCGTCTAAATTATTTTGTTTAAAGCAATTCTTCGGATTGATTTCTTCCTCATTTGAAAAAGGACAAACATTGTGAATTGACCTTTTTGAGACTCCATTGCTTGTCCTAACATCTACTATTCGACAAAGACCATCTTTACCAAGTGATGTATTTACTACCCTGCCCCTTCTCCAATTCATTGGTGGAACATTATCCTCTTTAAGAAGAACTAATGTACCTTCTTTAATGTTGTTAGAGGGATTTTGCCATTTATATCTTTTTTGTAGTTCTGATAGATATTCCTTGGACCACCTTTCCCAAAACTCTTGTGTGTTAAAGCACACTACCTTCCAGTGCTCTCGAATGTCTTTATAGCTTTTATTATCCTCAGAGTCTCTAAAAGTGGTGAAAGATTCACCAATAAGGAAGTGACCTGGGGTAAGAACTTGCAAGTCATTAGGATCATCTGAAAGTGGTGTTATGGGCCTTGAATTTAAAACAGCTTCAATTTGCACCATGAGAGTGCACAATTCTTCAAAGGTCATTGTGCCATCCGTAATACGATAGAAATGTTTTTTAACGGATTTAACGCAAGCCTCCCATAAACCCCCTATGTGTGGTGATCTAGCTGGTATGTTTATCCATTCGATTTCCCTTTCTCCACAAAAATTCTCCAGCAAGGGATTATCATCTCTTAATAGAACGTTTAGTTCGTTTAAACTGTTGGCCGCTCCAACAAAGTTTGTGCCATTGTCAGAATAAATTTTTAATGGACAACTTCGACGTCCAACGAATCTTTTTAGTGCACCAATAAATGAAGCTGATGTCATATCCGAAACTACTTCTAAGTGCACTGCTTTGGTTGAGAAACAAACAAAAACGCAAACGTAAGCCTTATCTGGCCTTTTGCCTCGGATTTTGTGATGAATAAGTAAAGGACCGAGAAAATCGATGCCAACATTCACAAACGGTCTAGTTCTTATAACTCTGTCTTCTGGCAAATTTCCCATAAATTGATTTATTGATCTTGGATTTGCTTTGAAGCATCTAAAGCATTTTTTTACCACCTTCCGCGTGAGCTCTTTACCTCGCAGAGGCCAAAATTGTTGTCTTACGATTGCTAACAGTCCTTGTGGACCCATATGTAAATGTTTTTTATGTAAATGTTCTATTAACAAAAACACCCACTCGTCTGCGCTTGGCAGCAATATTGGATGCTTGGCATCAAAGGCTAGATTTGACTTTTGAATTCTTCCTCCTACTCTTACTATACCATTCTCGTCTAAGAATGGTGAAAGCGTTTTAAGTTTTGACGAAGAAGTGACTGCAGATTTGGCTTGCAACAACCTTATCTCTGCGGAAAAGTGTCTTTTTTGGATTACCTTTATAAGGACAATTAATGACTCCTTTTTATAAAAGATCCATGATTTTTTCTCTCGTTTGGTTTTTAAATTTTTATATTTTAACATATATGCTACCACATTTTGAAGAAATTCAAAACTATTCCTATGATTAATAGTTTCGCAAATGGGTTTTAAAATTGAAGAAAGTACAATAATTTTGTGTTTTTTAATCTCCGGAATATTTTCCATTGGAAGGTATGATTTTGTATCTTCCAATTCTGAAGTATTTTCCTTTATAAAGGTAGGCCCTTCAAACCAAAAGGTGTTGTTAATAATATCAGAGGGATAAATTCCCCTTGAAACTACGTCTGCAGGATTAATTGAAGTGGATATATATTTCCAATTCTGCAAACAACTGTTTGTTTGAATATAATTAATTCGGTTCGAAACAAAAACTTGCAGCGATGCAGGATCCATTTCCAGCCAACTAAGAACTATCCTTGAATCTGAAAAGTAGAAAATATTATTAAAACTTATTTTCAAACAATCAATAACCATTTTCATTAAGTCTACTAATAATACCGCTGCACAAAGTTCTAGACGGGGAATAGTTAAAATTTTTACTGGAGCGACTCGAGATTTCGAAGCTACTAGTTTTACCCTAATCTCTCCTGATCTACCTATAGATTTTATATAAATTGCAGCACCGTAGGCTTTCATGGATGCATCACAAAATCCATATAGCTCAATAAGCTTAGGATGATCTGAAATCATGTGTCTAGGAATTTGAATTTTATTTAACTCGGTCATTTCAAATCGGAAACGTTTCCATGAATTTGCTATTTCATCTGGAACTGGAGAATCCCAATCAATTTTTAATTTCCAAAGTTCTTGCAGCAAAATTTTGGCCATTACTGTGACTGGGGCTAAAAGACCGAGGGGATCAAAGAGTTTAGCAATATCCGACAAAATATTTCGTTTCGATATTTTAAAATCTGAATCCCAGTTTGATTTGACAAAGATTGCATCCGATGATGGATTCCAAGCCATACCGAGCGCTTTAACGTTGTCTGAACTGTCTCTGTTTAAATCAACCGGAATTTGAAGATCTTTTTCATTGAAATTTTTCAGCAATTCTGAGTGATTGGCACACCATTTCCTCAGATGAAATCCGTGATCTTCCTAAACGTCATAGACCTGTAGCTGCAGTGCTTTCAACTCATCCAATGAATCACTTCCTGTCAATAAATCATCCATATAAAAATCGGACGTTATTATTGCAGCCGCCTTTGGATATTTAGTTTCTACTGATTTTGCCGCCATTTCCAAACATTTAGTAGCAAGATATGGAGCACAATTTGTTCCATATGTAACAGTTTTAAGCCTATATGTTTGCAAGGGTTGCGTGGGATTCCAGCGCCAAAATATCAATTGGTAGTTACAATGGTTTTCGTGCATCCATATCTGTCTAAACATTTTCTCTATATCACCAGAAATAACATATTTATATTTTCTAAACCTTAATAAAATGTCAAACAAGTTATCTTGTAATCGAGGTCCAGTGTGAAGTAAATCGTTCAGGGAAGTATTGGTATTTGTTTTACATGAAGCATCGAAAACTACTCTCAACTTTGTTGAAATACTTTCAGGTTTTAATACACAATGATGGGGAAGAAAATATCCTCTACCTGAAATATTGTTTGCCAACTCCATGTGTCCAAGCTCTAGATACTCTCGTAAAAAGGAGTGGTATTGAGATTTTACCTCAGGATTTTTTTCAAGTTTACGTTCAATGGCAAGAAACCGTCGCTTAGCAATAATTTCTGAGTTTCCCATATTGGGCTTCTCGATTTTGAATGGGAGTTGAACAACGAATTTGCCATCCTGCTTCCTACTTATATTTCTTTCAAACAATTCTTCACACTGAACATCATCTTTAGTTAATTTAAATTCCCTACCCATTTCTTCTACTTCCCAAAATCTCTGTAATTGCTGATCCAAACTATTTTCTACATACGATGCTACCTTACAGCATAAGGTGGGCTTTTCTATTAAAGCGGGACCACTTACAATCCAACCAAATGCTGTATTTTGTAAGAACATTTTGTGTTTTTCTACGTGAAAGTTTTCCGTGTATAGTATTTCGTAAAACAATTCCGCACCAATCAACATATCTATGCCACTTGGGGTAAAATAATTAGGGTCTGCTAGCTTAATATGGTCCGGCAACTTCCCGGGCACGACCTTTTTTGCGGGTAAATTCGATATAATTTGTGGGACTATTAAAATATCTAAAGTAGCTCTGTAATCTGAACGCTTGGATCTAATGCAGACGTTCAATCTCTCTTTAATTGTAGACACATTCATAGCGATTCCTTCAATGGAGGCATTAGCCTGAAGTCCTTTGAGCTTTAATTTTTTCTGTAACGACTTTCTGATCAAACAAACCTGAGAACCATTATCCAGTAGTGCCCTACAGTTGATCCAGTTTCCTTTTGCGTCGGCAACCTCTAAAACTACTGTTGAAAGCAAAACGCATTTCTGTTCAGCTTCATTCAGTTTAGTATTAGCATTGTTTACAACAGCACTCTTTACTTCAGAGTCACCTTCCTTGTGAAGCAATGTATTATGGTTACCATTACAAATTTTGCAGTTAGTTTCACTACACGTTTTATTTGAATGTCCATTTTTAAAACATTTGATACATAATTTGCTAGCTATAACTTTATTCCATTTTTCCTTGATGTTTAATTTTTTAAATAAAAAACATTGATGTGTGAAATGAGTTGATTTACATCCCATAATACATTTTAGTTTAGAAGATTCAGATGTCTCTCTAATAGAATTTTTCAAGTTTTGACCATTAATCAAAGGCCCTTGAAAAGCCTCCAAGACATAGAATTCGTGTTCTAAAAATGAAAGCAAAGAGTCCACTTTTGGTAGCTCCTTGGAACTTTTTAATGAAGCTTCAAACTTCATTCTTAAGTTATCGTCCATTTTCCTTACTAACAAGAAACTAATAAAAGCTTGCAGCAACTGGTCGGCTGACAAATCTGCAGCCTGAAGCGCTTGCAAGCTTTCTTGAATATTATCTTTAAATTTTTTTCACACTTTCCACTGTACTATCTACAAGTGGAGCGTCAACAAGGTTTTTAAAATAAATGGAAGTTATCGCTCGTTTATTCGTGTACTTTTCGTTCAGAAGTGTCCACGCTGTATCGTAGTTTGCTTCAGTAGGAGGCAAATTTGCAATTGTTAATGCAGCGTCACCTTTGACTACGGATTTTAAAACAACCATTTTCTGTGTTTTAGAAATTTTTTTCGCATCTATCAATTCAATGAACAATTCTTTGAATGTATTCCATTCGGTATAATCCCCCGTGAATTCTGGGAGTTCGATGCTGGGAATACTAAAAGGAAGCGTTTCTAAAGAAGCTTTCTCCTTTGCTGCACCACCGAAGAGTTTTTTGCATTTACTTTTAAGTAAGTAGTACGATTCCGTAAGTCCATCTTCATCAAACTGCTGAATGTATTCTTCACATATTTTTTGGGCATTATCTTTTGCCCTTCTAAGTGATTCAGCGGTTTCGCCACCTACTTTAAAGTCTTCGCAAGCGTCCTTAAACTCGCGAAGAGTGAATGCAAAACGTTTAACCAGGGCAGCATCAGATGTTGCCTTGGCTAGGTTTATTTGAGGATTTTTTATTGTTTTACTAAATACCTTAACAAATTTGTCTATAAGGCACTTACCAGAGTGCACGTGATTCCTTACCTTTTCTGCGTATTTCGTTTTGAAATACTCTACCTTTTTGTTGGCTTCAGCATATTCTTGCAGTGATATTTCATTAACTTGGAAAAGCTCGTCAAGTTGTTCAATTTTGGTTTTCCATCCCAAAATTGACGCCTTCTTCTCGTCGTATGTAGCCGCAACCATTGTGTTGTAAAGAACGACAACGTCCTGTCCAATGGTGTACTGCTCTTTAATTAAATCTTCCATTTTTTTTTATAAGTTAACACACTTGAAATTTTAAAAATACAATTTTCACTGAAGCTATGATATTTAAATAGTTTTAAAATACAATTTTCACTGAAGCTATAATATTTAACTAGGTAAGCTTTTTTTTTTTTTTTTTATTAATTTGTGCTCGTATTAAAACTTGGGGTCACCATGAAAAAACCGCTGAAACTAAGGTCGACACTCTGAATCAAGGAAAACACAACTTATCCCTTCGGTGGTACAACGTATTCTGTTTTATTCTAATGTAATTACCTCTACATTACAATTCTAAATATGTCTATCTTAACAACATACATTTATTTATTCTTATATCTATTTTGTCTTAGGCCTAATTACCAGCTATCTTAAAATAAATATGGAAGAAGATAAAACAAACAGCGAAACGAGCAGGCATTTATTGTCTACATCATAAAACATCACGGATGGTGGACGTGAGTAATAAATGCGTTTATTGTCTCACAAAAGGATCAACATGCGGCGGCTTCGCGTCGCTTTTTGCTTTATCTTAATCTATATTCTATACCGTTATAAACTATAGATATGTACCCAATATGGGAATACAGATTCTTAGAACTAACTTAACTAAACATATGAGAAATACAAATTCTTAGAACTAACTTAACTAAACATCGCTTCTCTCCGCCATGTAGATGTAGTATGTAGAGAATGAATGAATCAGGTAATCACTCGAATCTCGAACAACGTTGGAGTTACATGAAAAATATCTTCTTTGTGAGTGATTGCATGTTAGTAGCAGGTATACCTATTTTTTGTTTGTTTATTACCCGTTAAACTTTAAAATTTGTATTTGGTTGGCTCAAAAGGTATTCGAGTAGGTTTTTGCTTTGAAGCAAATATTCAAGCATTTTTCTTTATTGTTCTTACTACCTAACAGGAAAAAACACATTAAATGAAAATTGTTAGGTTTTAGTTTGTTAGTAGTAAGTAATTCATATCTCGAATGATCATTCGATTATTCAGATCACTCGAATACTAACATCTCGATTATTAAAATCATTCGATTATGCCCATCACTGGTTCCCATAGCCAACTTTTATTGGTTTTTTATAATTTGCTCAAAAATGGCTCTTACGATTTTTATAAAACTTTGTATTGAATGTACCTACTTAGAATGTTTTGAAGAAAACTGCATTTAATTTTTTGGAAACTAATGATAATAACGGAAATTTATTTTAACAATTTTATGAATTTGGCCATAAGCGGACATTTAGATCATTTAAACACCCAAAATATGGCATCTAAATTTTAAATATTAAAAGGTTTCTTAACGTAAGCTCTTGTTTATCGGCTTTTCCAGTTTTAACCAAAATTTTGTAGGTAGTTTTTCCCTATTTTTATAAACATGAGTTCTTATTCATATTGCTCGAAAACTTTGTTTTCATCGTACTATTGCACCCACAGAGCAAGTACGTGCGACCCAGTAGTGCATTTTATTTAAATAAAAATCGTTAGAGTCGTTTTCGAGAAAAATAAGCTTTAACGTAACAGTAATATGGTAGGTACCGTTATTTTTTGTGCTAAAAGATACATTCAATTTCCCCCTGTACAATACCTAAAAACTCTACATAGGTACCAAGTTTGAAGCAATTCGGCCCACGCGTTTGGGCGTACATATATGTACATACAAAAAGACAGACGAACAGAATTTTCAGACCATCTTTTTTCGTGTTCTCTATCATCGTAATGTCATGTTTGATTGTCCAAAAAAAAACTTTTTTTCGACGAATGCATAACTTGCCTTATAGCACCTATAATCGCAAGTAAAAATAGGGTATCCAACAGTTTGTTGCAAACGTACTGTAGCTCTCGATTATGTTTAATTATGTAAATTTCAAAAAAAAAAAATACATCTGAAAAGAATAAATTGAAAAACCAGAGCTGCCTTAAAATTGATATTTGGTCATACAAATTGTATTCAATCGTGTCAGCTGATAAAAGATACACAAAATTTAATGCATGACAAGGGTCATATGAATTTGTAAGGAAGGTATTGTCAACAATTGGAGTTGGACGAGCAGGTGGGTGAGCCATATTTCCTGTCCCAGTTCCGTTGCAGATACAGACAAAGTTTTAGAAGTTAAAGGAATTTTCGTTTTTGATAAAAATCTAAATATCAAATTTAACAACAGAATTTAAAGTATCTTACTCAAAATAATTTAAAGGATACCCCAAAAAAGGGCATTCTTAAATCATTTTCCAAGAATCGTAACTCTCAGAGCAGGGTACGTGTGATCCAGTAGCCAGTTGTATTATCTTACTTTAATGAGATTCCATATTGCTTGCTATTCTATAAAAAAATTCTCTTTTTTAAATATCTAATGTAACAGTCTGCTATAAAACCCAATTCTTGGAATCCAGTCTTGTATTTTATTCATGATTAGAATACCTTTCTATACGTACCACGTGTTGATGCTGACTGAAAATTCACGAACTGTTGCAACAAAATATTTCAGTTCAACATGAAAGCTTTAAAATTCAAAACACTACATTTTTGCTCTGAAAATTATAGTTAAACTCTCTTAAAAATGTGGCTTTTATGTCGAAGAGAGAAAGAGAGGAGTTCCGCGCACAATCACAAACTCTACACAAAACAGGACACAGAGACAGAGTTAAAAATATGCAACATCTTATGATACAAAAAAGTGATAACTGAAAGACAAAGTCTAATCCTTGTCTTCAACTCCAAATGATAACAGTTGCCCGTGAATATTAGTACTGTTTGGATGTCCTAGAATCTTTCCTCTTGATAATATTGAAATAAAAATAAAAAAAGGATGCTGTGTTTCGGTGCATAAATTAAATAACTTTACGAAGCTTCTTGCCCTTCTCCTATTTAGTCCTTACCTCGCGCGCTATGTCCTATCAAGCTCGATCATTTTACATTGTATTTGTTTATATTTCCTGCTTCCTTATGCCAAATGCTGGATCAGAAATTTTAATCTTCAATAATATGACTACGGAACGAAGTGCTAGTTTGATCGATTCAATAACGGAAGTTAATTGTGGTGAGACCCAAAAAATGGTGGATATGTGTTTTAAGGATTTACCACCGCATTTAATGGAATTTTTGACGACAACGAAAATTGCAGTGAACAAGGATGAAATAATTTCAAAGTGCACGTAAGAAAAATGCTTCCTTGAATTTCCAATTAAAATGTTATCGTTGGGTTCGGGTCGAGTCGGGTCGGGTTGGGTATGACTATGGTATTAAGGTAAGCCCATTACCTCATTAAGTCTTGTTTGTGATGAAAATTGTTAATGAACAAGGAAAACAAAAATAACGAGAGACCATTCGACGACGAAGGGTAAAAATGGGTCAATAGATCGGGAGTTGAAAGTTGCCTCTTTGGTAACTGGTTCTAGTATAGGTGTATGACATCGACAGAAAAATGGTCGTTCCCAGTCCTTGTTTCATTTAAAAATTGATTCTTGGAAAAGAATTTACTTGGTCATCCTTTTTCCACTTTGTTCAACAGTCAAGGTCGAATGGATTGATTAAAAAACCGAAATATTTGAGAAAATTGGAGTTGTTAAAGGACATTTTCGAACATGATACAGAATCAATTCGGCTGGACTGGCATACGTTTTTGCTGTCCATTTTTAAAAGATCGCTCAAAATCCTACCAATTAGCTTTAAAACACTAGTTTAAACATTATTTGATTTATTTTACCGTTCTAAATTTAAAAGAATTTTGTTGTCCAAAATCGTTCGTAACCGGCTTTTCCAAAAGTTTTAAGCTTGCGATTTAAGGGCAAGTTATAACAATAAGTCGCACACCAGCTCCAAGCGGGTTTGGGATCATGGACTTATACTCCCAATTACTGTGTGAGCGTTGATATTCTGCAAGAGTCGAAGAATCGAACATCCGACTCCGAACGGCTATAGCATAGGAGCACTTTTTTATGACAAGATTTACTCTTAGAGGATTTGCCATTTCCTTTCAAAAGCCAGTAAGCCAGAAAAAAAACTAAAGTGGAGTTAAAAATAAAACCAAGAACCCTCGGCGTGGCAGTCCCACATATTTAACCACTTCCTCATCGGGTGCTGAATATTAAGGCAAGTTAAAGTTATGCATTCGTAAAAATAATTCTAGCTGTGAACTACGATGAATGAGAAGTCGAAAAAAGTGAGTCAGACAATTCTGTCTGTCTGTTTCTATGTTCCCGTAGCCTTACCCGGTTGGCCGATTTGCTTCAAATTTTGTACCTAGTATTTATATTTGGTGGGCTTTCGCAGGGTTTTTTTTTCATTTTAATTTTAGGACGAAAAAAATAACGCTTAATGTCGTTTAAAAGAAGTTTAATTTTCTCAAAAACAGTTTAAACAGTAGTTTGCATACAACTTTGTAGGTGTTATTTTTATTAGAAAAATCAATATTTTGAAAAAATTGGCATATTCGGAATATTTCTTGTAACGGCATACCAGCCTATAATAGAACCAATTTAATTTATAATTCAATTAAAAATGCATTTCAATTGATTAAAAAAAAAAAAAAAAAAAAAAAATTGTCGAAGAAAGGAAAAAATTTGTAACAAGCTTAATTTTGATATACAAACATACTCGTATATAGGTTGGTACGTTTTTATCGCTGAACCCTTATAACTGACCTAGCGTTCGTGGGAAAGATGGGGATGTTTCTCAGATTGCAAACCACCTTCGTACCAACCTGTATACCAAAATTCTACCAGTTGTTATTTTTTGTTTTTTCTTGAAAAAGCTGTTCTTACTAAAATCGAACGATTTTGAACTTTTAGAAGTGAAACTTCTTTAAGCGCGTGGGGGTAAAATGTTTACTGATGCAGCGGAAATAAGCGTGTATCACAGCTGTACACCTTACACCAGAACTTTACTTAAATGAATGAATAAATTATCATCACTTTGAGAACGTTTAAATAAGGTGAATAGTTAAGAAATTTCTTCGGTTTGAAGAAAATTTCTTGAATTTGAATAAGACACTAAGCAGTATTTTAAGAATTTTCATCAAATTGTAGAAATATAATATTCCATTCAAAGAAATTCAATCAATTTGATGAAAATAAAACAAACGATTCGAACCGTTACGAAATTTCTTAAGTTTTAGGAAAATTTTGTCTTTTTGAAAAAATACTACAAGAATCCCATTAGACCTGTTTCAGTCTTCTGTGTACAATAACCATTTGAAGAAAACTCTTCACGTTGATAAATTTCGTCAGTGTGAAGAAAATATTGGAAACCGATTTTCAAAAAAGCCGATTTGTAGATATTCAAAATTGTAGTTCGATTAAAGTTTATAAATCTCTTTTTCCCCTGTTTTTTGAAGTAAATAAGCAATTTGAGAGCTAACTCAAGCAGCAGATTTAAGGTTGTACTGTAACACATAGTTCTTATTCAAATATTATCTCTATCATTAACAACAATCTTGCATGTTCCCAAAAAGCTTTCGAGTTTAATGCTTCGAAAACTCAATGCTGTCTTTTGCCGTTGAAGCGAAACATACCCCCTATGCCATTATCCATGAATGGTACTTGCATCGACCATCGAGGAGGTCGAAAAGCTATCAGTACTCGGAATGTGTATCAGTGGCAATCTTCGTTGGAATTATCATATACTTGAGATTGCCAAGAATGCTGCAAGACGCTTAGGCTTTCTTAATAGATGCAAGATCTTTTGATCTGGCTAAAATTTACAAAGCGTTTATACGCCCTAAACTCGAGTATAACTCCCATCTCCGGACAGGTGCTTCTCAAACCTTTCTCCACCTGCTCAACAGAGTTCAGAAAAAAGCGTTAAAATTGATAGGAGAGAGAAACATTATGGAAACATTTCCGTCACTCGAACATCGTCGAAATGTCTCATGTCTTTCCTTATTATACAGATTCTTTTACAAAAAAATGCTCACTCGAGGCATCCAGCAGCGTTCCACCCCTTAAACATTTCCCCCGTAATACTCGTCTTGCTAGGAACTCTCATCAGTTTACACTTGAGCCCAATTTCGGACGTACCGTGAAATATAGAGATTCTTTCTTTAGCCGTACAACACGAATGTGGAATGGACTGCCTGGCACAATTTTTCCTTGCCATTTTGATCTTCAAACATTCAAGATCAATGTTCATCGACACCTCCTTTCCCTTCCTTCCTAACTTCCTATCACTCGCGCTGTGACTTATCATTAAAAGGGCTATAGCAAACCCCTTGAGCGCGTGTGCATTATAAAAAAAAAAGAAAGACCTTGATATTAGTTTATTACATTATTTTCAAGCCTAGGTAAAAAAAAGCCTAGGTAACGTCTCGAAAAGAGGATTGAGTCAGACAACACATTTCTGAAGCTCTACCTCCCCCTGTGGTAGGGGTGATTCTATAAAAAAATTGACTTAAAATGAAAAAAAATATTTAAAATTAGCTAAGTCACCTACCAAAACGTGTTATAATGTTTTTGAAAGCTAATACTTTGTTCTTCAAATTTTGAAATTTTTGCAAACTTTGGCATTATTAGGGGTTGCATTTTAAACACATATTCAATGCTATTAATAATTTTGAGGCAAATACTGTAAGCCGAATGAAAAAAACGTTTTTTCTTCTTGAGAAATTAAAAAAAAAGAAGGTTCTTTTTACAGAAAACCCTTGCTTTGTTTTTTACTTGCGGTTATAGGTACCTACTATTAAGGCAAGTTATGCATTCGTAAAAAAAAATTCTAACAATCAAACATGACATTACGATGATAGAGAAGTCGAAAAAAGTGGGTGGGAGCATTCTGTCTGTCTGTCTGTATAGTTACCTACAGCCTAAGCGGCTGGACCGATTTGCTTAAAACTTGGTACATAGTATTTTTATGACGTCCTACAGAGGTGTTTTTGGAATTAACATTCTAGCTCTAAAACTAACGGTACCTGCCATATGATTTTTAATGAAAATCTCATTTTTCTTAAAACGGCTCTTACTTTTAATAAAAAGTAAAATTGACTTTATTTTCTCGCATCAACGATTTGGATTTTTTAGATATACATTATGACAGTTCTTCTGTCGTTTGAATCCAAAAACTAAATTTAAATAGAACCGTTTCTTAATGAAACATACATGTATGTATGTACATTATAGTGAATAATAATATTTGAATAAAAATTGTGTTTTTGAATAATAATTGGCTCATCTAAAATTAACAAAATGTTTTCGTTAATACGATAAAATTTCACTCGTTTGAACAAAATACTAAATCATATGCATCATTTGAAGAAACCATGATCGTTTTGAATATTTAGTCTTCAATATGAAGAAAAAAACTATGAAAAATTGTTAATTTGAATAATCGATTCTTCAAAAATTAACAAAATATTTTCGTCAATATCACCTACGTGATTTGGTTCAGTGTATGGAGTCCTTACAATCAATATGATTTGATAATACGTCACAAATGAACATAACCTCAGAGAACTTTCTTCGAACGTTAAGAGTCAAGATTCCGAATAACTTGCACCCTTGTTCCATAGGAAGGCATAACTATGCCTCAGTGAAGTTTTCTGAACAATACTCTTGTTAACCGTTTTTAGATTGTCTCTATTCTAAAAGGGTGAACTTCATATGAAGAGCTCCTAATAGTATTACAATATTCAAGAGTAGATCTGACAAACGCAAAAAACTGACATTTCAAAGTATGAGGATTACAGAACTCCTTGGAATTGCGCAAAACAAATCCCAACATTGAATTACCTTTGGCGACAATAAAATCAAAATCTTTTAAATGTTTTTTTTTTTTTTCGAAAATTAATCCAAGATCTTTTTCAAAGGTTACTATTGAGAGATATATTTTATTTATTTTATAAGAGAAGTTAATTGTTGAAAGTTTTATATAAAATGATAAACTTTGACATTTAGCAATATTCAAGTGTAAGGCATTATTCACACACCAATTAGATAGTCTCTCGAGATCTTCTTGTAACAAAATGCAGTCATGTTCGGATTTGCATTTGATACACCTAAAGACTTTAAAATCATCAGCATACATGAGGCACTTGGAATTTAGAAATAAGTTGGGAATGTCATTGATAAATAACAAGAAAAAAAGCGGGCCAAGATGGCTTCCCTACGGCAAGCCCGAAGTGACATTGATAGGTGAAGGGACAATGTTATTTTTACGAACAAACTGAGAACCTACGATTCTTTAAGTACGCCTTTATCCATTTTAGTAAGTTAGAGTTCAAATTGGTAACCTTTCTCAAATCCATTTAATATATAATTTATAAAAATTGTAAGGTTTGTGCTAGTAGCTCTACCAGCAACAAAACCATGTTGGCAAGGATACTTATTAGAATTTGACTTAATCTATCATAAATCAGTTTTTCAAAATTTTTTAGAATAGTACTTATTTTACAAATAGGGCGGTAGTTTGAAACCACCTGCCTTCTTTCTGATTTATAAATTGGTGTAATTATAGAGTGCTTATACCCATTTCAAAAACTCACCACTTTCAAAGGAAGGATTAAAAATAATTTTTAAAGGCACCGCAAATACTTGTGCACACTTCTGTAAAATAATGGGAGCGATAGCACTCTTTAAAATTTTAAAATCACTAAAATCAGATTCTTTTTACTTTTCTGTACTTTTAGAAAGAAAAAATCGTTCGATCAGTTTTCTTAATAAAAATTTTGTTTCAAAACCTTTTCCATTAAATATTTTGAAATTTGTCCGAGTATGTAAATATACAAGGAAATATTTATGTAGTTTTCGTCATGGAAGAATTAACCGAAGACTCACTCTGATGACAAAAACCCTGGCCTTTGATAGACTTTGCCAATATGGGGTGTTGGTGATGGTCCCATCGTACTAAAGAGCTTGTTCTGTCTGCAGAGGCAGCCACCGGCAGTAAACGATTACGTAACTTGTTCTCCCCTCTGTCTAAATATTCTTCCCAGCAAGATTTAATGTAACGAAAGGTTCTGCTGCAGAAGAGCAAAAGTTTACTGTCAGATTTGTCCATTAATTAAACCATTGTACTGTATTTCATGTTCAGTTTTTACGTTGACTTTATGAACAAATTTTTCTAAGAAAAAAAAACTCTTGAATTAAATTGAATTCATACCACGTGCTTGGATTGAATAGCCTTTTCCAATTTTCAAAATATGTGGTCACTCTGTCATCATCATGCATTTGCGAATGTCTTCATTCCAGGAAATTCCTGTTGTTCATTTCAGTCATATATAAGGCCATGACTGATTTTTGAGATAAATGTAAAATAAATATTGCAAGTTGCAACACGATGTTCTGGAAATGAATCAGTACTTAACTGTATTATTAATTTTCACTTATTAAATTGTATGTACAAATTATATTAATTAGTAACTGTATTTAAAATGGAGTATAAATAAAACAAATTCATTTTATTCTGTGGGTGCTATTTTTCATTATATTTTCACCCCACGTGCAGGACCTGTTGATAGCTCGAGGGTAGATGAAGTATTTCTCAGTATTGTTATTCAGTTCATGGACTGTTATATTGGCAGGGTATTCTTCTTATTGTTTAAAACCAGCTTATAACACAGAATTGTATCCTCACACCCCACACATATTTATTTTTACTTTATTATTTTTCTGGAAAATAATTTTAATTTGAATGCATTTTTAAGGAAAAGTTTTAATGAAGTATTTCTATAAAATGTTTATTTGTTTGCTTGCGCTATAAGGCAAGTATTGGTTCCACGCAGAAAATTAGAAAGGGCACGACTGGGTCGCACGAACTTGCTTTAATGTGTAACAATGTTGTTGGAGCTGGAATTAAAAAAAAAACCAGGGTACAAGTAATTAGATGGTTGTTACGTCACACACAAAGTCACCATACCTTACAATACCATTCACAGCTAGGTGTCAAATTTTCGTGCTTAACATCTGCCTGAGCACAATGGTGTAGCTGCAGCTGTATGACGTAGCACTGTCAAAAAATATAAATGCACTTAATTCGTATTGAAGCTGCAATGTGAAGTTGCAGCTGTAAGAAAAATACACAAACGAAATGCCAAACAAGATTTTTGTTTGAGTGCAGTGCTATCACCCATGATACAACTAAACAAGATAGCGCATTCCAATTCCCATTTTCTTGTCGTTCTGCGCATCTACGTCACCGGCACGCATGAAGTTTTCGCCTTCCCGTTTTAATTTTTGTTTCATTCTACGATCTATACGTTCTACACATTGACATAATATACATGTTTATTGTATATAGTGTGTCAATGTCGTTTTGCGCTCTACGCTTCATTGATTTTGTCATAATGCCCCGGTAGTAAAATGTGGAAGAGGAAGCACTTTACCTACTTCGGTTAGCAGTTGTTGTAGTCTTGAGACATGAATTTCTTGTTCTCGCTCAATTATTGACGGACGCATCCGCACAGAACCGTTACCGTTCATTACAATTCATGGAGCTTTTAGATTAAGTTTTGACAATGAACACCAAGGATGTGAATGAAATGAAAGCCAAATGTTCACTAAACAATACAATCAATCAAAAGTGGACTCATTTAATTATAATTGATATTGCTACCCGAACTTCTTCTTGGTCGGGTGGACGGATGTTTTGTTCATCATCTTCCAAATCGAATGGATGGATCATTCTGCCTGACAGCGATCAGTTGGTTGTCTTCGCCTTTTAGCAGTCTGCAGAAGTGTTCTTTCCAAATTCTCAGCACCGTCTGCGTAACTACTACGACATTCCCACCCTCGTCTCTATTTATAGGTTTCCGCTCAGCCTTTGTAACCCTTCGACGAATATTTTACCCTTTGGTAGAACTTTCGAACATTGCTTCTGCTGTAGCACCCCTCAATAGATTCAACCATTCGTTTTTCCGTTTTTTCTTTTTCTTTCTAAAAGCCGATGTTCCTCCTTCTTCTTTTTCTGGTATACCGCACGGGAAGCGCTCTTCGCAGCTCTGGTTCTGGCCTGCAGAAGTGTCTGATAGGCTTCGTTTTTGGCCAAGTGTGCGAGCCTGCACTCATCATCGAACCGGGTGTTTCATTATGGTCGTCTAATAAAACCCAAAACATCAGTAGCTGCGTTTTTCGTGGCCAGTTTGCAATGTTGTCACTGAGTATGTGGGTTTGGCGCTGGCACCGGCTCCGGGCTCGTTGAGAGATAAGACGAGACATGGTTGGCAAATGTTGTGGCGGTCTCTTGTGATTGTAACTTCGCAACATCAAACTTTCTCACAGTGGATGCTCGATCCTGCGGTCTGGTAGAGATCCGCATACGCACTTAAGCTACAACAAGGTAGTGGTCCGAGTCTATGATGGCCCCTCGGAAAGTTCGGACATCCATGACATTGGAGGCATGCCTGCTATCGATTGCAATATGATCAATTTTGTTGACGGTATATTGATCAGGAGACCCCGTGTGTGTGTATATTGAGGTGTGGGCAGTATATGAGCTAGCTTTGATGACATTTCGCCACGCAGCAAAGTCGATTAGCCTGTGTGTGTTTTCCATTACCGGAAGTGTTGTCGTGCAGGCTGTGCTTTCCGACTGTTGAGATAAATTACCCTCCTCTCCGATTTTTGAGTTAACGGCACCAAGAATAATCTTAGCGTCATACTCCGGGCATTCATCAAATGTCTCCTACACAAGATCGTAGAACTATTCTTTGGCTGTGTCATCCTTCTTCTCAGTGGGGGTGCCGGTGTGGACGCAGAGCATTTTCGACCTTTAAAAATCATCGTAATAGATATCAATGATTTTCATAATCTTTATGCCTTAACCATCCCATCGTAAATTCTTTTAACGTGGTAAAAAAGTTACCCCGACGCACAACCACAACACCCAACCTGGAGGATCATACCCTGTGTTGTTTTAATTGGGCAAAAGCAAAAGCAGCTGGAGAATCAGAGTCAGTAACCAAGTACTGGAATGTGAGATCTGCAATTATTGACCCTTAAAGGGCGCATCCGTTACTTTCTCAATTTCACTATGTTGACTAGTAGTGAAAGGTTTTGAGGACCAAGTACTCGTCGTGAGCGGTCGCGTTGCTAGTTCTGTGCGCGTGTGTCCCCCAAATATATATATAAAAAAAAAAAAAAATAGACCAAACCAAAATCTCACATACAAATATTACAAATTAAAATCAATTATTTTATATTACAATTCCCAAAATTCACAAAAAAGAATAAAAAATCAAATAAGCCAGTGACAAACAAAGAAAAGAAAAAAAAAAAGTTGAAGAAAGCAGAAAACCAAAACCTCGCTCGTAGTCGCAGCACAGCATCCGACACCACCCATGACCCATCCTCTCCACCCGAGCCCACCCATAACTGTTGCTTTCTATGCACTGCAAGCCTCTTGTGAGGCTTATCGCAAGAGGTTTGCGGTGGATGGGTAAGTAGCTTTTGTCGAATAGTTCTATTGTGTTGTTTATACCTATATATATTAATTTCGTGTACAAATTGTCTTATGGGCATAACACCTAGGACAGTTTGTTATCATTGATTTGATATGGGCCTACACTGCACGGTCGAATTTAGGTACGTCAAAGTTGAATTTTGTGTGTTTAGTTTTTCAGAATGGTAAGTGATTTTTGTGTCGTCTATTCAAATGTTCGTGGGCTTAGGAAGAATTTCTTTTCTGTGTACGCCCATACTGTTCAATACAGGCCAGCTGTTTTGGCATTAAGTGAAACCCAGGTTGGACAGAATACTGATTTATCAGAATTTTGTTTGTTTGGATATAACTTAGTGCCATTACTTTTTTCCCACCATGGTCTTGTCGTTTATGCTAGGAATGATATTGCTTGCCAGAGCTTTCCCCAATATGGGCATTGTTCTAATACGAACTTTAATTTCCTGTGGCTCAAATTCACTGTCCGCAAGCATATCATTCATTACTGTTTTCTTTACAGGAGTCCGAATCTTGACAGCATGTCTACTTGTGATGAGTTAGATGTTTTGTCAGATTCAATTTCCCGAATTGTTTCCCATTGTCCTCACACTGAAGTCGTGATTACGGGCGACTTCAATGTACACAATTCAAGTTGGCTCCGCTATTCTGGCCAGACAACACTCGAAGGAAGGTATACCGAGATCTTTGCTGAGTATAACCATCTTACCCAGCTTGTCGATGAGCCTACTCGTATACCGGATGTTGATGGGCATTCCGCCCATACTCTTGACTTGTTCCTTACTTCCCATCCTGATAAATATACTATTAAAGTAACTTCTCCATTTGGCACCTCGGACCATTGTGTCATTTCAGCTAATTTCTCGATCTCCAACCATCCAGTTAAAGAAAAAATTCCCACTAGGACCGTTTGGCAATACGAGAAAGCCAACTGGGACGGTCTGAATAATTTCTTTCGCAACTTTAACTGGTCATTATGCTTCCTCGATAATGACATTGATGCCAGTGCTGAAATGATTACAGAAGTGATTTTTCTTGGAATGAGAACTTTTGTCCCTCACAGAACAAAATGTATCAAACCAAAAGAAAAGTCTTGGTTTACCGAAGAGTGTAAAGAAGCTATCAGGTTGAAAGAAGTAAGCTTCCGATCCTACAAAGCCAACCCAACTGAGGAAAATCGGAAGAAACACAAACAAGTTAGGAACTCGTGCAACTCCGTTATACACAAAACGAAATTTTTACATGACCAGAAGTTACGGCAAAAAATTCTGCAATGTCCCAAAGGCAGTAAAAACTTCTGGTCATTTGTAAAAAACGTCAAGAACTCAACGTCATCATCAGTTCCAACGCTCATCGTCGACGATAAACCTATTGTCAGCTCTTCAGAGAAGGCGAATATGTTCGCAGCTCATTTTGCTGCAAGTTCTACGTTGCCTGCAAGCAACAATGCCCCTCCTGTACTTGAGAACGTTAATTTTTCTATGGGACAGATATTTTTCCGCACTCGTACAGTAGCAAGAGTACTTCAAGATCTTGATATACACAAATCCGCTGGCCCGGATGGTATACCCCCTATTCTTCTGAAGAAGTGTTCTTCATCTCTGGCAAAACCACTGCGTAAGCTTTTTCATCGCTCCTATCGTTCAGGAATCTTTCCTAGTAGATGGAAAACAGCATTTGTCCAGCCCGTCCCAAAAAAAGGTGACTCTTCCTCCCCCTCCTCCTACCGACCAATTGCACTTACGTCCCTTCTTTCCAAGGTCATGGAAACGCTGATAAATCGTCAGCTCAAGAAATATCTCGAAGATCGGGAGCTTTTAAATGACCGGCAATACGGCTTTCGCAGCAATCGTTCCACTGGTAATCTGATGGCATATCTCACCGAACAGTGGAACAAATCTGTGCATCGCTTTGGCGAAAGCAAGATTATTGCGCTTGATATTTCAAAGGAATTTGATAGAGTTTGGCATGAAGCTCTTTTATCGAAAATGCGTGCATTTGGTATCGATGATACTCTTATTCGTTGGATTAGAAGCTATCTTCTGGACCGTTCAATACAAGTTGTATTAGACGGTTTCAAGTCTGATCTCCACAAAATAAATGCTGGTGTGCCCCAGGGCTCCGTTCTGTCTCCGACTCTCTTTCTCATTTTTATAAATGATCTCTTGTCTGTGACTTCTAATCCATTAAATTGTTTTGCTGACGACTCAACCCTCAGCTTTTCGTATACGTTTGATAATACACGGCCTTCGCCTTCGGACGTGTTATTACAACGAAATCGTATGATAAGCTCGTTAAACTCCGATTTAAACAGCATTGTAAATTGGGGTACTAGAAATCGTGTGGAGTTTAATGCGTCGAAAACTCAATGCTGTCTTTTGTCGATGAAGCTAAACATACCCCCTATGCCATTATCCATGAATGGTACTTGCATCGAGGAGGCCGAAAAGCTATCAGTACTCGGTATGTGTATCAGTGACAATCTTCGTTGGAATGATCATATACTTGAGATTGCCAAGAATGCTGCAAGATGCTTAGGCTTTCTTAATAGATGCAAGAAGTTTTTCACCCCTTCTGATCTGGCTACAATTTACAAAGCGTTTATACGCCCTAAACTCGAGTATAACTCCCATCTCTGGGCAGGTGCTTCTCAAACTTTTCTTCACCTGCTCGACAGAGTTCAGAAAAAAGCGTTAAAATTGATAGGAGAGAGAAGCATTATGGAAACATTTCCATCCCTTGAACATCGTCGAAATGTTTCATGTCTTTCCTTATTTTACAGATTCTTTTACAAAAAATGCTCACTCGAGGTAGCCAGTTGCGTTCCACCCCTTAAACATTTCCCCCGTAATACTCGTCTTGCTAGGAACGCTCATCAGTTTACACTTGAGCCCAATTTCGGACGTACCGTGAAATATAGGGATTCTTTCTTTAGCCGTACAACACGAATGTGGAATGGATTGCCTGGCACAATTTTTCCTTACCATTTTGATCTGCAGACATTCAAGATCAATGTTCATCGACACCTCCTTTCCCTCCCTGCCTAACTTCCTATCGCTCGCGCTGTGACTTATCATTAAAAGGGCTATAACAAACCCCTTGAGTGCGTGTGCATTATAAAAAAAAAAAAAAAAAAAAAAAATATGTCGAAGAAGCACATTGAAGTTCGAATCATAATGACAGCTTTCGTCACTATTGGTTCACACTATTTGGTGGCTTACTTTCTGAAGGGGTTCATCCAGGTTATCTGCGATAAAAAAAAAAAAAAAACAGAGATGTCCTTCTGGGAGAATATTATAGTGTACATTTACATGCCTTAACCAACAACAATATATTCTCATTTGCACATTTAATTAGCAAATTCTTGCTTATTCATTCAATTCTGAAGATACTTCATTAATGAACAAAGTCTGATTGATGAAGAAGTGAGGTGACAACAATTAATTATTTTGTTAGTGCCGCATCAAAGGACACACTCAGACAAAGAAAAGAATTTGTTAATTGGCTCCAATTAATATGAAACTGACATCCTAATCTAACGAGGCTGGGTCTCCTTTGAATCAGGAATATCTACAAGTTTTCTAAAGGGCCAAGCAGTTCAAAGAAATGAATACAAAGGATTTATTTGAATTGTAGCTTTAGAAAGGACTTTTCCAATTAAAATGCATTGATAAATTTTTTGGGTATGCAAACAAGAACAATAATTACAAAATTATGAAACAGTTTATTTTGAGGACATTGAGTGAGTTTTTATGTTAGCTAACTTTATGGAGTATCAAAATTTTCTTTTACTTGTTAATGTTGTTATCTTTTGGATAAAAAGCTGAATGTTGGAATAGCTACTCTGATGTTAATTATGGTGATAGAAAATGTAAAGACTGAGACAAAATAAGATGCTCTACCATTCACGAATTTAACGAAAGTCCGAAATGAGGAAACAATTTTTTGATTTTCTGCACTATCGGACTCACCATCAAGAGAAAACATCCGACGAAATATTAAATGGGTGTACATTCAACGTCGGCGTCGTTTGTTAGACCAACGTTAAGGCTGAACTGTAATAGACGGAAACAAATGGAAGCTAGTGTCAAGACCGAACAAAACACGCTAGCCATATTGGACAGAAGCAAAACATGTATTTCCCCACACACAAAGTCTTCATCCGCATACCTCTCACTCTCACTTTCATTCCCATATCCATTCACAGTTATGTTAAATTTTCGTCCGTTAAATGTATAAACTATACTGATCGAATATTTGACGAAACGGATCAATCCGCTATTTCAGGCGTGAAATATGACATGGGTTGACATCACACAAACCTTCGGTAATGCTGCGTTCGAATAGACACTCCCCAATAAATATTCTGGGGCTGATATTTTATTTTGTGAATGTCAAACTGAAAATTGTTTAAATAAACGATGCCAAATGCATTTATTTTCGATAAGAAAAATCGCTGTGATTTAAAGCTCCGTGAAACGAAAATGCGTCACGACATAAAGAAAAACAAATAAATGTGAAGAATTGGGCTAAGTCGGCGAGAGAATGAGCTAGAACAGGCATGACACATTATTTTATATCCTGAGTCTCTTCTTTGTGTCATGATTCTTAGCTTCACCTACATATACTTTCGTCTATACCAAGCATTGTTCTTATGTGCGCCTGTATATTGCCGTGCCGTACTATTTTGCACGTAAGCCGAAAAATTATGTAGAAAGGAGATGGGGATCTCATTTCTCGTTTCTGAAGCTTCTCTTCTACAAAGTGTGTCTTGGAACGGGCTGGTCAAATGCTGTTTTTCTTCACTCGGAAAGAGACCTGTGAAATAGGACAAACATTATCTACAGGGTGGGCCAAAAGAAGTCATCTATCCGATGTTGTTTGGCTCTCTTTTTGTTTCTAAATGAAAAACTTCGATTTTGTTTTGTGATTATGTTTATTTGAACCTTTAGAATTGTATTGGTCAAGTCGAGAAGATGATATCGGCCAAATGGGTATTGATTGCTCGTTTTATGGCATTTTTCATCACTTCATCGAGAACTTCAGGCGACAGATTCTCGCACTCGTGTTGAATGTTGTCTTTTAGGGCTTCCAGAGTCTCGGGCTTGTGCACGTAAACACGGGACTTCAAAAAACCATACAAAAAAAGTCTGAAACGGTTAAATCGGGTGATCTTGCCGGCCAGTACAAATCGCCAAAACGAGAGATGTGGCGACCCGGGAACGCCGCCTTCAGAATATCGGTTCATGTATCGCTCCACGGCTTGTTCACTTGTATTCTGCATCTGTCTAGTCTACAAATGTCAAAACAGATTTGACATTGGCGGCCATTTGCAAAAATGAAAGCATCTTCCAATAGGGTGATTTCTTTTGGCCCACCTTGTATGAGATTATGAGTTAATTTTTAACTTATTGGGTCAACGTTAAATTGTGGAAAGATTTGACTTACACAAATTGGGTAGGTTTCATCAGAACATAATAGAGAGTAATTAAACCCAGTGATTAAACAAGGCCTGACGTAGATAGATGGTGGGTTTTTTTTTTAATTTTTTTTTTTTTTTTGCTTAAAATGTGTCTTATTACAAAAAGTTTTATTTTAACATTCTTAGTTTTCTATTGTCCAATTGAATTGATAAAATTTTGTTTTTTTTTCAGAGTATTCAAACGAGGAATGAAATGTTTTGATAGCTACACAGATCGCTGTCTTTCGAAGGAAAAGAATTTTTATTTACAAAACAATGTAGCTGGTGCGAGGAGATTTTTAACCAAATTTTGCGAGGACAGAAGGTTTCAATCCGGTAAGCAGACTATGTATCCCTTATGTTTATAACTATCTTATGCTTCTTTGGAACAATTTCTTTTAACAATCTCGGAACTGCTTCTTCTGACTTGAAGCCGCGGAACTTAGAACCTAGAATGAAAATGTCTCTTTGGGAATTCGAATGGCGAATTATTTGAAATGATTAGAATTCGGATACCCACAAAAATTGTCAAAAATGGTGGGTGATGGTAGCTGGTTTGGGTGGTGAGGCAAAAATTGTCAAAACTATTGGGTGGTTCCTTGGCGGCTGTAGGTGGGATGGGTGTTTGGTGTTGGGGGATTTGGTATGGTTGGTAGGGGGGGGGGGTGAATTGGCAAATATAGTGGGTGGTTGCTGGAGGTGGGATGGGTGGTTGTAGGTGTTGGGGGGGGGGGGGTTATAAAAGAAAGGTGGGTGAGTGGCAAGATGTTGTTGGAATGGGTGGTTGGATTTGGGGGGGGCAGTGTAGTGGGAGCAATTGTCAAAAATAGTTCTACTGAATGGTTGGCGGCGGTTGTTGGGGGGGGGGGAAGAAAAAATTTCAAAATTGTGGGTGAGTAGCAGGAGATTGTAAATGGAGTGGGTGGTTAAATTTGGTGCATGGGGGGTTGGGAATTGTCAAATATGTGGGTGGGTGGTTGTAGGTGGGGTGGGTGATTAGTGGGTGATGGTGGTTAGGAAGGGGGCTTTATTGTGTGGAGGAGGAGGAACAAATTCTCAAAAATAGTGGGCTGTTGGTTGGTTGTTGTAGGTGGGTTGGGTGGTTCGAAAGATACCTACACATGAACTGTTTTGTGCACTGGTTATCAAGTAAAGTCATCGTCTTTAAAATGACTTTACAGACAACCATGAATTGTCTGACCCACTTTTTACTTGCGATTATAGGTATACCATGAGGCAAGTTAAGCATTCGTAAAAAAAATTCTAACAATCAAACATGACATTACGATGATAGAGAAGTCGATAAAAGTGAGTCCGACAATTATGTGTGCCTGTCTGTCCGTCTGTCTGTCTATCTACATACTCGTTTATGGGCGCCTACAGCCTAAAGGGCTGGACCGATTTGATTCAAACTTGGTACACGGTACTATTATGACGTCCTACGGAGGAGTTTTTGGAATCAGCGTTCTATTTTTTATTTTTTGTTTTTTTCCAAAAACGGTTTAATCTATTTTTTTTTTTTTTATTTATTTTATTATTCTGATAAAAACCACAAAATGCTTGAAGTTGGCATACTCAAGAAAAAAATTAAAATATACATAGGTACATATTTTCAAATAGTTTTTTGAAAAAACTTGTCGAACGATTTTTTATATTTTAAACAGTAAACGAAATCAAATGGCTAACTTCATTTTTTCCAAAAACGTTTTCAGTAGTGATTTAAGTGATCATTTTTTCCCTGCTTTTTTTCCAAAATCTCAAACCCCAAGACCACTTTCACACATAAGAGCAGGTTCGTGCGACCCAGTTGTGCACTTCATTTTTCATAGTCTAATAAATACCATGAAACTCGGTTACATAAAATTTGTCAAACTCAACTCCAGCCTATAATTAAATCCGCCACTGTGATTTCAATATATGTAGTGTGCACTTTTTTGTAGAAAAGATTCCTCATATTACCAAGTAAAAATGAAAATTCCTTAAAATTATACTTTATAAAACCTTTTTTTCTGACTTTTTTATGTAAATAAATATTTTATATTTTTAGAATATATTCGCCACAAGGAGTGCTTTTCTCACATTCAAGAAGACTGGAATAGATGCACAAAAGACTTTCAAAGTATTTTAGCGGATGAACTTCATGGAAGGAGCTATCCGAAGAACATCACAAGCAAATTTATGCAGTTTTGCTGGTATGAATATGCAAATAAACTTTTATTATTCCCTAAGATACTTTCTTATTCTCACATCGAATTCAAAAAGATATTAGCAAAGCAATTTGCGTATCCACAATGAGTGACGTGGAAAATTGAATTTTATTTTCAATATTTATTGTTTTGAACTCTGCAAATATAAATCTGAATCTAATTTTCGTCGTTTCTCTTAATTTACTTACAGTGCCCGACATGCGTATGAAAATTGCATATATACTAGCGCCCGTTTCAAGTGCTACAAACACTCGGCGAAATTCGCCAGGGAAACTGCGAAAATGTTATCCGAAGAAAAACTTTTTAGTAATTGCAAGAAATATGAGAACTTATTGTGTGCCGCCCCTGGAATTCATGCCAAGCAGAACGAGAGCCTTGTATTTGTAGTTGTATCATTTGTGATTGCAGTTTTATGGAGACGTGATTGAGTTTAAGAAAGTAGATTTTTTATTATAAAAATTAAGTGGATAATGAGATTTGAAGGTATATTTGTATTAAGTTGGATGTAAAAAGTGAATAAATGATACATTTTCAATTTGTGTAAAAATTAAAATTCAAAAATATCGCATTGTTTTAATTCAATATTAAACATACCAACAACAAACATGAAGTTTTACAAAAATCGGAAGAGTTGTTTTCTACAAAATTTAAAAAAATCGAATCAAATCAATTGCTGTGTGACATGTTGGGTCGTCTTTTTGAAACCACACTCCCCATGTCAAACATATTCAATTCAGGTCTCCAGTATCTGGAACAATCTGGCCTACATCATTTTTAAAGAAGTAAGGGCCAATGATTCCGCTGGCTCATAAAGAAACCCGAACTGTCAGTCAAAAGTATTTACACACAAAGAGCTTAATTGAATTGGATTTCAATGCAAAAAAAAGCTCGTTGTGTAAATCCTTTTGACTACCTCTGTATATAAAAATGGAACTCAAAAATGTATGTTCCCCCATAACTTCCGCAGGACTCCACATAATTGGATAATTCTTTTTTTTGTGTTTTTGTTATAGTCAGGAGAAGGTTTGTATAAAAAAAAATTTAAAAAAATCGGTAACAAAATTTTCCTCAACCCAAACCATCAAATCCACAGACCATCGCCGTACACCCAGCCCACCTACAATTAACAACCAACCATCCACCATTTTTGACAAATTTTTCCTCACCCCCTTCCACACCAAATCCCAACCACCAGGAACCACCCAATCCACCTGCAACCATCAACCAAACACCTTCATTTTTGTGGATTCCCACACCCCCCACCCCCCAACCAAGTCCACCACCATACACCCAGCCCATCTGCAACCACCAACCATTTTTGACAATTTTTCAACGTTCAACCACCCACCATTTTTGATAATTTTTTCCCCAACCTCCCCCCACCTACACCAAATCCCATACCAGTAAAGACCCATCCTACCTACAACCACCAACCAACCACCCACCATTTTTGTCAATTTTTTCTGCAAATTCAACTAGAGGCATTCCAATAAGTATGCCACTGCCTTGTAATGTTTGGTAGGCACTGAGGGAGTCTAATTTAAACTTCCTGACTCGTCCAGCAATTGCCTGTTATACGTTTACCCAAAAGCAATACTGCTCTGTAGGACGTCAGATACTGGAGTTTAATTAGCGCTCATTTACCACCAGCGAGTTGATTTGTAATAATAAAAGAACGTTTACTTTCGGCTCCCAAAATAGAAGTGAATATTCTTGATTTTATTGTTTTTATTTATACAAAAATATGTATTGCCTTCGTTGATATCCAACCATACTTCGATAATCGATAGCGTTCTATCGATGTCCCATGATATGCACGATCAGCATATCTCCGGACCATGCACTTGAAATGCTCGAACTAATGCTGACAATGCATTATTTACTTGCCGCCATTCGAAAGCCAGTGACCCGTAATGACGTTCGCAATTATTCTTCATGCACTGAAAGTGTCATATGGCATCAATGTTATGGCTATAGTTTAAGTTATGGGTATGGCTGGTGCACGACGCGTGCCAATGGAAATACGAATATGAATATAGCCGGCGGCGGATGAGAAACCGTGTATCAAGTATCGAAGCAGGTTGAATATAATTTTAATTATTTGAGGCAATTAATAAAGTGATCGCAAGTGCGATCCCTTCACAGCCTCCTCCCCTTCAAGAAGTAGTTATTACCACTATCAACAACTCTATAGTGCCGATATCGATTGACCGGTGGTGGCAGTTCCCATTGTTTAAGCCAGCACTGCCCCATCGTGTTCTGAACCGAAAAGTGTATCAAGTTGTTGTAATACTAATACTAATACTAATACTAATACTAATACTAATACTAATACTAATACTAATACTAATACTAATACTAATACTAATACTAATACTAATACTAATACTAATACTAATACTAATACTAATACTAATACTAATACTAATACTAATACTAATACTAATACTAATACTAATACTAATACTAATACTAATACTAATACTAATACTAATACTAATACTAATACTAATACTAATACTAATACTAATACTAATACTAATACTAATACTAATACTAATACTAATACTAATACTAATACTAATACTAATACTAATACTAATACTAATACTAATACTAATACTAATACTAATACTAATACTAATACTAATACTAATACTAATACTAATACTAATACTAATACTAATACTAATACTAATACTAATACTAATACTAATACTAATACTAATACTAATACTAATACTAATACTAATACTAATACTAATACTAATACTAATACTAATACTAATACTAATACTAATACTAATACTAATACTAATACTAATACTAATACTAATACTAATACTAATACTAATACTAATACTAATACTAATACTAATACTAATACTAATACTAATACTAATACTAATACTAATACTAATACTAATACTAATACTAATACTAATACTAATACTAATACTAATACTAATACTAATACTAATACTAATACTAATACTAATACTAATACTAATACTAATACTAATACTAATACTAATACTAATACTAATACTAATACTAATACTAATACTAATACTAATACTAATACTAATACTAATACTAATACTAATACTAATACTAATACTAATACTAATACTAATACTAATACTAATACTAATACTAATACTAATACTAATACTAATACTAATACTAATACTAATACTAATACTAATACTAATACTAATACTAATACTAATACTAATACTAATACTAATACTAATAGCATCAACGATTCTGAACCTCCCAAAAAATAGAATCTGTTCCTAAGCCAACAGTAGTAAGTATTTGTATCCCGACTTGACCAACCAATGACATAATTCAACGTCCTGTTGTTAATAATTGCATTTCGAGTGCGTCAGCTATAAAATGCAATAAAATCAGTAAGCCTGACAGTTTTGTGTCATCGTTCAGCATTTTTCGGTCCTCTGCGACAATAAGTTTTGGCCTCCCGGTAGGATAACAATCTTCTACCAAAATGTAAGCAAAACTGCTGAAGTTTTTAAGACCTCTCAAGCTTTTCCACATGATATCTTTGCTTTCACAGAAACATTTCTCAATACTTCATTTTTGGACACAGAAGTTTTCGACGATGAGTTTTCTGTTTTTAGAAAGGTGCGTCATTTTCATGTGGATAAGCCGAAGGAAGTGGGCGGTGGTTTATTGATTGCTGGTCATAATTGCATCTCATCTTCCTTTGTCTCTTTCCCCTTTAATGTTTCAATTGAACTCATTTGTGTTAAGGTTTCTTTTCAATCAAATGATCTTTTTATTATTAATGCTTATATATTCCACAGAAAAGAAGTTCTGCGTCAGTTTTTGCTGAGCTATCGTTAATCCTGGATCATATGATTGATATTGCCGGTCTAAATAACAATATTTTATTGTTGGGTGACTTCAATTTACCTAACATTACTTGGGCCCCTTCAGAAGATGAGTCATATTTAGTAGCTTCCTTCTTTTTGGACAACATAACCTCTACTGACTTACAGCAAGTAAGCTGTATTAATAATTGTAGAAATCGAAACCTCGATTTAGTCTTTTCTTCTGACGCTATTAGTACGGTAGTGGTAGAATCTATACCTCTGCCATTTCTAACGTAGACTCCTACCATCCTCCATTGGATATATTTTTTTGATGCGAGCAGCAATTTACTTAAAAACAGTAATGCTGAAGACTCTTGATATTCACTTGATTTCCGTAAAGCTGACTTTCAATAATTATTTTACGACAATTTGAGTGCTTCTAATATTTCGAATATTATTCTACGAAATTTTCAATAGCTGCTTGATAAATTGAATTCCTCACAAGATATCTAAAAATATCAACTCCAGACATCCGTGGTACACGAAAGAGCTTAAATCTCTACGCAACAAACGGAATAAGGTTTACATTAAAAGTCTTTCAATTTCTGATCAAAATGTGTTCCTTGCACTTTTTGAAGAGTTTAATTTACTTTCCAGAAACTTATATGTAGTATTTATGTGAAGGAAATGGAAATTTCGTTAAAGATTGATCCAAAGAGGTTTTAGAAGTTTGTAAATTTAAAGAAAAAGTCTGATGGGTATCCACAGTGAACTTTGTTTAAAAAGATTCCTCTTTGACAAGTTGACCTGAGATATGCAATGCGTTTGCAAAGCATTTCAGTAAGTCATTTATTGAAAATCCTGGCAATATAGACGAAGATTTCTTTGATTACTTTGATTACTTTGCAAAAAAGTGTCTTATATTCGTGGTTTGTTATATTTATATTTGTTCTCTTTTGTTGATAATTCATAATTTGAAGAGAGAGCAATTTAAAATATACCGTTATGTCCCATGCTTTTGTTTGTTGTTCTTTTTCTGGTAAGTTTCCCTTTGAATCGTTGTTTTGCATCAGTCAAAATAACAGTAGTGTTTGCAGAGATCCCACGAAAAGAAGTGAATAAGCTTTAAATTCATATCGAAAGGCTATAGAAAATTAAATACTTAATGTTTTCTTTACTTTTTTTTTTTAAATTAGTGATTTTAATTTGGTTAAAATATTAAGTTTGTGATTGGTCGCGGAAAGCACTGAACTGCTGAGCAGCAGCGTACTCTTATTAAAAAATTGATTTCGGAAGAAAAAAGCTACGTTCAAGTGCAGAATCTAATAGGTTGCTCACCTATGATGGTCCACAATGCCGTTCTGAAACACGTGGATGGAAACCTGTGATGACTACCAGATTATTCAAGAAGGTGGTTAGATATTCAAGACGAAACCCATTTGCATCGGCCACAGAAATAAAAGCTGAATTAAATGTGGAGGCGAGTGTTGAAACGGTTATCGCAGGCGCTTACGTGATACCGATCTGGCGGCTCGTAGTCCAAGAAAAGTGCCCTTGCTATCAAAAAAAAATATATATAACCAAAAGACTTAAAATCGCTAAAGAGCATTTAAGTTGACCTACCGATAAATGGAGAAATATTTTGTGGTCCGATGAATCCAAAATTGTACTACACTGTGCATTGATCTGCATCAGATTGAGGATTCATAAAAATATTTTTTTTTAATTCCCGTAAAGACTCGATCGTCGGTGAGCGTTGTTTTGCGCTTAGCACATGATCTCGTTTGGTTTCTTATATCATTATGCTTTTTTAACTTATTAATTTGATAGTGCACGGTTTTACGGTTTGACAAATTGAACCCATTTGCAATCTCTTTTACTGCATTTCCAGCGTTAAACTTTACTGCCATTGACGATTTGATAACCAAACTCAAATCAACCGAAAAAAATTAAAATTGATTAGAATTCATTAAGAACCATGGGTAATGGTTCTTAATGAATTTTAATCAATTTTAATTTTTGTATCTACGTTAAATACCAATTAAAGTTAAACACTAAATTTTTTTCATTTTAACGTGCTCAAAACTGTAAAAATATTTAGACAAAGATTCCGTCAAAATACTTATGCCACGCGAAAATTCGTTGTCTGCATGCATTCTTATGGTGCAGGGAAATAAGTCCTCGGGTACTAAGTCCACCGAGGGACTTTGTTCCCACTTAGTGGGAACTTAGTCCACTTAAGAGAAGTGGACTTATTTTCCATGAACGGTGAGAATTGAATCCCAAGAAAATCTTGTGAATTTAATTTCCCTTTGATGTGAAATACGTTCCCACTTCTTTTTCCAAAACAAAAGAATTAAGAAATATGCAAAAAAGGCATACGAAGCTAACATCGGAAAAAAGTGAAATGGGTAAGGGGGGCATGTTGCCCCCTGCAACCTCCCTGCTTGAGCTCACTATTAGATTTGGAGTAGGTGCGAAGTTGGGTGTAAGCAAAACTGCTCATAGATAACAAAAAAAAACTTTGTACTTAGTTCAGTTTGTAAGAATCAGTTCTTGATTCTTCTCAGGTCGACAGAGAAGGAGTTCCACAGACCAACAGCGTACACAAATAAAATGCACGACTTGGTCGCACGAACTTGCTCTATTGTGTGACAGTGGTCTAAGGGTTTGAGATTTTGATAAAAATAAATTTTTCAAAATTCTTAAATAAATACTTTAACTAATTTGAGCTGAAAAAAAAGTACGCCATTTTATTTCTTGGGTAAATTTGAATTTATGAGAATAAATTTATAAAAATCTGTGGAGCGGTTTTTGAGAAAAAAAGTTTTTTTTGAAAAACTTTTTGAAAAAAATTTTTAAAAAAAATTTAAAAACGCCAATTTATAGGTATTCAGCAAATACATTTATTTAAAATCTTTAGAAAAAAATTTAATAAGCAGTTTTTAAAATATTAATTTTTTAATTTTTTTTTTAAAAAATGCTTTTAAAAATACAAAAAAATATTTTTCAAAAATATTGGTATGCAATACAAATTGAGCTACCTACAGCTATATGTGTGTGAAATTTCGAAAGAATCGGTTGAGTCGTTTTCGAGTTAGTCGAAAGCAAAAAAAACGTTCCTATGGAAAGTACCGTTCTTAGCAATTTTTTAAAATTTTTTTTTTCAGCCATATGATTGGTCGTACCTAAAAACCAACACTGATTTTTTTAAATCGAAATCGTTAGAGCCGTTTTTGAGAAAAATAAGCTTTAACGTAACGGTTGTATGGCAGGTACCGTTATTTTTTGAGCTAAAAAAAAAATTTCAATTTCCCCTCTGTACAATACCTAAAAATGTCTATATACCAAGTTTGAAGCAATTCGGCCCACCCGTTTGGGCTGTAGGTCTCTATACATACAGACAGACAGACAGACAGACAGACAGACAGACAGACAGACAGACAGACAGACATACAGACGGACAGAATTTTTAGACCATCTTTTTTCGTCTTCGCTATCATCGTAATGTCATGTTTGATTGTTATCTCAAAACTTTTTTTTTCGACGAATGCATAACTTGCCTTATAGTACCTATAATCGCAAGTAAAAATTGTAGCTTTGAAACAACGTACTTACGTGTTGGTACAATAAGGATGTTGCTTCTATGCGATTGGGGAAAAATAATCTTTTCGTATAGGTACTCTGGTGTCCCCGTCTGCATCAAATTAAATAAAAACATTAGTAGGTACTTTACTATCTAGATAGCGTTGCAGCGGCATGTTATATGGTCAAAACAGATATGCATAATTTTCTGTGCAGTCAAAATAATTTACACAGGCTATTATGGGACATCCCCACCAAAAATATGCAGGGGTTGCAGTGAATGCACGATGTCTCTATTCCTAAATTGGATGCCTAGTTTCATTGCAGCCACAACAACAAACGAAAAAAATGCAAATAATTGCTATCTGGCATCACTTATTTTGACAGTACCTGTCCTTCTTCAAACAAAAGCAGCATGTATTCGCACGCACGAGTATCTTAAATTACACCAGTTTCGATAAAGTCGACACGGTTAAATTTTTTTGAACTGAAAAACTGTGCAGTAGGGTGCTAGCCAGACAACTTTAGAGAAGTAACAATATTGCATAAGGGGGACTGACTACGAAAAATAAGTTGATAGATAGATGGCTATTCACATTAGCGTAACTTTTTTGAAACTGGTGACACTAGTGCGTACGAATAGACAAAGAATAAAATATTTTTGACAGAAGTAGGCATCAAATTTTTCGAAGAATATGCACATCTGTTTTAGGTGCGTTGATGCATGCAGTCACGCGTGCATTCTGAATGCACATCTGTTTTCAGCAATATATATTACTTGCGTATTGAGAGATATGGTCAAACCGGCGGAGACTGTAAATAAACCGTATAACATTATTGAAAGCTACTAGTAGTTTTCTTTGACTTATACTATCAATATTGCAAAAAATTAGACTTCTGTACAGTAGTATCGGTAAGACGAGTGTTTTAGCCAGAGTAATTTTGATTTTTATTGGGAGGCAGCCGCCAGAGATAATCAGAATCCGAAGAGCACCGTATGTTTTGCCGATAGCGCATCACAAGTGATCCTCCCAGGTTAAGGTTTGGTTTGGTAGAATTTTATCATAATAGGTTTTATGAAGTTGGTAACTCCGGTTGATTATTGCTGCTGTTTGGTGAAATGTCATCTTTTTGTGTGTCATGCTCATGCTCTTCTTTGTGGTGAGTTTCTTCGGGTATGCACTTGTTTAATAAAGAATTAAGGTGGATAAGGGAATCGACGTTGCCAGCTGCCGAATTTTTGTTTACGTTAACACACAAGTGCCCGCGGCCGCGTGCAGTAAATACAGAGAAAAGCAGCCTTTGAGTCTTAAATTAATAGCTTGCCGCATAATTATTCGGTTGTTTTTAGTCAAGCTATCGTGTAGATAAATTGGTGCGTCGGATCCATTATCATAAACATCTTTAAGCAAAACTTGGCGTGCGTGTGTTTTACGAAAAGCGGCAATCGCTTTTACAACTTTATATTTCTCATGCGCGGAGAAAAACTTAATAATAACGGTGGAATCTTGCCTTGGCCTTGATCGAAAATTTGCTTATTTGTGGCGGTTGAATGTTAAGTGACAAAGAAAGTTGAAAGTTGAAAATTTAGAATGAAAGTGTTTTTAAGATTTTCATCCGGGATAAAAGGAATACCAATAAGTATCGCGTCAGATGCCAAGCACTTAATTTTGAAATTTTCAAATTGGTTCTTGAGAGACATCAGTTTTTAATGTTAAAGTTTTCGTGCGAATTTGACATTATCAGTAGTTGAATGTTGCATTTTAGTTTTTATATTTTCTATTTCACCGCTCAACCTTTCAATGTAAATGTAGCAACTTTCCAAAGCTGTGACGCGTTCTTGGAGTTGTTGGACGTTTTTGTAAATTGAATCGAATTTTTGGTTGATGTTATTTTCGATGGAGTTTATCTTACACGTTAAATTATATTCGATCGTCGACAATTTAACTAAGATAGACTTACCTAGCGATTCATATTTTTTGAATAATTTTGTGTAGTTGTTGCTGGATGCCGCTGGTTTTGGTTTTGCTGATATTGTTGTTCCTGGAGGTTTTGGAGATGGTGTTGTTGCAGTAGTTGTTGATTTTAAATTTGTTGCTGTTGTTGGTTTTGTGTTAGAAGTTGCTGGTGATGATGGCGAATTTGAGGGACTATTGAGAGCTTTGTGTAGCCGCTTATTATGAGAGCTCGGATTCATAATTGTATTAGTGATAGGGAAAAACGGATTTTTAAAGTATATAAGATTTTGTTCAAATTAATTTACGGAGATTTTAAACTTTGATTTGTCTATAATTGAATAGAAAAAACACGACTTTCTCAATTTCAATATTTTACAGGTTAAAATTTTAAAAAACCTGGCACAGTATGGGGTTATTGAATAACAGCACTTATAAACACGTCTGTTCACCAAGACAAGAGAATGCGAACGGTAAACAATTTAAACTTCGTCATGCATAGAGCTAAAACTAGAAGTTTTGTTTGCGCATCATTTTCGCACCGTTATTTAAAGATACTAAAAAAATAAAATGCACGACTGGGTCGCACGTACTTGCTCTGTGGGTGCAATAGTATCTACGATGAAAACAAACTTTTCGATCAATGAGAACAACTCATTTTTGAAAAATTTGGTCAAACCTAAAAAATGTTGACTAAAACTGGAAAAACCGATATACGAAAGATAACGTTAAGAAAACTTTAATATTTAAAATTATGATGTCATCTTTTGGGTGTTGTAAATGATACAAATGTCCACTTATGACCAAATTAATAAATTTGTTAAAACCAATTTCCGCTATTATCATGTGTAGCCAAAAACTAAAAATGCAGTTTTGTTTGAAGTATTCTATGTATGTTACATACAAAGTTTCATAAAAATCGGGGGAGCCTTTTTTGAGTAAATTAGAAAAAACGAAAACAATTGGCCAAAATCTAATGGCTCTTTGTATAGGAGCCACCATTTAAAAAAAAGAGACTGAAAAAAAAAATCAATGCCATCTGATAGGAAGCTGAAAGAAACTATACCAAACAAAGTTTGAGTGAATTCGATGCAACCGTTGACAACTTATGGCCATTTGAAAAAAAGACGTTAAGACCAGATCTCCGTTATTAGCATTTTTTGCCAAAAACTAAAAACGCAGTTCTCTTAAGAACACTAAAAGAATATATCACACAAAGTTTAATCAAATTTATTAGAGCCATTTTTGAGCAAATTAGAAAAAACTAAAAAAAGTTGGCTAAAACTGAACGGCTCGTTGTATGGGAGCCACTATTTGGAAAGGCTTCACTGAAAAATGTATAAAGCCATTCTATAGAACACTACAAAGAACTATGCCAAACGAAGTTTGAGTCAATTCAATCAAGCCGTTGCGAACTTATGGCCATTTGAAAAAAAGCCGTTTAAACCTGATTTTCGTTAAGATCATTTAAGCCAAAAACAAAAAACGCTTTTTTATTAGAAATATCTTACGTAAGTTAAATTCTGAGCTTAATCAAAATTGTTAGAGCCGTTTTCGAGCAAATCCAAAATAAAAAAAAACGTTACTTGAAAGGTACCAGTTTGAGCCGGGCTAAAACGAAATAAAAAAAACCTCGACAATGGTTTTTCTTCAAACTGCTATATACCAAGTTTGAAGAAAATCCGTCAAGCCTTTTAGGCTGTAGCATGACGTGAAAAACCGCACAACCGCACAGACGCACAGGCAGACCGACGGACGGTATGGCGAAAACCACTTTTTTGGGCTTCTCTATCATCGTAATGTCATGTTTGATTAAAACCTCTATTTTTTTTTTCTGCACGAAACCAATACTTGCCCTATAGAGCAAGTAAAAAAACTACGTTAAATAGTCACAAAACGATTTCCTCAAAATGCTTATCCCGACTAGTATACCTATTTTTTTTTCTTTTTGATAAAAAAAAATTAATTAAAAAATTAATTAAAATCCGTTGTATGGTGAATTTGTGATAAATATGGAATTATTTGTAATTTCTTTGTTCCCCTTAAGACGAGATTTATATTGATGATACATAAATAGCATTCGATTAATTGGTAATAATTATTTTATATAATAGATCAAAAGATTTGATAAATGAATAAGACCGCTACAACTGTATGGATTGACGTATTTTTCGTCAGAAAATATACTTGTTTTTGATTTATTTCTGCGAAATATGTCCGCCATATCAAGATAATTATTTTTTCCAAACATTCGGCAGACAGAGTATTTTTATTATTATTATTATTATTATTATGAAGCTTGAAATTTCATTGGCGTAGGTAGCCATTTAATTTGATTTAACTTTCTCAAAACCATGTAGGAGTCTATGATGAGCCATCGAATAGATTAAAATGCTAACAAAAAACAATTCCTAACCTTTTTGCAAGCTCCGGGCCAGTGTTATTGTTTTAACATCAAATAGGAGAGTGTGTTGGAAAGAACATCAATGCCTTTATTTCCTCGCCATTTAAAATGCTGACAACCATTATGTATGAAATTTTCAAGAAAACTTATAAACGAACCTTACCTGTTAAATCAAGTTGACGTCATCCAAAAAAAATAATCTTTTTTATTGTTTTTTTTTTTTGTATTTACTTTTCCTAGACAAAAAAAAACAGTTTTTCTTTCAGGTGGAAGTTTTTTGTTTTTACAAAATACAAAGAACAATTGATTGTAGCCGACGCTACGCGACGACAAGTGACAAAATTGGAAACAGAAAAAAAAACAATTTGGTTACTTGAGGGGCTTATTAAATGAAGCCATTACCTATTCCATTCCCGAAAAGATTTCATTTCAACGAAATCCTGCTTAAGACAATTCAGTCCAAAATGTCTATAAGCTTTAAAACTTGTTTTCACAAATGGGCAATGGGCATGGCCATTATTTTAAATTCAAAACCATCTTCCTGACCTGCCTGATTTATTGCTTTGTTTTCTATGTATTTCTAAATCTGTGATATTTGCATTTCGACGAAATCCCTCGGGATTTAAAGTGGTTTCATTTTGGTAACTTTTGGTGAATAATGGTTGTTTTCTTAACGTCTCAAATTATTTTTAGCCTCTATTTGAAAATAAATCTTGTAACCTGTACAAAAGTGATACCTTAACTTAATAAGCACAGCATTGAATGGGGGTATCTTTAAGGAAAGGAGAAACGGGATTGTTTCCATACCCATAACAACAGAAACCAAAAAAAATTTTAGTTTCTATAGTCACGCGCCGAATTCTATTGAAATGGTAGCCTGTGGCTAATGGAGACCATAAAAATGATTATTATCCTTCTCAAACATCAACAGGAAATATTTGAGTTCGGTGAGTACATAATTTTTACTTGCGGTTAAAGGATTTACAAGGAGTTATGTAGTCGGACAAGAAATAATACCGCTCAAAGATAACATTACTAGGAAAGAGAAGATGTCTTTTCATCTGTATGTACTGAACAGTGTTCATCAGGTTGTGTCAGAGATAAAATAAAATCCAAGATTTGGTTGCACGAACTTGCTTTGTAATGATACAAAAAAATTCGTTTTACCAACGGGACTGGAAGGACGGAGTTATTGTGAAGTTACCAAACAAAGGGAACCTCATAAACTGTAATAACTGGCGCAGTATCACCATTTTTTCGGAAATTAATGGCAACCATTGTTTTCGAGTTGATAAAATCAAGTGTCGAGTCTACCCTCAAGAGACACCCAGCGGAGTTTCGTAGTGGCCAATCGTGCGTCGACCGCATTTCAACACCTTTTTTTATAAAGTGCGCGCACTAAAAGGGTAAAGGGGTTGTTAACATCCTTAAGATGTTTAAACACAGAGCGAGTGTTAGGAAAAAAGGGAAGGATTCAATAGGAGATATCGATGCATATAGGTTTTGAAGCTTTGAATGTTAAAATGGGAGGGAAAGCATTCCACATTCTCATGGTGCGGCTGAAGAAAGACTACCTGTATTTGACAGCACGTCTGAAGTTAGGCTCATTTCTTGCAGTGCGGGTATAGCAGTTGAATTGTTTAAGGGGAGGAAGAGGTTTCACTAGAGCACTGTTTATGGAAGTTAAGTAGCGATAAAACAAAGTTAGACAAGAAACATTATGGTGATGTTCAAGTAAAACAAATGTCTCGGTAATGGGTCTTTCACCTATCAATTTTAAGGCTCTTTTTGGAATCCTATCCAGGAGGTGCAAGTGAGTGACAGGAGAACCTGCCTAGATATGATAGATAAGATTTTGCTAAGTTTTTGACCTCGAAGGCCCTGTGGAAAAAGAGGTTATGGGGGAGGAGGGTGGGGACTGCAAATTTTTCGACTTTGTCCAGGTTTTCCACTTTTTTGTAAAGGGTGTTTTTTTAGACTTGAAGAATTTAAGAATTAGAAGAGGTGTATATTTATAATGAGATTTGTGTTACTTAATCTTAAAAAAGGACTGTAACAGTAACCCTACATACAATTCTTTCAATCTGTTTCTAATGTGAAATGCTTACTATGGAAACCCTGTAAGAGCTTTTGTATGAAAAGCACTTACGGAAAACAAAAGAGTGCGAACGAGAGACTATCTTTCTCGTACTGCCGATTTATGTTGGAAGCAGAATATAAGCATTTTGAGGCATTTTTGGCGACGTCAAATATGTGATTGTTTCACAAAAGGTTTGTAATACATATACCTAGAACGCAAAGCAGTTCGGTTTCGTCAATGGAAGTCCACTCGTGGATAGTGGCATAGGAGGAAGATTATGGTTAAACGGCAGAAGACAGTATTGAGTTTTTTGAAGCATTTTATTCAACACGGTTGGCAATGCTGTCTAGATCGGAATTCAATAAGCTTATCGTACGCTTGGGGTTCTGTCTTCAGGAAAACAATTTTATTTACAACGCGAATTGAACGGTCCAAAAGGTAACTTCTAGTAACGAAGAAAGGGTACGTCAAAACCAAATGCACGCATTTTCGATAAAAGAGCTTCATGCCAAACTCTATGGAATGCTTTTGAAATATCCAGTGCAATAATCTTTCTTTCTCCAAAACGATGTAAAATTTGGTTCCACTGTTCGTGAGATCAGCAGTGGACCTATTATTACGAAAACCATACCTTGAGAATCATACTTGAACAATCGTGTGAGTACCAATCACCGCTGTACCTAACATGTAGTTTTTGAGAAGGCGTTTACCCGGGTTTATCGGGTATCCCTGTGAAAATTGTCGTGGTTATTAAAGAGTCTTTCCACAACGTTTTGCACAATGGAAAGCTTTCCGAGTCTTTTCTTGTGCGGCAAGGAGTGAGACAAGGAGATGTCTTGTAATCAAATCTGTTTTTGCTAGCAATTGACGATGTGCTGAATCTGGACAACATATTTATAATGCCAAGGGAGAGCTGGATGGTCTTGGCAACAACTTGAGGGTCACTCTGCTCTGGTTTCCAGAGGGCACAGCAGCGTTCATGGAATTGATCGAGCTCGAGCAGATGAGGTGGTCATTCATCAAGGATCAGCCATTCACAGCTAACTCGCCGAAGTTTTCAAAATGATCAACATGATACAGGTTGAATTCTTGGACTTGATGATAGGGTTAATTTATTGAATTCAATGTATGTGCCCCATTAGGGTCTGTGAAGGGCATTGTTTTATCTCACTTTACATCAATATCTAATCACATATGGAGCAATTTGACTAATCGCATCACATTTAGGAAGATGCGGCCTGCCTACCACATACCCCGAACAAGGGAATAACCCCTTAACAAACAATGGATTGGCAATGGAGAACCACATACCTACATTTTCATTTTGGAAAGGTGGTGGGGTATGACTCCTGGATGGTTTCTAAGCTGAACCCGCCAATCTGGCCGACCCCTTTGACGGATTCAATGTAACCTTACTAATCATCAGCACCCTGCCCAGGTGGCATATAATCCAGAGTCTGGTTCCACGAAATCGACTTAGCCGTGCCTTTGCAGCTTATGATCGTCATCCCTCCCCTTTTCAACTTACTTACTTACTTAAGGTGGCGCAAACAGTCCATTGTGGACCACGGCCTCAACCAACATTCCTCGCCAGCTAGGCCGGTCCCTAGCCAGTGGCCTCCAGTTGCGCACACCAAGTTGGTTGAGGTCGTTTACCACTTGATCGCGCCACCTTAGATGGGGTCTTCCAGAACTGCGTCGGCCCTCCGGGTTGGAATTGAAGACTCGTCGGGCAGGAGCGTTTTCGTCCATACGCTCCACATGACCCAGCCATCTAAGCCGCTGAATTTTCAGCTTCTTAACCAAGTCAATGTCGCTGTATAGCCCGTACAGTTCGTCATTGAATCTTCTCCTCCATACTCCATTGATACATACAGGCCCGAATATCACCCGAAGAATCTTTCTCTCAAAGCACCCCAGCCTGTATTCATCCGATTGTGTCAGTGTCCACGCTTCTGCCCCATACAGCAGGACTGGGATGATAAGGGTCTTGTATAGTGTCTCCTTGGTCCTTTGAGAGAGGGCTTTACTACTAAGATGCCTTCTTAGCCCGAAGAAACAGCGATTGGCAAGAGTGATTCTTCGACTGATCTCTTCACTGATGTTGTTCTGAGAGGTTATAGTGGAACCCAAATAGACAAAGTCCTTGACAACCTCAAAGTTATATCTGTCCATTGTGACGTTTTGTCCCGAGGACAGCATATACTTTGTTTTATCTTCATTTACAGCCAGACCCATTCGAGCCGCTTCCTCTTCAATACTTGCGAATACCCCACTGAGAGCGCGCTTCGTTCTTCCAATAATGTCAATATCATTAGCATAGCCAAGTAATTGAACGGATCTAAAAAAAAATTGTACCGCTGGTGTTGACATGCGAGTTGCGTACGATTGCCTCAAGAATGATGTTGAAGAGGTTACATGACAGCGCGTCACCCTGTCGTAAGCCTTTCTCGACATTATATGAGTCGGTGGTGTTCTTACCAACCTTGACGGAGCAGCGAGAGTTCTCCATAGTCATCCTGCACAATCGAACGAGTTTGGCAGGGATGCCAAGAAGCGACATGGCTCTGTATAGCTCGTTCCTGTTTACGCTGTCAAAGGCGACTTTAAAATCGATAAAGAGGTGGTGAGTATCGATCTGGAATTCTTGGGTCTTTTCCAAAATCTGCCGAAGTGTGAAAATTTGGTCGACGGTTGACTTACCGGGTCTGAAACCACACTGATAGGGGCCAATCACTTCACGTGCGAAAGGGTTCAGACGTTCACACAGAATGGCCGACAAGATTTTATAGGCGACATTTAGTAGACTTATACCTCTGTAGTTGGCGCAGCCTAGAGTATCTCCTTTCTTGTGGATAGGGCACACAATGCTGAGGTTCCATTCGTCAGGCATACTTTCATCCGACCAGATTGTACAGATGAGTTGGTGTATGCTCCTCACCAAGTCATCTCCCGCTGCTTTGAAGAGTTCAGCCGTAAGGCCATCAGCTCCAGCAGCCTTGTTGGACTTTAGTTTAGATATTGCTATCCGAACTTCTTCTTGGTCGGGAGGACGGAAATTTTGTTCATCATCATCCAAATCGAATGGATCATTCTGCCTGACAGCGATTAGTTGGCTGTCTTCGCCGTTTAACAGTCTGCAGAAGTGTTCTTTCCAAATTCTCAGCACCGACTGTGTATCTACAACGACATTCCCACCCTCGTCTCTACATGCTTCCGCTCGGGCTTTGTAACCCTTGGACGAATGCTTTACCCTTTGGTAGAACTTTCGAACATTGCTTCTGCCGTAGCACCCCTCAATAGATTCAACCATTCGTTTTTCCAGTTCTTTTTTTTCTTCTGAAAAGCCGATGTTCCTCTTTCCTCTTTTGCTGGTATACCGCACGGAAAGCGCTCTTGGCAGCTCTAGTTCTGGCGTTCAGAACTGCATGATAGGCTTCGTCTTTGGCCAAGTGTGCGAGCCTGCACTCATCATCGAACCAGGTGTTTCGTTGTGGTCGCCTAATGAAACCCAAAACATCCGTGGCAGCGGTTTTGATGGCCATTTTGCAATGTTGCCACTGGGCCTCTGGGTTTGGCGCAGGCGCCGGGCTTGTCAAGAGATAAGAGGAGACATGATTGGCAAAGGTTGTGGCGGTCTCTTGCGATTGCAACTTCGCAACATCAAACTTTCTCACAGTGGATGTTCGATACTGCGGACTGGTGGAGATCCGCATTCGCACTTTAGCTACAACAAGGTAGTGGTCCGAGTCTATGTTGGCCCCTCGGAAAGTGCGGACATCCATGACATTGGAGGCATGTCTGCTATCAATCGCAATGTGATCAATTTGGTTGACGGTATTTTGATCAGGAGACCGCCAGGTCCCCTTGTGTATATTGAGGTGTGGGAAGTATGTGCTAGCTAAGATGACACTTCGCCCCGCAGCAAAGTCGATTAGCCTGTGTCCGTTACCGGAAGTGTTGTCGTGCAGGCTATGCTTTCCGACTGTCGAGCCAAAGTTACCCTCCTTTCCGATTTTGGCGTTGAAGTCACCAAGAATAAACTTAGTGTCGTACTTCGGGCATTCATCATACGTCTTCTCGAGAAGATCGTAGAATTCTTCTTTGGTCGTGTCATCTTTTTCCTCTGTGGGGGCGTGGACGCAGATCAGCGAGATGTTGCTGAATTTGGATTTAATGCGGATTGTGACAATGCGTTCGCTTATGCCACGAAACCCCAAGACTTCTTGCCTAAGCCTTCCTCTTATCACAAATCCGCATCCAAATAGCCGCTGGTTTCTTGCCCTGTAGCACTTGCCGTAGTAGATGTCACAGTTTTTCATCCTCCTTGTGCCTTCGCCATCCCATCGCACTTCTTGGATGGCTGTGATGTCGGCTTTGACACCATCTAGGGCTTCCACTAATTGTTCGGCTGCACGTGGTCTGTTAAGGGTCCGGACATTCCACGTGCAGAACCGAAATTCGTTGTCCTTGTTTCGTTTGCTAGGGTCGTCATCAGTAGGGTCATCCATATCCGAGGCAGTTGGTTGTTTCGGAACTATTATTTTTTTACGTGGTAGGGAAGTTACCCCGACGCACAACCCCCAACCTGGGGGACCAGGCCCTATGCTGTTCTCCTTGGACAAAAGGAGCTGGAGAAATCCAGAGTCAGTAACCCACTACGGGGATGTGAGAGCTGCCGTTGGTCCTATATGGGCTCATCCGCCACCTTCTCTATTTCACTACCCTGACTAATAGTAGTGAAAGGACCCAAAGACCTGAGCTCCGAATATGTCGAAGTAGCTCAATGGGGTGCCTACCATATTGTCTGTAAGCGTCGCCGTTGATTCACTTAATTGGAAGCTCATCCGCCGCTCGCTTGCTTTCTGAGGGGTTCGTACAGAATAAACTGCTACCCAACAAGAGAGACAGAGGAGTTTTATGGCAGGGCAATTATAGTGTTGCTATTTTTCTGTGATCAACACTCGCGCTTATAAGTTCAGCAAGTCAAGTCCGGGTGGACAAGACCAGTACCCGATGGCTACCACTTGGAGGTAAAATAAGCACAATTGATGCGTATGAGACAGTTGCAACGCTGGGCATCGCCATGTTGATACCAATCAGGGCCTACCCTATTCATACAGCACCCAGCCATCATCCCCTTTTCAACTTGAACAATTAAAAGTTTGGCAGAGGAACCATCTGAGAATAATACACCTATGTTGAGGCCTATGTTTTTTTTTGAAGAACTCCTATGCTACACCCGCTAACTGAGCCAACTCTTTGACATACCAAGTGTACCTTATCAAACCAGCAACCTGCCTATAGATAGCATAAAATTTAGAGAACGGTTACATAAATTTGGCATAGGGGTTGCTTGGCAGATTGAGTCGTCTTCCAGGAGATCGCTAGCTCATCCCGTCCTTTTTAATTCCTTTCAATTGGAGCGCTTAGGTTTTGGTGGCCATTTTGTTTTGGTTGATATTTAGTTTAGTTTAGTCATTGACGCCAAATCAGCATGGCCAGTCACTGTTTAGATTTTATCATCAAAATAAGTAGTGCGGCAATCATTGCTGGAGTTGCTTCCATTTTACGGCAGCCCTCCACTCTTCAGTCGATTCTTCAACGTTTCGTGGCCAAATTTAAGACTACGACGAAACACAGTTTGGCAATAAACCACCAATCAACTTTTTTTAAAACCAACTTTGGTGAGTCGCTCAGACCATTAATGCTAGAAATTTTTTTTTGTGGAAAGGATACCTCAGGACTTCGAAATGAAATCTCAAAGTATTTTTTTTAATTTAACAAATTTTATTCTCCGGGCAATCACCCAATTACCTTTTTTTTGAACATTTTTTCAGTGACTTTGCTTGCCGTCCCCTTTAAGAAAAACAAATATTTTATAAATATTGTCGGGGAATGTTTTAAAAGAAAATATTTGGGGTACTAAGTATGTGTTTGTACTTTTTTATCATTGATATTTTTTAACTTGAGAAATCAAAACTCATACCTACATATGAATTTTTTTTTTTTAAGAGAGGAATTTTTGTTCTTTGGTAAATAAACAATAAGGTCCTTTAAAGACGTAAGAAGTTCAAACTGTCTGGCTTTGCATTCTGCGGCTTGCTTTGATTGATTTTTGTTAAACTCAAATCAAAATTAATTTTTAAGAATGTGAACCTTCGTGGACATAGGACATTGATTGAACTCCATTTTAAAATGGTAAAGGGGTAGATATTTGTTTCATTTTAACATGCAATTATAGGTCCAATAAAAAAAAAAGTTAGGATAGCAATCAAACAGTTAGTTATTCCTTGCTAACGATGCATGGCATTTCAGACAATTTTTTTGAAAAAAAAAAGAAAAAAAAGTTGTGAAAAAAATTAAACAAGCGTGGGGATGCCGCTATCTTATGTGACCGAAAAATGCCTACTAATCCCTAAGCTGGATGAATGTAGGTACAAAACGCTTGGGAGTTCATTTTTCACCATTAGGTATATGAATCAAAATTGACTGTTTGGTGCGGTTTACATGCTGGTGGCATCATCGGTCATTATATCTTTCGAATAGGAGAAGGAACTGCCGTTACGGTGAACGGCAAGCGAGCCATGCTGACTGTTTTTTTTTTTTTTTTTTTTTTTTTTTTTTTTTTTTTACAAAAATTAATCAGCTAAACATTAACGACATTTGCTTCCAACAAGATGGTGCAACTTGCCACAGCGCGCTTACCCATCAACTTATTGCAAAATCAATTTGGTAAAAACTAACTGCCCCCCTTGTTCTAATGGACTATGTAGCTCATAGTCGCGGCAGACTTTCGCCGGATATCATATTTTTATAATACATGCCATGAAATCATCAACCAGATTATAATAATAAATTCCGACAATAAATATCTGTCTTGTAAAGGGTGTTTTTTTTAGACGTGTTTTTTTAATCTGGCAATACTTTTTTCGGAGTTGGTCTCTTTGACAGCTGTCACTTGGCAGTTTGGTTTGTCAGTTTGGTTTGGCATTTCATAATGAATAGACTTAAGGCTGAACTACAATGGGCAGAATCAAACGGATGCTAGTGTCAAAGCCGAACACGCTACCCGTAATGGACGGATTGCCGTGGAAGGAAAACATGTAAATATTTTCCTCTGAACAATCATATGAGATATGACTGTGAAGCAGAGAGGGCATATATAAAAAAAAAATTCATATATTCCTTCTGTTGTGAAGTCACACACAAAGTCAGCATACATCTTACTCTCCCACTCACTCTCATATACATTCACAGTCAGATCGATGTAAATTTTCGTCCGTAAAGTTCGATAGCGAGCGCAGTTTACGTTCGTAAATTAAACTGATCGAAATTTGGCGAAACGGAGCAATCCGCTATTTCGGGCGCAAGATACGAATTGCTTGGTCTCGCATAATTACGGACGGGCCCGTCCCCTCTGTTTCGACTATTTTAGTTCAGCCTTTACTCCTTAACAACTTCTGCAAACCGTGCAAATTTATTGCCAAAATAATGGTTCGGTTCGCACGACGTATCATAGACATAGAGACATTATTTTCAGAACAAAGTTGTTATTCAAATTAATTTTTGTATTGGAAACTGGCACCCTACAATGACCTAACATTTCTAAGAAATAAAAGGTCATCCTCATTAAAAGAAACAAAACAAAACACTTATGAATGTACAAATAACAAGCCCAATTTAAATTGAACATCTCCATTCCCACCAATACATTTTCGAATAAATTAAAAAAAATGTCTGCAAGGATGAGTAATAAATATTTATTTATTCTATTTTTTGTTTAAATAAGTAGGTACTTGGCAAATACACCTGGAGTAGGGAGGCAGTATCTATCCTGATTTTTCCAAGATTTTTGCCTATATTTATATGGGTTTTTTCCTATACCTGTTGCGTTCTTATATGTATACCTAAATCAAAACCAAATCATTTTTGATCGTTGTAATTTAAAATAAAAAGATCAGATTTTACTTTAAGAAATCCTAAAATTTTAGAAAAAGTTAATAAATTTTTTTCTAGTAAATTTTTACTAACCACATTTTTACCAATTATGCATAAGACCAGCATCTAGACATGTGTGGCATATTTTATTAAAACCCAGATTTTATAGATTTTTCCCGCTCTCACATGCAAACAAACCACTGTGCGAAGTTACCATACAGCACGCTTAATCCACCAATTAATTTCAAAATCAATTTTGTGATAACTTCTTCAATGGCGGCGGTAGTTATTTTATTTACTTTACATCAAATGTTGTTGATTTTGCTTCCCATGGCAAAAATCCCAAAGACAAAAACCACTCGAATCTGTTCAATCAAGTGTTTGTGAACTTCGTCCATAGATGGCGCACCTAACGTTCTGCTTATTAAGAGTACTATAGTTTATAAATACAATGTCTATGCCTAAGCGACCGAAGTCATTGTATATATTATAAACTATAGTACTATCACCTGAGGTGCGCCATCTATCGACGAAAAACTAAGCTCGAGATTACCATGGGAAGCAACAACAACAATTAAAATGGTGGAAATTGTTGTTGTTGTATCTCCCATGGTATTCTCGAGCTTAGTTTTTCGTCGATAGATGGCGCACCTCAAGTGGGAATACTATAGTTTATATATACAATGCCGAAGTAAATTTAGTAAAGATAACGGTACATAGGATAGATAGAACAAAGGAAATGAACTGATGATTAGCGGTACGCAAAAGTATTTATTAGGTATTACAAGATTTATTCGTCAATGGGAAAAAGCGGCCTTAATTTCACATTTTCATACAAATAAAGTAATGTCTTTCAATTTTTTTTCAAAAGCATAAATGCGGCCTTCTTTCCATGTTTGCATGATGTCTTATTTCTGCACTTATCCGGAAATAACACCCGTTGGGCATTATTTCCATTTTTTATGGAACTATAATGCCTCATTTTGAATGCGGCCTTATTTCGTCGGGGGTTATTCCACGTCACCATTTTTATTCACCTTTATACTCGTAATATATTCAATTTTATCATTATTTAAACAAAAACACCGCCAACTCTTATGGTTGTGTCTACATTTTTTATGAACATCACATCATCCTCATCCTTATGATGTACATCGCACAAATCCATTTTTCCTAATCACGCAATGGCCCACATAGTGAAACCAACAAAACTCGCCAGCTTATTTAATTATTATCCTGTTCCTGCCTCATAGTATGCCACGTGTGTAATACAATAACACTAAAGACGTCATCTGGAGCTCCTTGATCTCTGGTGTCTAACAACATAATCCCAGTTAAATTATGTTTCTTTCATTAAACTAACCCTATACTAAATAAAATTCCATTGACCTTACTTTGTTTTGTGTAAATTAATTTTGTTTTCAGGATCAGGACACACCAAATAAAGCAAGCTAAGTGTTTATCCCAGGAAATGAGTTGGCAAAAGAGGGTTCGGGTTCTAGCAAAATGTTTTAACCTAAATTGTGAAAAATCTCTAAAAGACCTAGGAAATTAAATTTATCAGGCTTTTTTCCTTAAATCAGGATGTCTCCATGCTCAAGAGTATGTTGTGTATGTACTTGTACATACATCCACGACCATTCAAGTGATGAACCTATTTACTCTTACTTAACTTTTGTAACATCGTTCACGTCAACTTGGCTTTTTAAATCTGTTTCATTTGAACTTTAAAGTATAACACAATTATTACACTGGAAGTGACTAAAAAAAACTTTATTGAGTTTGTCGATGCTTTTTTGCCTCATTTTTCTACATGATGGTGGTGTGGCAGACAGCATCAAAGTGCTTTGCAAACATACATACGTTTCAAAACTTGTGTGTTAACATGTCGTTCCTGCAGATATTGGACCGATGATGGATGCTTGGATTTGGAAATGGCATGTCTGCAGTAATATAAGCCTACATGTATAGGTATGAACAGAAAACCGATATCGACCGAGTCAATAAATACATTTGTATTCATAAATTGCTATAGAAAGGTAAAGGGCGTTTTTAAGAGGTATAGAAACATAAAAATTTATTTGAATATGAATTCTGGCAAATGGCCTCCGCGGATTGGTCAGGCGTATAGTCCAACCTAGGAGCTCAATTTTCGATAATTTTTTGCAGCATTTGGGGTCGTAATAACGCGGCGAAAAGTCGTCAATCATCTCTGGCTTATCGGTGAAGACTAGCGACTTTACATGCTTAGACAGAAAATGGTCTAGACTTGTTAAATCGCAAGATCTTAGAGGCAAACTCACAGGTCCAAATTGCGAGATTACGCGCCCATCACCAAATGTTTTCTTCAACAAATAAATTGTGGCACGCGCTATGTGCAGGGCCGCATTTTATGGAAAACATATAGGACTACAACTCTAGGGCCTTCATTAAAGAGGGGGCTCCACAATAGAGCCTTCGGAAAAAAATCTTCCAAATTTCTACGAGTAAACTCTAGTAAACAAGTTTTAATATTTTTTTTTTTTTGCTGTTATACGTTTTAGCTGTAGCTGTAACGAGTATATAATGCTCTAGCTCGCAGCTTCCCAGTTCTTTTCATTTTATATGAAAAATAAATTGTTATGCGAGTAAGTTAATGTCCACTCAAAACACCATCAAACTCAGTGGAGAAGGCTTCAGTGACTGGAAGCATGGATCCGTATCATCATGAACATCCAAAACAATAGCGCAAAACTGATCAATATACGTATAATCCACGCATGAGGACAAGAAATTTGAGGTTGAATCCGCTCGATTATAATAGGTAAAAGCACAAGGCGCAAATCTGTCATCGAAAGAGAAATTCAAAGCACCCGGATTCATCCCAGTGGTCGTCGACCAGCTTTGTTTTCTCTGACTGAAATATTGCACGTATGAACAACCTGTACGTTCAAAATTTGGATTTCTTAATCGCATTGCAAAGATGGATGCCTAAAATTTGCACGCTGCAGCAGAGTCATTGGTGAAAGTGTCCATAGATGATTTAGACTGCTCAATTTGTATCTTTGATCGACGTGTACAAAATGGACTATGAAAAAGACCAATCTCAGGAGCACCCTTTTTCAAAAATGAAAATCATAGAAAATAGCCAGAGATGCACGATGGGACAAAACCGTCTATCAGGCCCTATTTCTTTGCTGCCCCAAGGCCTCCAGACCTTGAAATCCAGCCCTAGCTATTGAACATGTTGCACCGCTTGCGTATTGTTGTATAACTACAGCTCCAGCACATCAAGGCGCTTAAATTCAGGGACGAAAAGGTCATTGAGCATGGTCAGTTAGTTCTTCTAGATGAACCCCCGCAGCGTCTAAGCAACGGCTTGAGGATTTATCTGCACTCTAAATGCGGCAGTTTGGCTTATTGAAACCAACCATTCGACCCGAAATGCGTTACTACATCGATCGTTGAACGAAATGTTCTTGTGAAAATGAAAATCAGGATCAATAGTCATATCGTGTTGAGCCCAATCACCGAATGTACTCTGCCGCGCAGCAGAGTGGTCGTGTACGTGTGGTTTCAATTCTCGCATGAGTAAGTAAAGCAGCAAACCGTGATCTCCCTGTTGTGCACGATGGCGGATGAACTCATTCGGGGCCTCTTCGATGCTCCCCTCTACAACAACAATACCTTCTTCGGTACGCACTGTAAGACCACTCAGATGATAAATATTATTCTTTAAGGTAAAAGTGATGCAAAAACGTTTCATCGTTAATCAAACTCATTGCACTGATTTATGATTGTATCGATCATTAAATTGGCGTAGTGCATGTTTTTCGGAATAAATCAATTCATGATGAAATGGCCAACCAAATAAAGATAAAAACACATGGCAGATGCCAAAATGGCTGTCAATGAAAACAGTGCTGATAACTCAAAGTTGTAACCTACCTCTAAAAAAACCACCCTTTACGTAGATATGAAAAAATACAAAGATATTGACATTTATGTTGTAAAAGTGTATGAGCGGAGAGCTCAATGACACTATAGCAAAACAGTCTTTTCAATTGAATTCACAAGTCAAAAGGCAAGTTGGAAGACCAAAGAAAACCTATAGGTCAAATTTTTTGAAGGTAGCTGAGGTTAGAGATGGAAGGATCTTGATGTTTCGCCATGATTTAGGAGAAATTAGAGTATTGATGCAGCAGTTTCCGTAAACCGGAACCGGTCGAATTTCAACCCGTGTGCAATGTACATAGATCACTGGTTTTTTTAGGTTTTTTTTTTTTGAAAGTTTCATAGATTTAATATTTAAATTTGGAATACTTACAGGCTTTAAGTTGGGCAACAGTATGAGTAACAGCCTTAAAGGGTTAAAGGGCTTTCAAACAGATAAAGTGATATCTAAAGTGAAGAAATCAATCATCAACGGGCCCCTTTAACGCCTTTTCGTGGAATTTATTACATCAAAGTAAATCGTTTTCAATCAACTTATGTAGCCGAAAAAGAAGTTTCTACTCAGTTACTGTTAAATCTTGAAATTGTTCAAAGCTTGAAGTATCATATTTTATTTTGCTAAATTTTGTGACACAATTATTATAACTCTTGGCAACTACAAAGGCTCTCTCCTATTATTCCAAGTACACTCGAAGTTTTTTCCATGAGACTTTTATTCTTTATGTATACGATTGATATCGAGAAAGCATTTGTATCCGTTAGATATGCTAAGTAAATTGAAATAGGTATTCATACCAAATTAACTTTTCCCTTTAAAAAAGCACTCTCCACTTAAAAGCCTTCCCTGGAAGGATGCCCTTGACTTTCATTCGTAACACGCACCTACAGTGGTTTATATTTCTTGCGGTCCTTCCCACTTGAAGTTTGCTTAGGAATTTTTAGGGCATCAAAACAAACACAAAAACCACCATTGTGTGGTTAAGATAAAATTAATGCGTGGTTCGCCCAAATTTTTGATTTCTTCCCGTTCTTTTTAAATAATTTTCTCATTAAAATCCTACCGCATAAGGCATTGGAATGTGTACTTTTGGCTTATTTCTTCTTTGAACAAAGTATAAAATCTATGTATAAGATATCTTAAGTAGAATAATAAGAATATTGCATCCCAGAAAATGTCCACCCACTTAGGGCGACGCAGTTATTTTTATGTCACTCAAATCGTGGAAAAATAGCACCAAATTGGATTTCTTTTTTCATGGTGTCTCTGATTTGATCCGCCCGTTCGCCGTTCGTGTCTCCTTGGTTGCGAGGAATGTACTTGGCAGACTTTTTGCGGCTTCATGACACGTTTTAAAACAAAACATCAGCGGGTCCTGCTTTACGAAGATAGGTATGGCAAAGCAGGTGCTCTAAGTGCTGCCAAAATCATGATAGAAGCTATCAGAGTCAGGCTCATTTTTGTATTCTAAAATTCTTTTCATTTAAAATGGCTCATACGACTAAGGGGCCAGTTATAGCTATCATTTAAATTCATCCTTGAAAATTTTGATTGTTGATTTTAAGACAATTTAACAAACAGAACTGGGTTTTATTGGTGTCAAAATAAAGATAATGAATTTTAGAATTTTTTTAATGCATAAAATATCTTATATTTACTAATTCTTCTCTTAAAATCCAATTTTATTATTCAAGTGACAGAAATCGATTTCAATGAACAACTGATTTTTGTTTCTCGTATTTGGAACGCAATCGTTTCAATGAATGTGTTCGATTCTCTTTCTATTCTCATCTGTCAATTTTTATTTAAATGATCAACCTTAACCTCGAAATAGTTTTGGTCGTAATTTTGTATGGTTTTCAAGCTCTTGTCGCCATCTTTTTTTTATTTTGTGTTGTCCATTTCATGTAATTCCCGAAATATTTAATTAAATATTTTTAATAAAAATAAAAAGCAACAGCTACATATATTTAATTTTTAATCGTGGTATATTTGTAATTGTCCGGTCAATCCAAATAACTCAATTGTGGTGCTCTGTTTAGTTTGGTGCTGTGTGGAGTTGGTGCTAATTGTTGTTTTTTCTTTTTTTTTTTTTTCTTTGAAATTTGGTCTATATGCCTTTTCTAATGCTAGGGATATGTTCTTAATGGCAGCAATAAAATTATTCATTTGAAAAAAAGAAATGAATCTCCCAAAGACGAGTACGAAGTCCACGATCTGAAGTTCCTATTGGCTCGTCCTTGAAAGACTTCCTTATTAAAATGCATAATTGTAATTGCTGCTAGTAAGGATACATCTCTAGGATGAAAAAATGTTTGATCCCTATAGGCTTTGTTGTTTGGAAGAAAGGTGCAAATCCATCAAATTTTTCTTTCAAAATCGGACCTCTTCATGAAAAAGTCATGAAAGTGCGAAATGTATATAACCTTTTCTTCCAAACCACAAGGCCTACAAAGATGAATGGTATATATTCTGATTTGGTTGCTTATGCTCATGAAAGTTGCCTTTAAAGTTTTTGATTCTGAGGATATTTTCAAAATTTGACTCACAAGAACAACACACCGAACTTGTGAAATTCCATTAAATGTACATACCTACTTGGTTCTTGGAGTCAAATTTTGAAATTGTCATTTCATTTGAATGACAGGGCTTTCCACTGAAAGTAGTTTTTCAATGATTGCTATAACCGACTTGTCAGTGAAAATATAAAACGTTCCACTGATTATGTCTCAATGATGCATTTCAATGATAGCTATAACTGGCCCCTAAGATGGTGAAATTTTTTAAACACAAAGTTGATTTTCAGAAAAATTAAACTGTTGAAGAGGTATTGTAACTACATAACAGTATAATTGAATTTTACAATGCGGAATATTTCACTCAGTTTTGGGAAAGATTTTGTTTGTTTTTCACAGAAATGGTTTATTTTTTAATTTGCTGCAGATAAAGTTGTACACAAATTATAGTGGTTCAGCACTGAAACTGCGTTTTTAATTAGGTGGATGAACTTTTTTTTAATAAATGGAAATTGGTCGGTTAACTCTTAAACCACCGTTTAAACTTTGATTATGCAAACAAGCCGAGGTAAATCATTTTTAAATTTTGAATACTATACAACTGACAATTAAACACAATTTTTAATTTGATTACCTTATAATTTGTATAATTTGAAAATCGCTCGATTTCATTATTCGTATATATGTATTTTAATTAGGTTTTCTTTGCTTTATTTCCATAAGAGTAAGGAAATTAGGCCAATTTGGGCAGCATCATTAATCCTTCATATAGAGCTGATACACATTCTGAAACCCACTATTGCCGGAATAGCTTTTATAGCTCAAGTCGGTGCCGAACCTGCCTGTAGGCAAAACAGGCAATTGTCTAAGGCGGCACTCCTATGAGGGCCGCACTTTGACTTACGCGGAAAAATCATTACATTTATTTCAATGTAAAGAAGGGTAAACGCATACACACATTCAAGTTTGTATTGTCAACGGTAATCTCGAGTTTTATGAAAATAAATATTCTTTCAAAACTACTTCAATCAAAATAAGTGGACTTATTAACTTGTTTGGAGCATTTAAATAAACTCCAGCAGTAGTTTCAGATAAACCGTTTCCAGGAATTTTTGTTTGAAATATTATGCAAGGTGGGCAAAAAGAAATCACCTTACTGTTTTGACATTTGTGGACTAGACAGATGCAGAATACAAGTGAACAAGCCATGGAGTGATACATGAACCGACATGAACCGATATTCTGAAGGCGGCGTTTTGCACTGGCCCGCAAGATCGCCCGATTTAACCGTTTCAGACTTTTTTTTGTGGGGTTTTTTGAAGTCCCGTGTTTACGTGAACAAGCCCAAGACTCTGGAAGCCCTCAAGGACAACATTCGACACGATTGCGAGAATCTGTCGCCCGGAGTTCTTACTGAAGTGATGAAAAATGCCATAAAACCAGCAATCAATTGTGAGAATGCTTTTAACATTGCTACAAAAATGAACACTATAGTGCGGATTTTATTGTGAGCCTACGTAGCCGTCGTTATCAATCTGAACAATCTCTTAAAGCCATCGATCCAAAATTGAAATTTCAAGCTGATTCCTTTTTTTACGTTATCAATTTTACGTTATTCTTTCGATGATCGAGCGCTTTGCACAATATACATTTCTCAGCCAAAATTTCGGATTTCCTTGCGACATATTAAAGAAGTTGGAGTTGAAATACTGCGAAATACTTAAAACAAGATTAACTGCAAAACTTGGCAACGAAGTTCAAAAGGATATTATAGCGAAAGATCTCTTTAATGAAATTAATATATTTAACCAAACTTCTACTGCTATTGATTATGATTTCAAACCTTTGTCAATTTTAAACTAAATTTAGCTTCTCACTTCTTACTTAACTATATCCAAATTTACTTAAGGCAATTAAGATACTATTACGTTTCCTGAAGTGTTGCTTCAGGTGAAGCTAGCTTCTCGAAACTGAAGATTACAAAAACCTATCTGCGCTCAACAATGACCCATGAAAGATTAAACGGTCTCATCGCATTGAATAAGAAGACATCACTACGAATGAAATCGCTCCGAGCAGCATTTTAGGATCGAAATTGTAAAAAAAAACTTTATTTCGTCGAAAGCCTTTAATCTATAATATAAAAATAAGTCGGGTTTTCCTTCCTGACGCTATAACTCCAGAACGCACGAACCGATTTCCACGGTTTTGCATTCGTTGGAAAGTTCTCGGGCTCCGTGAGGTTTATAGCAAAGAAAATTCAGGAAAAATTTCAAGAGAAAAGCAGGAAGAGACAATCATTTTTCACTTACAGCGCCATCTCTGATACATAGCATGTACTACAACGGCGCCAGTACGTGGTGTGTGACTATCCCCCACGAAAATAAGTACGTTTAATTTTAAGTAGATGGCGCCGGTGCGGTGCGTGATACATTGTTTGACAGCTATTCATTGTACTCTGCTCATTTAATTTCATGTGACATTTACTATGCGCACGTCCTTTCAAACGCTTACTTAAAACCGGTATTGAGTTCACTGTGAAATTGTGAAATTGAGGTTAAAGTTATTCATTTCCTAACAGTTCAATTGAAAACCATCAAATCAATCACCCGTATTGTGCAAATTTTTATTCAACTTCAACAGCAGGCATTTGTCCTTAAGGTGGTAAGTAGAACTGTGTAAATTATGTGGGTCGTGCATTTGAGGTTAAATTCACCAGTCTGTCCAAAGTCCAAAATGCCGAGAGGACGACGTGCGAACATCGACAAGACATGCAAGCCAGCAACAAGTGTATTCACAGAACTTAAGCGAAGAACAACAAAATACATATAATAAGAGAAAATGCCCGATTGGGACAACGCGTGAGCAAACGAAGATCATTGGCATCATACATCATACAATCGCTTCAAATATGATCCCACTGAGAACAACAGTGATGATGACAATTTAAATATTGGACCAATGACGACTGTATGCCGATATTGCATATGATATATGCGTTAAAGTGGCTGGATTGTGCTGCGCAAGTGGAAAAGTCAAACTGGATCCATTACTTACACCACCACAGCCATTGCAACCATTGTTCGATGGAGAAGATCCCGATTCCAACCATTTTCTTCAACGCATCCTTGAATACAATAACTGCTTTCGCATGACTTCCTTTGGAGTTAATATCATTCGAGAAGGCGGCTTCATGTCGACTTGCAAGGTAAAAGATACAACACACACAACCAATCACTCACACCAATCAATCACACCAACATCCATTCGCAGCGACGCTGATGTACGTTGAAATGCCCAAGTATTACACTTGGAAGCAATCAACAAAGAAATTCCAACGTCGCAAATAAGGAACCCCAGTTCCAGATTAGCCACAGGTGTTTTCCACTGATGCGATGGGTCGCATGTATACTGTTTATCCTAGAAATGATGAATGTTTTTATTTGCGACTGCTGTTGGTAAATGTACTTGGACCACAATCATTTGCGCATTTAAAAACTGTGAATGGCCACCAATGCCAAACATATCGAGAAGCATGTCAACTATTGGGTTTGCTGGAGAACGATTCTCATTGGGATTTAACACTTGCGGATTCAGTTGTTTCATCAAATGCGTACCAAATACGAACGCTGTTCGCAATTATCCTCACCACATGTTTCCTTTCACAACCAATTCAGTTATGGAACTAATACAAAGACGACATATGTTAAGATATCTTGCATCGCTTGCGCATTCGGACGAATAATCCCGACATGCAAATAACCGATGAAATCTACAATGAAGGATTGATTCTGATTGAGGATCAATGCTTGGCTATTGCAAACAAGCTACTGATTGAAGCATGAATGTTTGCGCCAAATCGATCGATGCACGATGCATTCAATGTTGATACATTGCAGGAATTCGTTCGAAATAATGTGCCGTTGCTGCAATGGGAAAATTGTTGATGCAATGCAAGCTTATTGTTTGGGATGAGTGCACAATGGCACATAAGAAATCACTTGAAGCACTTAACTTCACACTGCAGGATCTTCGGCGAAATAACAACATCTTTGGCGGCTTGATGATATTGTTGTCAGGCGATTTCAGGCAGACGTTGCCAATAATTCCCCGTGGAACGCCTGCAGATGAATTGAATGCTTGCCTGAAGGCATCACCTTTGTGGAATAACGTAAAAACATTATCGCTAACCACTAATATGAGAGTTCAACTTCAAAATGATCAAAGTGCTGTACAATTTTCCAAGCAATTGTTAGCTGTTGGAAATGGAAAAGTCCCAGTTGATGCGACATTTGGATTAATTACTCTTACCAACGACTTTTGCTGATTTGTAGACTCTCATTTAGCTCTTATTGAAAATGTTTTCCCAAACATTAGTGAGAATTATCAAAATTATGCTTGGTTAAGTCAACGAGCAATTCTCGCCGCAAAGAATAATGATGTAATGCACTGAATTTCAATATTCAATCAAAAATCGATGGCGATTTGGTGACATACAAATCGGTTGATTCCATAACAAATCCCGATGATGTAGTAAATTATCCAACGGAGTTTTCGAACTCTATGGAGTAACCAAGATTTCCACCACATAACTTGCAACTCAAAGTTGGTTCAGTTATTATGATATTGTGTAATTTGAATCCACCGCGACTTTGCAACGGTACTCGACTTGCGGTGAAAAGACTTATGCCAAATTTGATCGAGGCAAAGTACGCAGGTGAAAATGTATGTATTCCTCGAATACCAATGATTCCGACTGATCTTCCGTTTGACTTCAAACGATTGCAATTTCCGGTTCGCCTTGCGTTCGCAATGACAATTAATAAGTCGCAAGGCCAATCGCTTAGTGTTTGCGGGATAAATTTAGAAAATCATTGTTTTTCACATGGGCAGCTATACGTTGCGTGTTCACGTGTTAACCTCAGACCAAAAAACAAAAAATGTGGTTTACCAAAGAGCACTTCAATGAAATGGATAATTTGCGGACCCGTATAATGCTTCGATTCAGTATTTACTTTGGATTCACTTTCATTTTTTACTTAGAGAAGTTCAACTAAAATACACTTCATTTTTGTAATCGAAATGAATTCATTACTGTTGTGAAAAGAAATAAAATTTTTCCTTTTCAAATATAAAACAAAAAAAAAATCATTTTTCTTCATCTTTTAATCCCCAAACGAAATGTTACAAAAAACGAAGCCATCTGGTGGCGAAACGGAGTTCGCCGGGTTTGCTAGTTATTACTAAATAAAGCTCTATTTAAATGTTATTGTTTTCTTTGTTTTTTTTTTTTTTTTATTATTATTTATTTTTGGGGCGTCAAAATAACAATTTGCCTAGGGCGTCAAAATTCTCAGGTTCGGCACCGGCTCCAGTATATCACAATCTAATTTTAGATACAAATTCCAGGTTCGAAATTCCTTATACCTGCCGCAGGTATCTTTATTTTTATAACATTAACAAACGTTGTTTTGACCATTATAATTGGCTGAAGCTTCATTAAAAACAAAAAAATGTTTATCCGATATCTAGAAACAAGGACATTGTTGGAACCGACGACTGTAAAACACCCCACGTGTATCATTCTATTTACAAGAGTAAGTTTTTCCTTTGAAATAAGGAGGCACCTAGTAGTGTAGAAGGTGAAAGATTACGACGTGTATAGTTCGGTGCTATATCGACCAACAAAAAGCAGTTTTTCCTTTCAATCATTGCTATCAGGGCTTAAGGATATTCCGATGATGTGTATTAAGGACTTTGTGTTTATACATTCATGCAAAAAAAAGATCTTATAGGATTAGATAGTTTACCCTCAACGAAGCAGAAGCTATCTGAATATTAAAAAGGTGTTTTTCGTGGGCGTCATTACCCACTGAAGTATCCGTTTAATATCTTTCGAAGGCCATGACGATATTCCAAAATTTCAAAGTCTTGAAACATGCAAACTAATTTTAAAATTAAACTTTTTTTTCCACAGCCTCAAATTTTTTTGTTCATCTGTCGTATGTCGCAATATGGTGGCGCCGGCATTAAATATACATTTTTATAGTAATTTCATGAAATATGTTTTTTTTTAGTTCTGAACTTCGTCAATGGCGGCGCTAGTTGCCTTATCTACTTACATCAAATGTCTTCTATTGTTGTTTTTGCATCCCATCACAATCTATACAAAAACCACTCCTAACTCTCCAATCAAGTGTTTGTGAACTTCGTCCATAGATGGCGCACCAAACGTTCCTCTTATTGGGAGTACCATAGATTATAAATACAATGGCGCCGGCCGATGGCTCGCATCCGCTGACCGTGCAGCATTTATATTCTCACTCATTCGTGCACGTGCTCCACGGTATCGGCGTGTGTGTGTTTTGATAAGTGTATTGATGTAAATTTTGTTGTTCACTTGATCGTGATTGACACCGATACAGCTAGTGAGTCAAATAAACCGGTAAGCAAGGGAAAACCCAATAACAGTGCAAAATGCCAATGATCCGAAAAAAAATTTCACTTGCATCGTGAATTCATAAAACCACACAATTTTGTATATACATATTCAGTTTTCTTTGAACGGAGCAGCCCAGAGAGTTGTTATAGAGTCTCAAAGGTCACTTACAAAATCCTGTCGGCTATTCTCTGTTAAACTCTGAACCCTTCCGCGGATGACCTGATTGGCCAATTTCAATGAGGTTTCATGTCAACCAAAGACCATTGATACATACATACAGGACCGAATATCACCCAGCTGAACGCTGGCATGATGAGGGTCTTTTGTAGTGCCTCATTTTGGTCCTTTAAAAGGGGTTTTGCTGCTAAGATTATTTCTAAGCCTGAAGAAACAACTATTGGCAAGACTGATTCTTTGAATGGTTGCACCATTGATCAGATATTATTTTGAGAAGTTATAGTGGAACCTGTGCATCGTGAAGTTTTGTTCAAGCCTAATGTGATGATGTTCTGCACCCGTCTGCTCAGTTCAAAGAATCTCTTTTCTTTTGAATAAGGTACACCATGCTTAGGTAATACGACATCAAATGGGCATTGTTTAAGATTCCAATCCGAAACAAACGAAATATGTACAAAATGTAGTTTGCAAGTTTGAAGACTTTGAAATTTTTAAATATCGTTTTGGCCTTAGATAGATACTAACCAGATACTTCAGTGGGTTATAACGCCCACGAAAAATACCTTTGAGATTTTCATACAGCTTCAACCTCATTGAGGATAAACTATCTAATCCTAGGTTTTTTTTTTTTTGCATAAAGACAAACTCCTTAATACACATCATCAGAATATCCTTAAGCCCTGATAGCAATGATTGAAAGGAAAAACTGCTTTTTGTTGGTCGATATGGCACCGGACTATACATTACCGCCTTAATCTTACCTTCTACACTACTTCTTGGTTCCCCTTTGGCTTATTTCAAGGGAAAAACTTAAATGTGGGGTATTTAACACTAGCCGGGTTGCAACAATGTCTTTGTTTCTAGATATCGGATTAACATTTTTTTTTGTTCTTAAGGAAGCTTGAGCCAATTATAATAGTCGAGGAACGTTTGTTAATGTTTTCCTAACGATAAAGACCCCTACGGCAAGTATAAGGAAATTCGAACCTGAGATTTTTATCTAGAATTACATTGCGATGAACTGGAGCTATAAAAGCTAATAGTGGCTTTCAGAGTGTGTATCAGTTCTATTAAGGGTTTATGTTGTGTGATAGTAATTCTAACCAGGTGTTTTGAAAAAATAATTGGGTAGATTCTTCCTTTATTTTATTTTTTCATCGCTATCATCATTAATGATTTGATTTTGTTATAACAGTATTATCCAATATAGAAAAGAGTATTAAGAAACCAAAATATTATATTAATAATGACTCTTAGGATTCAAGTAAAAACATAAGCAAGAGCTACAGTACGTTTGCAAGGAACTGTTGGATACCTTATTTTCTATATTTTTGTATGTGTATGCGTTCGCCTCCCGCAGCCAGCCGCTGTTGCAATTTCAGAAAAAAAATTCTTCTTTTTTACATTAATATTGTGTGGCCGATGTTCAATTACTGCTGGCGCAATAAAAAAAAGGCGTGTGCCACACCCAAACTTAAGACTTTTTACTGCCGGAAACGGAGCGTGTCCTAAAAAATTTAAAAATAAATTTAAAGCACTAACTGAGCTTTGATCGTTAGTCAACTTTTAGGCATATGTGTAAGACTATATTTGAATAGAGTAGTTTTCTAACGATCTTACCTTAATCAAGGTATTTTATAAAAAAGAGGGCGTATTGAAAAAATGTATGCAAAAAATATATATATGTATATTTTTCAAATAGCTAACGGAAAAAGGTAAAAATTTAATATTCGTAAGGGGGTGCATTTGCCATAGGGGTACATTTGCCAAATTCAGGTTTTCGGTCAAACCAACAAAGTGTAAAATATCGAAAAATCGATTTTTCTTTCACATCTCTTATTGCAAACTTTCCACAAAGTTTGACAGTTCTCAGATAGAAACCAACCAAGTTGGACGTGTGTGCTTTTTCTGCTCGAACCAAAAAAAATAAGGTATACAGTGGTCGTTAATTTGTAGTTTTTATAGTGCTATGTGAATTTTAGATATAAATATCTTTTATAAATATATATAGTGTAGTATGTAGGAGTGATAAATATTAGTCACTTACAAGGAAAAAAAGATAAAAATTAGTTTATAAAAGAACAGTGGGTGGGGTGCATTTGCCACTTGTTTGTGGGGTGCATTTGCCAGTGGCAAACCCACCCCATGGGTTCCTTTTACCAGTGGTAAATTCACCCCATGGGTTGCTTTTACCAGTGGTAAATTCACCCCATGGGTTACATTTACCAACGGCAAAGCCACTTTGGGGGTGCCCTATTCTATCCTATTCTTCCTATTTTTCAGCTCACAGCTCAGAAAATGCTGCGCAATTATGCCAAAAAGGGCAATCGCCCAGAAATCGACGAGGGAAAAATGAGAACAGCGGTACAAAAAGATCTGCTTCGATTTCTTCTAATGAAGAAAATGACCACTTCGCACAAATTTGGGCTTGTGGATTCATTATAAATACCGTTTATTTGCAAAAACAATTTTTTTATAGTTTCTAATGAAAAGTGAGCGTCAGCCACGCCCAAAACCAATTATTTAGATTTCATACACAAGATGTTTACACCCACAAAATTTTATGTTTTTCGCTCTAATGTAAGCATTGTTATTTTATAAAAACAATATTGATGTTTTTGTGGGAAAAGTGGGTGTCAGCCACGTCCAAACTGAAATGTTTTTATTTAATTGGAAGAAGATTTACCTAAAGCTTGCGCGTTCAAATTTTTGTTTTGTCTTTTTATCGTAACTGTATACAAAAAACATAATTTAATTTTGCCGAATTGAGTTTGTTTAACAAAAATGGCGATTGTGGGCGTGTTTGATGGCGGATTTTGTCGGTTCTTACTCTTAGTCTTACTTTTGACAAAAAAAATTATATATACCAAATTTCAGCTTTCTAGCTCGACCTCCAGGGAGTATACATACGGACGGACGAACGGACGGATAGAAGAACGGACATGGCTAAATCGACGTGGCTTTTTATTCTGAGTCAGAATTGTGTAAAATTTTCTATACCTACATAACGCTATTATTTCTCTATGTTACAAACTCCACACCAAATACAATATTGGGTATTCTATAAAATAGGGTATAATCACATGTAGTACCCCGTGGCGTAGTGGTTAGTGTGTCGGACTGCCACGCTGAAGGTTCCGGGTTCGATCCCTGACGACTCCACCTATAACAAAGTTGTTTTACGGGGTACTGCCTCTTGCGAGGAAGTGACAAATCCTCCAAGAATAATTAATGTCATGGAAAGTGCTTCTCTGTTAGCCGTTTGGATTCGCGGGTAGATTCCATTTCTGCAGAATATCAACGCACACACAGTAATGGTAGAGAGTGTAAGTCACAGGCCCCCCGGCCCCGCTTGGAGCTGTTGTGCCAACAATTTTTTTTTTTTTTTTATAATCACATAACAGATAACAAAATGGCTGTCAATGAAGACAGTGCTGCCAACTTAAAGTTATATACCTTTAAAAAAAACCCTTTGCATGTTGACAAGCAGAATTCTGCTTTTAGAAATTTGGAAGGTATGCCATCGAGTCCATCTGCCTTGTTGATATTTTAATTCCATGCACACCGTTATTTCTTAACTTGCCGGGGAGTCAATGTTAACGCCTCGTGGAAACCTATGTAAAGGCTGGTAAACAGCTGCGTAAGCCTTTCTATTTGCCAGCCCGTTCCTAAAAAAGGCACTCTCTTAAAACTATCGCCCCTTCGCAGTAACGTCCCTCTTTCCAAGGTAATGGAAACTTGTCAATAACCATCAGGCAATACATTTTTCGTAGCAATAGGTCCACCAGTGATTTATCTCATCCAAAATGCGTGCTTTTGGAATCGGCGAACCCCTTCTTTAGTGGATTAGGAGTTACCTCTCCAGACTGCTTGGGGTGTACAAGACACAAGGCTCTGTTGCGTCTATGTCTTTATTGTTGATGTTTTATCTTTATTCAAATTATTTTTTTATACATACATATGGATATGAGCATACACATACATACATACTATTGGGAATACAATGACACGCTTTTGGCTACAAAAATAAAACTTCGCATATCGAGCATCCGTTCTTGTGAAATGTTTACAGGCAATTTTGAATTAGTTAAACGTAGAGAATTGATAACATCTCGAAGAATTATTACTATTATTATTTTTTTTTTTTTAATAATCAACGATTTTGCATAAATTAATTTTAAAAAATTGGCTTCTCACCGCCTCCCTTCGATTCGATTCCGAAAGTGCTCAAGCAAACAAAGCCAAAACGGAGGAATACAAACAAGTCATGCATTCAGAGAGATACTAGAGCGAACAGAAATCTCTACATTTAGCGAAGGAAGGATGAGAAACGATTGCTCAGGGATTAGATGTCGCCCTGGGCCCTGCAGAGATAAGAATGGAACAAAATAGATGATACACAGGCGATGTAAGCCTAACCCAAACTCAAACGGCCAGCTATCGCTCCTCAGCAGTTTGGAAAAGCATAAGGAATAAAGTATGTGCCATGATGTCACAATCCCCATTCCCCACATATAACTTCACTTAGAATTTCTCTATAATCATCCCTTTGAAAACTTTAACCAACTCCCTTCTAATAAAGATCTGGTCTGGTATACGGATGGCTCAAAAATGGAAACAGGTACTGGTTCCGGTATTTTTCGGGAATCTCCTTGCCCGAACTTCTCAGTCAGCCTTGGTCTTCAATCGTCCATATTCCAGGCAGAGGTCTTCGCTATTACCGAATGCGCGAGGATAATATGTCAATCGAATGTCAAAAATAAAACAATATTCATCTTCTTAGACAGCCAAAATGCCTTAAAAGTTCTGGCTTCACCTGTCATAAGATCCAAGCTAGTCCAAGAGACTGTCTTAGTACTCACTGAACTTGCAAGGAACAATTTTGCGATTCTCCATTGGACCCCGACACATAAGTGGTACGATGGTAATGAAAGGGCCAACACCCTGGACAAAGAGGGCGCCTCACTGTCATTTGTCGGCTCTGAACCCACTGCCAAGAACATCTAACTCGTGGAATCCAACGCAGTTTGGCAACTTACTCCTGGTCAAATTTGTTCCAAATAATTTGTACCAGAATATTCAAACGAAACCACCAAATTCCTACTCAACCTAAACAGGAAAATTCTCAAAACAATGAATGGAATCATAACCGGACATACTGTTCTATGAAAAAACACCTTCACATTATGAGACTAGCGACAGACCCCGTTTGCAGACTCTGCCTTGAAAGTGAAGAAACAACTTTGAATATCTTCACAAAATGCCTAGCACTCCTCCGCCTTAGAAAGCGGACACTTGATTGTTTCCTTGGAAAAACTCAAAACCTTCCAACAGAATATCTTAAAATTCTGGTCTCAATCTGGAGCAACAGAACTGCTCTAGAACCTCACACGGGTTGGCACAATAAGCTCTCCCTAACAATACATCTAAATCTAAATCCAGCCATCTGGAGGAACTACATTAACCAGTTGTTAAATGGCGTTGACAGCCACGATCCCACCAATGATCGATCTGTACCAGTTACGACCCTGAGCTACATTCGCCCGACCGAAATGAAATCAAAGTAGCCATCACCAGACTAAATTTTAACAAAGCAGCTGGATTCAATGGTGTACGAGTGGAACTTTTAAACGCGCTGGAGATGACCTGGCGAGGGGCACACACCAACTCATCTCCGAAATATGGTTATAGGATCCTACCCAGCATTTTATGTGAATGCCTCACGCCGTTTGCTGATGATCAAATAGGTCTTTACCAAATCGGCTTCAGATCTGTGAACTCTGCGACCGATCAAATCTTCACATAACACCAGATCCTGGCGAATACTCTAGAGTTTAACAACGGTACCCACAAACTGTTCATCAGTTTTAAAGCAGCCTTCGCCAGTGTAAATAGAGTTGAACTATATGGTGCCATGTCCAATTCCTGCTAAAGTGATACGCCTTTATCAGGATGACATTTAAAAATTCTCGCTCATCCGTCAAAGTTGGTAGGGACTCCACTGAAACCTTCGACGCACTATTTCACTTTCACCATTGTGAAACACCCATGCCATATAGTCATTGAGTCTGTCTACCTGTTCACTGCTGTAATCACAAGCAACAACATCAGACCTGAAGTCTAACTTATAATAACTCTTGCTAATCGTTCTTTGGGCTTCAACGCTGAACTAGAGGGAGTCAGAGCCAAGGTAGACCTCATCTTCGATGGAAAGACCAGGTAGAGGGAGATCTTCGAATACTTGGACTGCGAGATTGGAGACGTCAGGCTAGAGATCGAGCCAACTGGAGGGACTGTGTCTTCTTGGATGAAAAGTTTTCATACAGTGCATACCCCTCATTCCCAGAAAATTTCTCATTTTGATCGTATGTTTCGCTGTGACTATTAACAAGCCGCGAGATCAGACACTCCGAGCAGCACTGGTGTCGATCTTAGGACAAACTGTTTCTTACACGGACAGCAAAATGTACATAGCTTCGATAATTTGTTTATAATGGTTCCTTATGAGTAGAATATCAAAAATGGTAGCTTTTACGGAACTTCAGTGCTCGATTTACAAGTTCAAAGGTGGCCACAATCATCTACAAATTAATAGTGGAAAGGACTTTTAAGTATTTGGTGGGCAGCGGTGGATTTTCCAACTGGAAAATGCCCCGATACACAAAGCTTGGACTCAGACCCAAAATTTACAGCTGCTGGCATGGCCGGCCGCCATATTCACCGGACCTGAACACTGAATACCATGAGAAACGTGTGGGTTTGGTTTGCAAGAAAAGTTGTCGGTGGAGCAAAGCAATACTCTGATACGGAAGAGGAAGAGGCAATTGAAGACATAAAACAAGTTTGGTGCGAAATTTCATTAAATTAATTGAAAGAACTCATAATCTTTTTATTCAGCCTTCGGGTGGTATGTAAAAGATGTAAAAGACATTATACAAAATTATTTCAACTCCTTAGGTATATAAGACCCAAATTAATTTATTCCAAGAAATTATGTGATTTAAAACAACTTGAACTTGTGCGTCTATGAGATAGATTTCGTAAATATGTTCGTAATCAAATGGTCCCCTTTCGAAGTCGTGGACAAAAGCTAGTCATTCATAATAATTCCATACAGTAAGATTGCTGGAAAAACACACCTCTTAAGTAGGTTCGCAGGGTTTCCTAGAATCTATCATTATTTTTTGTTCTCCATTTTCCCTTACCAATAGGTTTTAAGACTTTGAATATGATTGCAATTTGAGCTTCCAAGAAATTTTGAGCTTGTGTAAGCATTTCCTTGACATTTGAACAACGAATTTGAACGTGCCTTTCTGTTTTCTGTGTGTATGTGTATATTATGTTTGTCTGTTTGTATGTTTGACTTAACACCGAACTACTAAGCGAATTATCTTATAACATAAAAATTATATTAGATATTTTTAATAAAGCACTTTATTCTGATTTCCAAGTCGAATTTTCGTTTTAGTCCACGATTTGGGTCGTTCACAAAGGAAGCGAAAACTCAGATTATTTCAATCTACAATCCACGACAATAAACGGTGGTCTGTAGAGTTTCCACACAAAATAAACGGTTCTCTGGCCTAATGCCGATCCGAAATCCAATCCGCCGAACAGCGAAATAAGAAGATGACAGTAAACTTTCCTGACAAAACTTAGTGTTTTGTATGAGAAATGTTTTATTATATCGTGAAATTTAAATTGGCCGCCTAGACTAGGCGATATCACGCCTTTGTCTTTTTTCTCTTAGGATATGTAAAATCTCAAATCTTTAGGAATAAGCCAGCTACGACATTACTCGTGATATTCGCGAGATACCAGTCGCTATGCTCGAACGAGTAGTTCAAAATGGGACCTTCCGAATGGACCATCTCATGATATCATTTTTAAAAAAATAAAGCCATGAATTGTTCTTTTCATCGATAATAAAAATTTTAAGTTCACTTCCAAATGTATGTTAAGGATGTTTTTTTTTAGACTTGTGGTTTTCAATCTGGCAATATTTTTTCGGAGTTGATTTATGCTCAGTTTGGTTTGCCATTTCATAATGAATAGACTTACTCCTGAACAACGTTTGCAAATCGTGCAAATTTATTACTAAAATAGTGGTTCGGTTCGTGCGACTCATCACGCGCTGCGTCCAATATTTGGTCGACATAATCCAGGAATTTATTCGATCCAGCCGCGACGAAATAATTTTTAAAACATATAATGGCAAACCCTAATTTTTATAATAAAGCTAAATTTTTGGCCATAACATTAAATTATTTGCGTTTTCTTGAAAACCACACGTCTAAAAAAACACCCTTTATTTTGCATTATTATATCAAACCTCACGATGAATCACGCTTTACATGTATTCTGTTCAAATTTTAAGAAACGACGTCTCGATTTAGCTGTAATTTTACGGATTTACGATCAAAGCTCAGTTATTGCTTGATATTTTGTAAACAAAGTTGAAAGACACGCCCACTTTTAAGGGGTTTTTTCGTTGAATGTCTTAATCTACATACATGTTCCAATGTTTACTCAGTAGTGTCCGTAGCAGTTTTGAAGAAAGATGATGAAAAATTTGTATGTCTGTCTAAGATCTACGAAATCGACTGAATACAATCGCCATTAACTTTATTTTTTTATGGAAAAAATATTTCACATACTTAGGGCGTGAATTTTTGTATGAAAAAATTAGTTCAAATTAGTTTGCCACAAACGCTCCGGCTCGTATGTTGGAATAGTGTATTCAACAGTTCGTGGCAACTGTTCTGTAGCTCTCGCTTATGTTCTTTATGCATTTATCGATTTTATAGGGCAGAAATGTTGGCTGCAGGCTGATACCACACGAGTTAACTATTTTTTTTTTTCTGTAGGTAGTAGTAGAACCTTTATTCGTGTACTTCATTTTTTCATTTTATTTCCATGATTGGAAACACTCACAAAAACATAAAATTATACAAAAAATTCTATGCAATGTTAGCAATTTTATACGGTTAACTTCATTTAACATTGGCTAAACGAAACGTGTCACATGGTAGGTGGCTCCGTTCTCCGATGGTATACCTTTTTTCCAGTTTCGATTTTTTTCTCCGAACATGAAGTACCTACATAGGTATGTAACAAAAAATAAATTGAATAAAGATGAAACATCTGAGTTAGATTGTGAAGGTGTAAATTTTTCTTTTGAAAATAAAGTCAACGAAATGAAATGAACCTGTCACTCCTGTCAAAATGCTATTAATTCCATTTTATATTTTAAGTTTAGATGAAAAATTGAATAAGATATAAAATTAAATAACAACGAAAATCCACATGAAATAAGATTGATATCAAATCATGAATTTATGATAAAAGAAATTATCATATGCTCATTTAGAGAAAAGGATAATGATGTTAAGGATCCTTGATTTAGGTTGATTTGCAAGAAAAATGTTCCTTAGCACATACATATGTACATTACATCAAGTAAATTGGCTATAATGAGAATGGGTTGTGTTTAAAAAGGACACGTCGATTATTTGATTTTGAACCCGTATTTGCCACCTTTGTGTTGGAATTGGGCTCGATATTAATTCGGTTGTTATTGTATATTTGATTGTGTATTTTTATCGAATTAAATTTTATTTATCGAAGCAAACTATCTTAAAATGGAGAACTGTGTACATCACGGCATGGCCATAGCTCAGGAGTTTCTAGCAGTTACGTCTTATCAGTATAACGTTGGAGAATGCTCTTCAACGTTTCGTGGCCAAATTTGAAATTACCGGTTCGGTAAACAATCAGTCAGCATTTGTTCTTCAAAGGAACGTAAGATCGGTCAAGAACATTGCCGTAGTCCGTGAAAGTATGCAACTTGTTACTGTTAAAAGTGAACGTAACCGTTCCGTCTCTTCCTTTCTTTTCTTTAATGCAGGTGTTGGAGAGAACAAATTTCGGAACTACGACAGTACGAACCCATTGTATTTAAAATCTATAGTATTCCCAAGAAGCGGAACGTTTTGTGCGGCATCCATGGACGACGTTCACAAGCTTTGATTGGAGAGTTATTTGAGTGGTTTTTGTCTAAACTCCATGGGAAGCAAAAACAACAATAGAAGACATTTGATGTAAAGTAGATAATACAACTAGCGTCGCCATTGACGACGTTCAGAACTAAAATAAAATGTTCCATGAAATTACTATAAGATATAAATACAATGACGAACCTATAAGACAGTCCCTGAATGAAAGTTCCACTTTCTCATCTACGAATCTACGACGACTTCATAGGACAGTCAGCAAGTCTCCAAATCGATGGACCAGGGTGCATAACATAGTTGCTGCATCTAAGTGACCAAGGGGTCGTAAATTCCATCTATAAACTACGAAGACTTCGTAAAAAACATGCACGAAATTGGTACCTACGAAAATCTACCAAAATCTTAAAACTTAAAAGTTTCCTTAATCTCTTTTTTTTTCTTTTACGGAGTCCTTCACATTTTGTTTTCGGGTTGATTATTTTTGGGGTGGATAACAAATTTAAATTTGTTTTTCTTAGAATTGATTTATTTTCCTGATAAAAATATTTTTAATACTGAATGCAGTCATTGAATAGTTTTCACCTAATTGTATAAGTGGCAGTTCAATTCAGCTAAAGGCTGCAAGTTGCTGAAGAATTCCCATGACCGAAACCCTTGATCTCTGATTGACTGAAAGTGAAAGTATAAAAGAGCAAGGATCTTAATTATTACCTACAATTAAATTATGAAATTGGAGATGTCTTTCTAGAGATCAAACATGCTGGATAGGGATTTAAGTAAGGCTTAAGATGCACTACGCTTCGTAGAGCTAACAATAGGCGCTGGTCATTAGGTAAGTCATTGTATATGTATATAAACTATATAGTACTACCACTTGAGGTGCGCCATCTATCGACGAACAACTAAGCTCTAGAATACCATGGGAAGCAACAACAACAATTAAAATGGTGTTGTTGTTGCTTCCGATGGTATTCTAGAGCTTAGTTTTCCGTCGATAGATGGCGCACCTCAAGTAGTAGTACTATAGTTTATATATGCAATGAAGAAGGTAACGCATGCCACCATTGTATTATATTTCATGGAACATGTTTTTTTAGTTCTGAACCTCGTCAGTTGCGGCGCTAGTTGTCTTATCTACTTTACATCAAATGTCTTCTTTTTTGTTTTTGCTTTCCATTTTAATCTAGACAAAAACCACTCCTAACTCTCCAATCAAGTGTTTGTGAACTTCGTCCATAGATGTCGCACCTAACGTTCCTCTTATAGTACTATAGTTTATATAAATGCAATGACGCCACCTGCTAGCTTGTTCATTAAAAAAAATATTTTGTTAATAGAAAATGTTGAATAGTTTGTTTGTTTTTGATTTATTTATTAAAATTCCAATGTTATAAGCACCTTAATATTATATATGAAAATAACTCTTTTTATTAAATTCTAATTTTAGCTAAACGCCATTTTGTGTCCCCAAATTACTGCAATCATCGAAAAAACGAATAGAAAAATTAAATTCTGTCCAGCATATTGTTCAGGAGCGGCGGTGCACAATAAACTTTCGTACTTCCTACAGCTGCTAAAAAGTTTCTCTTCTGATAAGACTTCTTCTGGATATTTTGCTGGGTTTTTGTCACATTTTACCCTTACGCTCCTGTATATGCAAGATTCGTAGGCATGTCGAGCACTATAATTATAAAAATAAATGGCAAGACGTAAGTAAAACAGTACTATTAAAACCTTCCCAGCAAACATTTTCCTTCAAAAATGAATCATTATGATTCATTTAAATGAAGAAAACCTTCAGATATGAATTCACTAACGATTCAATTCCAATCAAATCTCCTGAGAAATGGGCATTCATTTATGAATCTTTGAAAATGATATATAAATGATTAGAGAAACATTCACCAAAATGAATGTACTTAAGCGCTTTTTCTTTACAATTGTATGTTAACATTCACTTTTATTCATAAGAGTGAAGGAAATTTTGATAGATTTATTAGATTTTTGTATATTTCTTGATCACAATCATTTTTGTTCATATATGTGAATGAAAATCCAATGTAGATCTCTTTTTAATTCGAATACAATTTTGATTCTTCATTTTTGCTGAACATAAAGTGAACCTTCATTTTAAGTGAAGAAAAATGTTTGCTGGGTTATAACTAAAGCCTTAATCACAGTTCGAGTGAAAATAACTCACACTCTTACACCTTCCACAACTTATATTTCTAAGTGAAATAAGAAATTTGACAGCTGTCACAATTTTTGAAATCTCTGAAGCTTTCATTTTGATATTTAAAGTATGACATGGAAAGGTTGTGGAACGTATATTTAGGTGGATTCCAGGCTTTTGTATGAAAAAAAGAAACTCATACCAACAAAATTCCATATATTTGTTTGTAATATTCTTTGAATGACTGCCTGCGGAGAATTCATCAAAAAGGACACTTTGAAACTCTCTGTTGCACCTTTGCCAGTCTTTTTGAATGTGGAAGAAACATTCTTTATGTCGTATGTATTCTGAAAGTTAAAAAGAAGATGAAGTTCAAATAGTAAATTGAAAAACAAAAATTTTGGTTTATTTTATTAAATGTCATCGCAGTCTTTTATCTAATCAAACTAAATAGATACAAAATGAAAGAATGTTGGATGCAATGCAATTATTTTTTATGATTAATTTTAGGAAACATGTTTCGGGAATCTTTTAACAGTTTCATGTAAACTAATCCAACAGCCAGTAACCATGTCGCAATTATTCCGAGCAACCAAAATCATTATAACATGCTCTTTTCCTCAGGCTTTGAGGTTTCTAGAACTTTTTCTAGAGTTCCACAAGAATCAATACTTAACCCTATATATTTTTTATCTGTATAAATGAACTTTCATGTTGCGAAAATTTGCCTAAGCTGCAAAATGAACATGACTGAAAATGGCGCTCACTTACTGGAAAATTATTGAAAAAGAATTTGGCGATGGTCGGAGGAAAGTTTAAGAGATTGAATAAAAACAAAATCAAAATGCTTAAGTTGTATAAAAGCATTATGGCAGCAACAAGATCCCTCCCTTTTGAAAATATTAGTGCATTGAAAGGTGGAGTATTTCGTTCTGTAATTTTGTATTTCTTTGTACAGAAAGAATATCTCAATTTTCCTGGGTCTTACACCAAGTCCACATTTTTTGATCAATAAGATTTATTAATTACTAGAATCGCGAAGTGGCCAAAATTCAGCCAACACCAAGAAGTGGTTTTTTTTAATTGTTCAATTTTAAATTTTTTTAAATTTTTATTAAGTTTTAAAAAAAACATTAAATGCCCAAAACTGTGGGAAACAAAATTTCACAACGAATTTATACGAAAAAAATGGTAAAAAACACACCAAGACATTTTCACCTGTATTTTCAAAAAAAATTACAAAACAAAATATACCCAGCTTACCTACTCAGTAATACCTTTCCAACGATATATATATATATCATCTCATTCGGTTGGGTAACCACCTCGCAATTGGTACCACAAAAAACTGCTTGCCTATTTATATATAGATTAAACCAATAGGAATTCGAGCATGCCGTTTAGATACATCAATGGCAACGTTGGTTGTCAGCTAATACAGTATGAACTTTAAAATCCTTTGCTTTCATCCAGACCAACTAAGAGTTCGTTGACGACTTTGTTTTATAAAAATAGGGATAGGACTCCACGCTGCGTCGTAGCTTCAACGACTGATTTTCTACTTCTTATAGTGAGAAGACACCTCTAAGTTGATTCTAGCGTAATAATTAGGTACTAATTTCATTGTTTTTAATACAACATTAAATAACCATTTAAAACAAGAAACGGACCATCATCTACCTACAATTCACTTCACGTGACAATGCCGAATATCTGGCGAAGAGCAGTGGCGCTTACATCGTGCATCCAGGAAATATTGCTATTACCAAAAATATTGGAACCGTGTGCTTTTTTTAAACCCAGACAAGCCAAATTACTATTATTAGATGAATATGTACGTGTGTGCTTATGAAAATTTAAACATTTATTATTTTCAAAAATATATCCCACCCAGTTTTATTTCAATTGACATTATTTGTTACGGAGCAAAATTTCATAGAATTTCAAAGATAAACTCCCACATCCTCTGACAAGAGACTTTTATTCTGACACATTTTCACCCAATATTTAGTAGGAATCCTTCCTGTTCCTCTTCTCCTGTTCCTGGGATACTTGTGTGACATAACTTGAGGTTGCTTTTGTGTTTCATTAATTAATATAGCATTTGAGTTTCCGATGCATGTTGCAAGCAGACCTTTTGTGTTTCAAATGAAATGCGAGGAAACAAAAACTCTATCTACTTTCACAGAGTCATCTACAGTCAGTTAAAGTGTATGTTAATAAATTCATAATGTATTGTTCACAGTTATACATATTAAAATAAATTGAACTAATGCATGAATAAATATTTCAGACTAAATTAAGAGTACAAACTACAAACCTTGCCACCGAACTGTCACTGTCACTGCACTACTTTCCCATGACATAACCTTTGTTTGTTGAGCCCTGAAGTCACCCTGGGGTAACCACAAGTGGTTTTTTGAAAAACCTCAACTCGCCCTATAACTAGAAAATTCTCTATTTTTGAATCCTGGGGTCGCCCTGAAGTCATAGTGAAGTCGAGCTGGGTCGAGTTAAGGTTACGAATCAGCTGTTGAAGTGACATTGACATTTACTGTCAAGCATTTCTGGTGTATTTTTCTTCTGTATTTCCTTGTCCATATAATTTTTTTTTTTAAATAAAAGAAATGCAATTGAATGTATTTATTTTGATAAAAGTAAATAAAAATTAAACAAAAGCAAAATGGAAACTTGATTTTGTGCGTTGTGAAATGCAGGGTGGGCCAAAAGAAGTCATCCATCCGATGTTGTTTAGAGTATGTGTTCAGAGTGCGCTCTGAGATCCAAATAAATAGATGGGGCAGACTGAGCTAAAAACTGAATATATGAATATGTATAAACGTCAAAAGTGAGACGCTTTTAACCAAATTCAATTAATAAACATAAGCGAGAGCTACAGTACGTTTGCAACGAACTGTTGGATACCCAATTCCCCATATTTTTGTATGTGCATGCGTCTGCCTCCCGCAAACAGCCGATGTTTCAGAAACCAAATTCTTCTTTAGCAGACAGAAAAAATTCAATAACATTAATTTTATGCGGTGTTATGTTCAATTAGTGCTGGCGCAATAAAAAAAGGAGTGCGCCACGCCCAAAGTTAAAACGTTTTATTGCCAAGGCAATTGTTATGAGCTCAGTGACATTCAATTTTATTCTTGCAGATCGATTTGAACAAAACAAGACAAAACTTAAATTTTTAAAAATTAGATTTGGAATGGAAATAGCGATTATGGGTATTTTTAACAATTATTGGACCACACTCTGCTACGTAACCAAGGAATATAAATCCAAGTGTTCATCTGTTTACTTCAAAACTGCGACCGATAGTTAAAAAACGTTAAAAAAATTAATGCATTATACGACTTTCGACGGAAACGCCCCTTAAAAGTGGGCGTGTCTTAAAAATTTGAAGCACTAACTGCACTTTTTTCAGTATTTAGGCATATGTGTAAGACTACAGCTGAATCGAGTAGTTTTTAAACAATCTTACCTGAACAAAGGTATTTTACCAAAATCACGCCTTTAAAAGTGGGCGTATTGAAAAAATTTATAAAAAAAATGTAGAGATATATTTCTCAAATAACGAACGGAAGGAAAAAGGTTTAAATTAAACATTGGAAATGCCTTAAATTCTTAAGGCTACGTTTTTCGTTCTTTCATGAAAAGTAGGCGTAAGCCACGCCCAAAATTCAAAAATTTCTTTTCATACACAAACCATTTCGTTTCTATTAAGAGACGCAAAATTTTGGCTTGCGGATTAATTATAAATACCGTTTATTTACAAAAACAATTTTTTTATAGTTTCTAATGAAAAGTGGGCGTCAGCCACGCCCAAAATCAATTTTTTTGATTTCATACACAAGATGTTTATGTGCCAGTAAGACCCACAAAATTTAATGTTTTTCGCTTTAATATAACAATTGTTATTTTATAAAAACAATATTGATGGTTTTGTATGAAAAATGGGCGTCAGACACGCCCAGACTGAAATATTTTTATTTGATTGGAAGAAAACTTACCTAAAGCTTACGTGTGCAAAATTTTAGCGTTATGCTTTTATCGTAACTGTTCAAAAAAACATAATTTAATTTTATTAAATTGAGGTTGTTCAACAAAAATGGCGATTGTGGGCGTGTTTGTGGGCGGATTTTACCGGTTCAAGAACTTAGCCTTACTCTTGAACCAAAGATTATATATACCAAATTTCAGCTTTCTAGCTCAAAAATTGCGACCTGTAGAGAGTATACATACGGACGGACGGACGGACGGACGGACGGACGGACGGACATGGCTTAATCGACTAGGCTTTTGATTCTGAGTCAGAATATATATACTTTTCTATACCTAACGGTATTATTTCTCTATGTTACAAACTCCACACCAAATACAATATACCCATTCTATGGAAAGGGGTATAAAAAGAATAAGTATGTAAATAATAAATAAAATTAAAATGGCCGACGAGGGTTTTTTTTTAATGTAAAACAAAAAAATTGGTTCAGGTTTTTCATTTGGCATGAGAAAAAGAAATATAACAGCGTACAAATTCGTTTCATAAATAGTTCAGAGGGCTCTGAACCTAATTGGTTGAGAGTAAGTTCAGAGCGAGCTCGATTTATTCGAACTCGGTTCAGAGCTCTTTTCTGAATGAAAAAAGAAAAATAAAAAAAAATCCAGATTTTGATGTTTAAGTCTGCACATGTTTGCGTGACTCCGATTCTGACTCAGATTTCAAGTCCGGATCCGGACGGAAGAACCGTCGTCTTCTACTAAACGAACGTATTCGTAAGCATTCGGAATGCTTATACTAACTTTAAAATTTGACAGATGTAGATAGCTTCAACAAAACGATCGCAATAACCTGTCAAAGTTCGAAAAACCCTACATGAGTTTCTTAATATTCTCTCGATATTTTTACAAGCACTGTGCTTTTAAAAACCCAGTAAATTTGTGTGTGCTTTTAAAAAAAGCTTGATTTATATCTCTTATTTCGGATGCTGCCCATGTCAGATCGTATAACCACCAGCACCAGCCTTCCGGTTATTTTTTGTTTTAATCCTCCTATTAACGCCTATTAATTTTGAAAATTTATATCACCTTACAAAATCATCAAATGAATACCTACATATATGCTAATTTGAATCTTACCTTTTCTTAAATTACTCTCCTTATGAATTTGATCCATAAAAAAGGTGTGGGCTTTGCATGAGTAACATAACAAAGGATACAAGCAAATACTTAAAACTGTGGGTATAGTATTTTATACCATCAACTTCGAAATTTTAAGATTGAGTGCCTTCACGTTATTTTCTTTTTGCATTAACTTTTATGTTTATTCACAGTAAATGGGAGCAATTTCATCTTTCAAACCCATCAACATCAAATCACCTGAAAATTTTCATTGATGTTTTCGACACCTTTTTAAAGTCAAATGCTTCGAAATGTATTTCCAACTTGACGTCTGACAATACTCCTACTCAGGAATAACCTTTTCCTTATCCCCTGTTACACATTGATAAAGAAAAGAAAAATCTTAAATCTTTTACTTTTAATATCCACCATGGTCGATTCAAATAGAGTTTGGGAAGAATTTTTGTATGCTTTAAACTGGCCCTAGGGGTTTTCATGATGTTGAAATCGAATTTTTATAATTATTGATATTTAGACGTGCTTTTGAATCGTCTTACTTGCATGGTGAATTTAGATGAGTAATTTAACTCTAAAGCAGCGTTCATACGCAGACTAGACAATGGAACAATAATCAAGTGTTTTGTACGAGCTTCTTGAACAGGATTGGACAAGAAAATGCCAGCCAGTCGATATTGTCCTCAGAGATAGCTCGGCAGGCTTGCTCGGAGGACAATATAATGACAATTGTCTTGTCCTGGAAACAGTTGTTCATATGGAACAATCATGTTCCCATGTGAACCCCGCTTAAACAACAGATTTGACAGTTATCAGCGACAAAACATGGCAGCCACAGCCACAGGCCTAAAATCCACCTACGCCAAAGAAAAGCTTTCATAAAGCGAGTTTGTCTGTAAAGTCGGTTTATCGAAGATAATTTTAGTTGATAAGCTTTTTTGCCGCAATTGTTGTTATAATAAACCGTGGGAACCACATTTATTTTTCTCTTCACTTTATAAACAGTTAACAAAACAGTCAAAATGCTGCCGTAGTCTCTCTTTTACTCGGACGCATCGGCCAATAGAGTGGAATTCCGTTTGTTTTTGTTATTGAAATGTCAAAAATACAGTGCAGCACGCTCGTGTTCATGTGCTATAGAGCTGCAACTTCACATCGTAGCCGGGCAAAACAAATTTAACTTTGACAGTGCTATACATAATACAGGATACAGCTGCAGCTACACCATTGTACCCCGCCGGCATTAAATTTGTGGTTATTTAACATTTTGACAGGGCATGCATCTTCCGATCAGTCTGCATCTCCGTAGCTTCGTTGTCATGCAGTAATTTGGCTCGAACGCAATAGCAGAGTTTTTGCCAAAAAACAGACTAAACGATAGAGTTACCTTGTTTTTTTTTTTAATCAAATGTCACATTTATTCTTAATTAATTTTCTTTACTTCGTAATTTTTACGTAAAATGCATACAAAATCTTGACTTCCTTGTCAAGAGCAGTGTTGTCGGTTTCGATTGCAGGACGATGTTGCCTGCTGACGATTAAAGACTAAGTTGCTGAAATTCTAGCTTTTTTCAATTTGCTTTTTAAAAAAATGTTCTTAAAAGCAGGATGTATATTAAGGTATCCGAAATAAATTATATTTAATAGAGGTACCAAAACAACATTGGACCCAAATCACAACAGTGTTTTGTAAATCATGAATACTTAATGTAACAGCAGACGGTATGGTAAAGGGTTAAATCACAAAATTTACGGTTGAGTTCCTTTATACGATATTTTAAACAAGAATCAATGTTTCCCAAATATTTCACTACCACTAAAGTTATATATTTATGTTGGAAGATAAAAAAAACATTCTAGGAAAAAGGCTAAATTGACTTTCGATTTATTCAGGATCCCTTTTGAAGTACATAAATCTATCACCAGGTGAAGGGTCGGTAGCAAAAAAGAAACCTACTATAAAACATCAACTGTACCTACTTATATTACAAAGGTCGAATGCGACATGTTACACAAATAGGTACTTTTTGCAAAAGGAAAAGCCAGAATGATTATGTTCAAGTTCATTACACATGACTGCTGCGGTAACCCATTTACATTAAGGTTATACACATGACACAAACAATGAGGTTACAAAATGAGTTCTGTGATGTGTGGGTCACTTTTGAGAAATATGGATTGCATTTTGGTCATATGTGTATAATAAATAAGGAGAATAAGTTTATTTTATAAACTTCAACTGGACGCCACCCGTGGGATTTTCTTGAGATAAATATCACCTATTTCTCAACCCATTGTACCAACAAAAAATCTTTCCTATCTTTCTATTTCTTCTAACTATTGCCGTGCAGTTTGCATTCAAAAGACCTTGGGTCTTACAGGCATATAGTTAAAATTTATTATTATTATTATAAAAGAAAAAAATTCTAAAAACGGTTGTTTTGGCTTCTGTGGGTCTAATAGAGACTCCCCAATCCCCATATTAGTTTTGCATCTATATCTTTATTGTACAGAGATCAACCCGTTACAATTTAATTATATGTATATAGATAAATATACATATACAAACATTTTGGTTTCTTTTCATTACATGACATGGCATATACGCCGTCTTCCAGTTGGCAAATAATGCTTTATACAATTTATAATAAATTGAAGTGTTTCAAATTGATTTTAAAAAAGTTCATTAATAATTCGTTTTCTGTCGCCAAGTGCTATCTTAATATACTGATACAGAACCTCCCAATCAGACTCCCCGTTAAGAATTTTAATTATTTCTGCTTCACTAATTCTTCCCAATGGTACTTCTTCTGGTTTCCACAAGAATCGGACATCTGCCCTTTGTATATAGACACTCACAAGTTTTGCGATTTTTATTAATATGCTTGGTGACTATACTAACGAGGCTCTTAAGTTAAACATTATTTACCACCTTTATTGAATCAGGTGGGTATTCCCCTACAATTAAATTGAATTCCTAGGAATAATTATCGACTAATCGGCTTCTGCAATCAGAAAACGACTCTTGAAAAAGATTTATTATTATTTTTTCATAGAAAAGGTCAACAAAAGATTCACTCATCAAGAGCATCATAATTTTGGGGCGTTAGGAAATAGCGCCCAAGGAAATATCGCCCAAACCGATTTGGAAATAACGCCCAAAAAATAGCCGAACAAATTGTTGTTGTATTTATTTTTCCATTTTGGGTGCTATTTCCTTGTTTTAGTTTGTTTTTATAAAAGGCAATACTGCCCAAAATATGAGGCCGAAATGGTGTAAAAGGAATTAAAGCCCAAAAGTAGGAATAACCGCCCAAAAGTGCAAGTACAAAAAGAAAAAGCACCCAAATAGGGGAAATATCGCCCAAAATTTTATTTTTCAAATAAATACTTGTATACTATCTACCACTATTTGCCTGCATAATGGGCACAAACAGTTTTCCTCATTATTTGCCAAAGCTTGACCCTGCAATCTCATAAAGCAAACGTTACACATTTTCAAATGCCTACAAGGCTCTGATAGGCAAGCTTTAAAAAAAGACCTAGGGCACTTAGTATCCTTAGATAGTCCATATGTGTTCCATATGGACTCGTGTTGAAAAGCCTCAATTACATCCAGGGGCGTTCGCGGAGATTGAAGAAAAATTTTCGATGACAAATATTGTAAGCCTCTTCGAAGTTTTGAATAAACTAATTCCGAAGTAGATTCCTGATTGCTGCAAAAAAAAAAATTAAATTATAGTTACAAAATTTGTCAAAACAACCTACATCGCGGGGGGGCGACGCGGGTGACGCGGGGGACGCGGGGCGCACGCGAGGCGCACGCGGGGCGCACGAGGCTTCGCGACCGCAGTGACCGGGCGGCGGCCGCCCGGTCACTGCGGTCGCGAAGCCTCGTGCGCCCCGCGTGCGCCTCGCGTGCGCCCCGCGTCCCCCGCGTCACCCGCGTCGCCCCCCCCGCGATGTAGGTTGTTTTGACAAACTTTGTAATTATAATTTACAAATGATTAAGTAAATGTTACCTTTCGCAGACGGCACGCTCCCGCCTGGTCACTGCGGTCGCAAAGCCGCGTGCCCCTCGCGTCGCCCCCCCCCCCCCCACGCACCGAATTTAATTTCCAAATCTTAAGGATATTGTTCAATACACTTTACAAGAGATTAAGTAAATGTTACATGCTTCAAAATTGTTTTTGGGTGATGAGAACCAAACATTTGTACTTAAAATAGTGATTGGAAATTACGCCCAAAATTTTGGAAATATCGCCCAAATATTGCAAAAACAATTCCCATATAAAGTTTTTGGGCGATATTGCCATTTATTTATTTGGGTGATATGGAATTTTGGGTGTTAAGCCCTAACTTTTGGGTGATAATTCCTTCTTTTTTTTTGATTTTGGGCGTTAAAAATTTTTTTGGGCGGTATTTCCAAATCGGTTTGGGCGATATTTCCTTGGGCGCTATTTCCTAACGCCTAATTTTGGAGGCAAAACAATAATGAAACTGTCTAGTTCTTAAGAAATTCTATTGTTAAAGTGAAGACACAGTATTAATTTGAATTCTAAAGTGCGGTGAACAATCTCATATAAAAGACAGACTTCCATCGGGATGTCTTAGTATTCAAAAGTTGTACATTAGGTCCGCAAGTCAAATTTAAAATAACCAAAAATTCATCAACTAACCGGCTAAGAAATTTAAAAACTAAGCGACATGCATTTTCAAACCATGTTTTTGATTATTTTGGTTCTTTTTATGAGCAGTTGTGTCTTAATAAACGCTGACTCAGTTACAGTATGGTAAGTATGTACAAACAAATTACTCCATAATCTTGGGGTGACACCTTTCCTGTTTAAACTTTGTACAGTATAGTCTCTCGATAATGTGAATCACCGATAATATGAATTTCTCCAAAATGTGAATCGCCAAAACTTAACATTGTCATCTCTATCTCTATAATGTGAACTTCCGAAATTTTGGAACTCTTAAATGTGAATTCCTTTGGAAATTTTGTATACCTACCTACACATACATACATGTTTTTTTTTTTCTCTTGATAGTTTTCCATGCAATATAAAATAAAGGAAAAGCTAACTGATATTCGTCTAAACAAATTTCGGAGTTTTGCAATAGTAAAGCTACCATTAGACGGTCCTTGTAAATGGTCCTTGCAAGGACAGTCTGACGTCACAGAAAATATGTCCTTGTGCTGTCAGTAAATGGACATTCTTCACCGTGTCTTTGCTAGTAAAAATGTCCATTACACGAATGAAACAAATTTGGCATTCTTGTCCCAAAGTACAATGTCCACCAAAGTGGACATTGTTACTTTTGCAATTCGGTGTCCTTGCAAGGACAAGCATAACAATATCCATTACACGACATGACCATTTTGACAGTTGGAAGTGAATGAAACCACCCTGAAAAGTGGACATTTCAAGCAACAATGTCACGGCAGAAATTCGTGCTGTTGCATTGTTGGGACATGGTCTTTGCAAGGACCAGATGTCAAAAAAATGTGTCTTTGTGTCCCATCAACAATGGAAGGACCATTACACGGTCCTTGTAATTTGTCTTTGCAAGGACACATGACATTGTGACATTGTGGTGGACATTGTGGTTGTCCTTGCAAGGACAGCATTTTACAATGTCCATTACACGACATGTCGATTTTAGGACAGATAAATACGTCATAATGACGTCAGACTGTCCTTGCAAGGACCATTACAAGGACCGTCTAATGGTAGCTTAAGATCAAATCAGGCTATTCACTATGTCGATACAGATGTTTTTTTTTAATGATTTTGTTTGCGTAGTAATTAGGTACTCCTACATAAGTAATGTGTTTCTTTTTCTGAATAAATGTTGAAACTGTGCTTTACCCGTAATTTTGTTTGTAATAAATGGATACGAGTTGTTTCAAACTCTTAATAAGAACCGAAGAAAATGTTCCAGTAATGTGAACACCTCTTAAATCCGATAGATAGTGATAGAGATGTGCATTGTGCATCACCAATCATTAAAACGAAACATTTGTCGCAAAGGAAGAATTGCAGGTGAGTTACCTACCTACGAATTAAAAAAAAAAAAGAATCTTTTAACTAATTATTTCAATTTCAGATAATGACTCTAGAACGGAACCAGATCATGGAGTTCGAAACTCATCTAGCAGCTCAGACTTTTCAGGCCATCATCACAAAAGAGAATCCTATTCTTCCAAGTCATCCTAATGGATCCAATGGCCGCGGCCAGGCGTGTTTCACCAGCTGTTCTCGGACAATTAAGACCTTTGAACTTGGGTCATCTCTTTTGTCGAATTCGCAGACTTCAAGTGTCTCAATAGGATGGAAGAAGATGTGATAACCAGAGACCAGTTTTAATGAACAGCTAAGGGTAATGCAGGCAAAGGACCTATTTGTCTTGGTCTAAGTTCGGACGTAACAAAATTGCTAGCTGGGAATTATAGTTTTAGTTTTACTTTTAAATAAAGACCCGAAGTTGGTATTTGGTAAAAAAAAAGATTAAAAACAAATTACTTTTTTAAATGAAATGTTTTATTTTTAAAATTCTTAAACTCTGCCACTATTGTAGAACAAGTAAGAAATGCTTTGGAAAAGTTAAGAAATCAGACAAGCTCAGTTTTAAAATATGCGCTTAAAGAAATATAAAAAACTCGGAGATAATTTCATAGATTGTATAACAAATGCCAAATTTGAATTAAGTTTATCTACTTTGTTTCTACAAATATACAAACAATGCTCTTTTAACAATCATCTAAATTTCTTTATATACACTCTCTGGCCAGTCCAAATTGATTCCGACAACGTCCAACGCAAGTATATTGGTTGTCCAATTATGGAAGCAAAGATTGGAGCCGTTCTTCCTTTAAAAGTTGAAATTAGAAAAATTAAAACCTTTCACTTAAAAAAAGAAAATAGTTTTAACTGTTATGTATACATACTATGTATAACAGGCCACACTTTCGCATCGCAATTTTACAGATCGAAATTTTCTTAACGGTTGCTCCCATGGAAAACACTTTTCAGTTTAAGTCAACATTACTTTTTTTATTTTTTGGTTAATTCGCCAATGCCTTAAACGGTTATGAAAACAAAAATATTTTGTTTGCAATTCTGTCTGTCTGTCTGTCTGTCTGTATTGGCATCTAAAACCTAAACGGCTGGACCGATTTACTTTAAACATATTCACAGTATTAGGTATGGCGTCCTATACAGAGCTGTTTTTAGAATTTGCATTCTAGCTCTAAAACTAACGGTACCTGGAACCTGCATTACGATGTTTTGGTTGGGATTGATATAGATTTTTCAAGAAAGGTCTTTTAATGAAATTCTCATCGATAAAAACATTATTAGTTCTTAAATTTAGAAAAAAAAGTCTTATGAGTTTTTTTTAAGTTTAATTTTTTTTTTGTTCTGGTTTTTTTCAAAAACGGTTTGTTCCATTTAAAAAAAAAAATAAAAAAAAAAATTGTTGGCGCAAAAGCTTCAAGCGGGACCGGGCGGAGCCTGTGACTTACACTCCCAACCATTCCTGTGTGTGCTTTGATATTCTGCACGAATAGAAGGGACCTACAATTTACCGCCGACTCCGAAAGGCTAACAGAGAAGCACTTTCCATTTGCTTAAACTTATATTTACCTGATAAAAACGACAAAATGCTAATGCAAACTCAAAGAAAAAGTTAGAATATTTTTTCGAAAAGTTTTTAAAAAAAAACTGGTGGGAAGATTCTTAAAATTTATTTAAGAAAAATTAAAAAAAATATTTTACAGCAATGGTCTTTTTCCAGTTTTGGCATCACTTATCGAGGTTTTAAGAAATAACGTAATTTGGTGTACTCTGACCCTGACCCATGTTAACAAAAGGAACTTGTATTTAGAAGAAAAATAAAACTTCATAAAAAGTTGATAGGTACATACTTGTAAAACCCCGAAGAAGGAAAAAATGTCCCTTAATAATTTTGTGCTGAAAAGTATTTTTTTTTAAACATTGGAGATAACTGCACAATAATTTTTTCTTCGGGCATGTCCAGTCCATGAATCATTTCCCAGATTATCTACGAACTAAGAAACACCCTGTATTTATGTTTGGTGTTGAACGATTTCACTTAATTGGGAACCAAATTCGGCCAAAAATACGTTAAAATGAGGTAATCCCGAATGTAATTATGTATATCTTAATCCGCACTTTATTTTTTTCGTATTTTTTTCGAAAACAAATCTAAATAAAATAAAATCGCTCCTAAAATTTTTCGGCATTTTAAAAGATTTATTTTTGAAAGGACTTAATTAAGTACAGAAAAATTACCTTCTTGAAACCTTCGATTATCACAGAATTTGCTTAAAAACTTCCTTGCCGCAGCCACATTGTTCTGGAAATGAAAAACTTCCTCCTCCGGCAAACAGCGCTCCGTGTAACGATCGAAACATCTTATTGCCAGTTTAAATATTCTGAAATAAAAAAAAAGTTTAAAAGATTATTATTAGCGTTTTACATATTTAAGGTCATAACCTCTGGCAAAATTCAACATCCAGTCTACATATTTTTGACTTTCAGGCATATTTTTAAAAGAAGGAGAAAAGGGAGGGAAAATGCATTTTAGGGAAAATAATGCTCTCAAATCACCCGAATCCGTTACCATTTAGTCCTAATCGCCCCCCATCTTAGCTTCCCAATTAATGCTAACAGAACATGTGTGATGTGAAATAAACGATGCCTGTCGGATATCCGTTCCGAATATCATCCCCCCAAAAGTTGTTTTCTTTAAAAAAATTTCCTTGAAAAGTAAAGGAACAAACATTTATTTTGTTGTTCATGAATCCTGATTACGTTGCGTGAAGTGTGTGGCACTCATTTACAGATTTCGGCATCCAATAATGTATACCTACTTGATGTAAATTAACAAAGTTAATATTAATCAGAATAATGGTGGCTATGATGGGTAAGGTCCATACTTGAACTGGCTGCCTCAAAAACTTTGGGGTTCTCTTGATAACTTTGAAGAAATAAGCCAAACACGTGTTGGTTGCCTTGGAAATTTTTGCTCTTTAAGACGTCTCTTAAGCGGTTCAGTTGTGTTGCCAGAACCACTCCTATCTACTACTCAGCAAACTTTAACTGAAGTCCTTGTTTTGTTTTAAGTACTTATAAAGTGTGTAAGGAACCACATCTTGCTTACCCTCACCTACCCCAACGCCTATTTTGAACAAAAGTTAACAACACGGGAAACATCAAACGATACGTTTAAGTAGGTAACACAAAGGCACTTCCTCGACACATGACTCGAGGCAATTCAAAGGCTTTAAGCTATGAAGAAAGTTAAACAATAAATTAATAAATTATTCTTTAGCTGCTTTAATAAGCTCTGGCATCGTTAATTTGGCCAAATCAAATTAGGGGTTAAAGAGATTTAAATAATATATGTACAAGGATTCTTGATTGAAATGGTGTGGTTGAAAAGCCCCCTTTCAGTTGTTCGCCATTAATTCGAAAACAACAGCCTCTTAAGACTAAAAATTAAATTCCCCCTAAGAAATGTGCTGTACTTTTCTTGGTAGGATCAATACCAATGAAAGAGATATGGGGGAGGGGAACATTGAGCTAGTGAAAAGGGACGATCCATACAGAGTCATGTCAGTACTCAGTACTTAGCATCGCTGCTAAACTCTTTCGATTGTGCAGGATGACTATATGGAGAACTCGCGCTGCTCCATATCAAGGTTGGTAATAACTCCTACGACTCTTTTAATGTCAGGAAAGGCTTGAGACAGCATCCTTCTTGAGGCAGGTGGGTGTTTGTTTCGGTGGTGGGTGGGTGGTTGGATTTGAGGGGGATTTGGTGTGGGAGAAAGAGAAAATTTTCAAAAATAGTGGGTGGTTGGTTGGTGTGTGTGTAGTTGGGGTGGTTCGCTGATTGTGGGGGATACAACCAACACTTGAACTGTTTTTTCAACTGGTTATCACGTAAAATTATCGTCCGTAAAGCGACTTTACAGACAACCATTTTTTTGTGTGTAAATTTGTACAATACGCCCACTTTTAAGGGCGTGATTTTTTTAATTACCTTTATTCGGGAAAGATAGTTTAAAAAAACGGTGCAGGGAAATAACTTCACTGGGAAATAACTTCACCACCAGTGGGAAATAACTTAACTTTTTTTGTGGGAAATAATTTCACTTTTGTTGGTGAAATTATTTCCCACTTTAAGTGGGAAATAACTTCACTCCAACCTAAGCTTTGCAGATTCCATCAGAGTTGTTGCAATTATTCATGTTGCTAAGTTACAAGTTCATTTTCTTTGTAAACAGCTCGTGCTAGTAAAATATGTTGTCCGAGTATCTTGTGGCTATAAGCAATTGTTAATTATTCATTTTGCTTACTCATATTATTTTCATGTAATGATCCGCACGATTTTTTTCACAATTAGGTACATACTTTTTATTTAACTTTTTTTTTTTATATACATAATATAAAGTAATTGTGAAAAATTCGTGCGAATTTTTCACAATTACAATTAATTTTTTTAAATAAAAAATTCGTGCGAATTTTTCACAATTACTTTATATTATGTATATAAAAAAACCGATGATTTGGTTTTATTGACAGACAGTCCATCTACCCTTCAGCTGCAAATCAACAAACTTAATATCTTTTGTAAGTCCTGGAGTTTATGTGTCAATACTAATAAGACAAAAAAAATGATATTTGAACCACGTCAGAGAGGAAGGCTCCCAGAGGAAAACTGGTCCTTTAACAACACGCCTATCGAAGTCGTTCATCATTTCAAATATCTTGGAGTTTTGCTGTCGTACAATTTGAATTTTTCAAAACACGTGAAAGAGAAAAGCAACGAAGCCAAACTAGCTTTAAACGTAATGTGGCCTAAGTTCTACTCAAACCAAAAAATTGATCATGCATCCAAATATCGTGTTTTTCAAGCAACAGTGAACTGCTGCATGTGCTACGGTACCCAAATTTTTGGTTATTTACAACTAGAGGATTTTGAAGCGGTGCAGAGATATTTTTTTAAACGCTTGTTCAGATTGCCTTCTTCAACGCCCAATTATGCTATATATGTGGAGTCTGGTCTAACGCCTCTTTTCATTACAAACCTCAAAACCAATTCAGACTACATATTGCAAGTTATGAGGAGGGATGAAAGAAGCCTTCACAAATCCATTATGGCAAGGCTCTTGCAAACAAATGCCTCCCCGTTTAAGGAATGGAACCAGCTAGCTTCTTCAAATGGCAGTAATCTATCCTTTATGGAGTCCAATTTGAATAATTGGCGCAATATGTTCAATGATGTTATAGCCAGAATTGATGAAAATATTTTCAGACAACATATATCAAGAGCCTCAACAACAGCATCAAGAAATGTATACAGGTATCTCAACCACCAAATAACATCGCAGGCTAACTATTTCAGCAACAAATTTTCATCTGAAGCCATAAGTTACATAGTTAGAGCCCGAGTCGAAGTCCTGAATCTTAACTCTATGCCGCATCGAACTGATCTCACACAAATATGTAGCCTATGTAATAGAGGAGAACCAGAAGACATCACCCACTTCTTCGCAACGTGTCCTTTACTTCAAGAGATTCGACGACTACATTTTGAATTGAGCTATCTTCCCCCAACTCGGCTTTATGAAATCCTTAATGGAGCGCTAGGATGGTCAACCGTTTACAGATACTGCAAACATGCTCTCAATTATCGCAATAGTTTTCTATAGCTCCACAACCAGTTATTGCAATTTGAAGTTCCAAACAATGTGTCTAATTGCTTAATAATTTTTTTATGTTTCAAATCATTATAAAATTGATGAATTACTTTTTTGTGTTTCAAATCATTTCAAAATTGATATATCTTTTTGCTATATATATACATACTAGCGGTACCCGGCGCGCGTTGCTACGCCCAAAAAAACACTTGTGTATTTAATGTGAAACTAAATTTATTTATATGTATATTTTATCTCAATGTTAGCGGATAAGCAATATTTTTGGTCGTTTCGGTTGGTGTATAAATATACAAATTTTTTGGCATACACACAAAGTGCAGTTAATTTGATTGTTAAACTGAACATGATAACATTGATAAATTGTGGCTTGAATATTTTGCTGCATTTGACAAAAATTTGGGAACATAAAATGTCATTTGTTGTGCGATTCAATTCCTTTTCCTATGTTTAAAAGTTGTTTGGAAAATGTTTGGGTGGACGATTCTTGCACCAAATGGACACGCACGTTCGTTCAGAGTTTGATTTTTCGACTCAGTTCCTTTAATATGATGCTTTTATTCAACGAAAGGAAAACATTTTTATAAAAAAGTTGAAAAAAAAACTTTGCCAAAAGCCCGCATTTTTCTGTCTTCCACCCGGGCATTCCGCTTAAAAATTTATGAAAAACACCAAAAAAGAATTAAAAAAAAACTGAACCAAAATTGTTAAAAGCATGCATTTTTTTTCCTTCCACCCGATCGGCACGAAACCTTCACAGGAACCATCCCTGGACTAAACTATATTTACCCCAAAAATTTCATAAAGATCCATTGGGTGGTTTAGGAGTCCATACGCAACATACATATATACACACATCCATTTTTATATATACACCGCGGCTTCACTCGCGTTTCAGCTGATCAAGAAGTAGACTGTACCTTGAGGAGTATAGTCTATCGTAATCTAGCTTCTTCTTCTTTTATAGCTTTATAATTTAATACCTACATTTAACCGTGATAAAAATAAACCTATAAGATATACCAGATTATAATCTAGCTCTGTTGTAAATTTCATTCCGATCCGGTCAGCCATTCTGGTGTGATTTCAAAAATAGCCAATATGCTATTCCAGACTATAATCTATCTCTGTGCTAAATTTCATTCAGATGAGTTCAGCCATTCTGGTGTGATTTCAAAAATTAAAACAAATCTAACCCACGTTAACCATACATTTTACCGGGATAAAAAGTAGCCAATATGCTATTCCAGACTATAATCTATCTCTGTTCTAAATTTCATTCAGATGAGTTCAGCCATTCTGGTGTGATTTCAAAAATTAAAACAAATCTATCCCACGGGAACCATACATTTTACCGGGATAAAAAGTAACCAATATGCTATTCCAGACTATAATCTATCTCTGTGCTAAATTTCATTCAGATCCGTTCAGCCATTCTGGTGTGATTTCAAAAATTAAAACAAATCTATCCCACGGGAACCATACATTTTACAGGGATAGAAAGTAGCCAATATGCTATTCCAGACTATAATCTATCTCTGTGCTAAATTTCATTCAGATGAGTTCAGCCATTCTTGTGTAATTTCAAAAACTAAAACAAATCTATCCCACGGGAACCATACATTTTACCGGGATAAAAAGTAGCCAATTTGCTATTCCAGACTATAATCTATCTCTGTGCTTAATTTCATTCAGATGAGTTCAGCCATTCTTGTGTAATTTCAAAAACTAAAACAAATCTATCCCACGGGAACCATACATTTTACCGGGATAAAAAGTAGCCAATATGCTATTCCAGACTATAATCTATATCTGTGCTTAACTTCATTCAGATCCGTTCAGCCATTCTGGTGTGATTTCAAAAATTAAAACGAATCTATCCCACGGGAACCATAAATGTAACAGGGATAAAAAGTAGCCAATATGCTATTCCAGACTATAATCTATCTCTGTGCTAAATTTCATTCAGATCCGTTCAGCCATTCTGGTGTGATTTCAAAAATTAAAACAAATCTATCCCACGGGAACCATACATTTTACCGGGATAAAAAGTAGCCAATATGCTATTCCAGACTATAATCTATCTCTGTGCTAAATTTCATTCAGATGAGTTCAGCCATTCTGGTGTAATTTCAAAAATTAAATTAAATCTATCCCACGGGAACCATACATTTAACAGGGATAAAAAGTAGCCAATATGCTATTCCAGACTATAATCTATCTCTGTTCTAAATTTCATTCAGATGAGTTCAGCCATTCTGGTGTGATTTCAAAAATTAAAACAAATCTATCCCACGGGAACCATACATTTTACCGGGATAAAAAGTAACCAATATGCTATTCCAGACTATAATCTATCTCTGTGCTAAATTTCATTCAGATCCGTTCAGCCATTCTGGTGTGATTTCAAAAATTAAAACAAATCTATCCCACGGGAACCATACATTTTACAGGGATAGAAAGTAGCCAATATGCTATTCCAGACTATAATCTATCTCTGTGCTAAATTTCATTCAGATGAGTTCAGCCATTCTTGTGTAATTTCAAAAACTAAAACAAATCTATCCCACGGGAACCATACATTTTACCGGGATAAAAATTGCCAATATGCTATTGCAGACTATAATCTATCATTGGGCTAAATTTCATTCAGATCCGTTCAGCCATTCTGGTGTGATTTCAAAAATTAAAACGAATCTATCCCACGGGAGCCATACATTTTACCGGGATAAAAAGTAGCCAATATGCTATTCCAGACTATAATCTATCTCTGTGCTAAATTTCATTCAGATGAGTTCAGCCATTCTGGTGTGATTTCAAAAATGAAAACAAATCTATCCCACGGGAACCATACATTTTACCAGGATAAAAAGTAGCCAATATGCTATTCCAGACTATAATCTATCTCTGTGCTAAATTTCATTCAGATCCGTTCATCCATTCTGGTGTAATTTCAAAAATTAAAACAAATCTATCCCACGGGAACCATACATTTTACAGGGATAGAAAGTAGCCAACATGCTATTCCAGACTATAATCTATCTCTGTGCTTAATTTCATTCAGATGAGTTCAGCCATTCTTGTGTAATTTCAAAAACTAAAACAAATCTATCCCACGGGAACCATACATTTTACCGGGATAAAAAGTAGCCAATTTGCTATTCCAGACTATAAGCTATCTCTGTGCCAAATTTTATCCAGATCCGTTTAGCCGTTCTGGCGTGAGTTAGCAACAAATATCCAAACATCCAAACATCCAAACATCGTAACTTTCACATTTATAATATTAGTAAGATATAAATTAAACTGTTTATAATTAATTAACTTATGTTATGTTTATTATTTGAATTTAACTTCTTTATATATAAAATGTATTTTGTAATGAAATGTCATTCAGGCAGACGGCAGAATAGCCATGTCCTTATTCTTAAAAGAAAAATATTGTAAATTATTTATATGTTTTAAATAAAGAAATTATCTATCTATCTATCTATCTATAAAAAAAAAATTTTTAAATAAAAAGTATGTACCTACCTAATTGTAAAAAAAATCGTGCGGATCATTACATGAAAATAATAAGTATACTTATTACTATAACATGTAAGCAAAATGAACAATTAACAATTGTTTATAGCCACAAGATACTGGGACAAATAAATTGTTATTAAAAAGATAAACCCTTTACTCTTTGCTATTTTTATCAAAAAATTCTTAGAAAACAAGGTGGGAAATAACTTCACCAAATTTTAAGTTATATTATTCCCCACTCAAAGTGGGAAATAACTTCACATCAAAAAAGTGAAGTTATTTCCCACTGGTGGTGAAGTTATTTCCCATGTGAAGTTATTTCCCTGCACCAAAAAAAAACTACTCGATTCAGCTGTAGCTTTACACATATGCCTAAAAATGTATTAAAGATCAAAGCTCAGTTAGTGCTGGGCAGAGACTAATCCCAAATAATAATTTTATTTTTTATTCCATAAATTAATAATTTGTTTAAGAAAAATTAATAATGTGTTGTGCCACCACGGTATAAACTATGACCTCGTACATCGTGTTGGGTAAAAAGTCTTATAATTTCTTTATAATATAGGTAATCAAGTAATATAGTCTCTCAAGCACTTTTTATTCCTTGAAAGAGTTCCAATTCAGTTACTGGAGTAGGAAGGTTGGGAAAGGGGGGCACGGGCCAAAGTTGACACTTTGTTAGGGGCAGCAATTTGGATTGTTTAAATTTTTTTTTAATATATAAAGTTTACAAAACGGATTCTTTTTCCAGTCTAACCAATTTATTTAAAAAGTTAACCAGCATTAAAACTGCTTTACAGTAAGTTATCGGAAATGCCTTGTGTGTTGCTTAAAAACAAAATCCCATGAAGGCTGCTCCCTAGTATGCATTATGCAACTACATTATATCTCAAGTTTCCACCAAAAGAATTTCCTTATGTAATTGCCTTTGTGACCTTGATACGAATATCCTATAAAAAAAAAAACATAACAAATTTTATTATTCACTTCAAAATCACTAACGTTTTTATTAAATAAAGTGCACGACTGGGTCGGACGAACTTGCTCTATGTGTGACAGTGGTCTTGGGGTTTGAGATTTTGGAAAAAAGCAGGGAAAAAAGATGAAATTTTATATTGATCACTTAAAAGTCACTAGTTAAAAGGTTTTTTTGGAAAAAAATAACCTTCGTTTACTGTTTAAAATTTTAAGAATTTTTTTTTCAAAATCATTCCACCTTTTTTTTTTTTTAAATCAGTTTTTTTTTTGAAAAACTTCTCGAAAACATATTCCAATTTTTTTTTTTTGAGTATGCCAACTTCTAGCACTTTTGCAGTTTTTATCAGAAAAAAAAATTTAAAAAAAATAGATTAAAGCGTTTTTGGAAAAAAACAAAAAATAAAAAAAATTTAATTTTTTTTAAACTCAAAAAGACGTTTTTTGAAAAATTTAAGAATTTTTTATTATTTCGTCTACAAAAGGGTTTCTAGATTTAAAATTTCATCGAAATTATTCAAGTGTTACGAGAAAATCTGATTTAAGAAATAAACCGGTCCTATGCGAGGCACCCTTATAAGACTTTTCCTGAAAAATCTATTCCAACCAAAACATAAAGTTTGCACAGGTCCAGCCGTTTAGACTATAGGTGCCGATACAGACAGACGGGCAGACAGAATTGTCGGACCAACTTTTTTCGACTTCTCTATCATCGTAATGTCATGTTTGATTGTTGGAACTTTTTTTGTTTTTTACGAATGCATAACTTGCCTTAGGCTAAGATTACACACATGTCCTGTAAGCCTTACTTACGAAAGTTACTCACGTAAGCAACTTCTGAATAAATTAGGCACCTACTAACGTAAACGGCTCTGTAAGTGACTTACAGTTAATTTTATCAATATATATTTAGACAGCTTCCATCGCAATGTCTTGGTTGATTGCTATAATTTTGTATAGATTCTATAAAAAATGACGGTGTTTTTGAGTGGTGCCCTCTGGTGTCTAATAATTTGGTTCTAATAGCAAATTATAAAAACCACAAAGAACATATCAGAGACACCTATAGCAACTAGCATACAGCAATTAATCCATGATTATTTCAAAAAAGAATCCTTAATCGTACCAATGTACGTACCTACCTATTGATTTCAAAGGTAGAAATTAGTAGGTATTTACAAGAAAAACCGAAAAAACTTTGAAATCAAATATCTGAAGAATCAAACAAGATACCTATATGTAGCTATATCAAATTCACTGAAGCGCAGTTAAAAAGGCAAGTTTCGATCTCAAGAAAAGAACCCTTAACAATCTTTCTCACACAAGGACTACGAGCGATTCTCAGTAACATGGGTCCAGGATACAACAAAGTTAGATTTTTCTTAAGTACCCTATAAAAGATATCAACATTGAGAGATAGGTTACACACCTTTTCCATTTAAAAATACTTTACAATAATCAATGAAAAATTAGGTGAGACCATGTACATAATCAGATTTAAGAAACAAACAAAACAATATATGTTCAACTTTCAAAAACCTTCAGGCGTGGACCTTAGTGAAACCTTATTATCATTGGTCCAGAGTTCTTTACGAGTCTTCGGTACGGACTATTTTTAGCAGCACTTTACTCGTTTATAGAAAAATGTCTTCATTTTGCCTGCAGGATGCTATTTTTAAACGACGACCTCTCAATTAGCAGTAATTTAATTGCATTACAAGCAACATAAAAGTAATGCCTTACGTGCACTTGGAGACTATTTCGTCCTTGTTGTTGGCTGAAGTATTCGTTGTATCTAGAAATTCCATTAAATACGGAGGTAAGTCCTTGAAGCACTTATTCACCATTTTCTGAGTATCACCACAATAATTATGGTCGTCCGTAGCCGTAGGGAAATCAAACGCATTATTTTCAGAACCCGCACTTCTTGACATCAAAACACAATAGAAGAAAACAATTAGATTGAACGAATGGAAAATGAAAGACATGGCAAATTTAAATTCCAAGAAGATTTATCCTCGGATTTCTCAGAATCCACAGTGAATCTGATTTAGTCCTTGCAATCGACCTTACGAGAATTATTTAGAATCACAGCAGAAATACCTAAATTTAAAAATCACGTCTGTACCGGAAGATGGTCTTCGAGAAACTGTTATCTTTTCAACAGATAAGATTCAAATTGGAGAGTGTAGACTTAGTTTCGCCGGTTGTATGTTGTATCTACACAATGTCCTGTTTCCAGCTTATCTATTAGCTCATAATTCACTCACTGTATTTGCTCTCTTTGGCATTTTTAAGAGCATAATCAAGAGAGTTAAGCTAAGCATGTCGGTTCGAGGTAAAATGCTCGAAAGCTTTCGTTTTTGAATTGCAATTGCAATTAGGTACATAGGTACATATTTTGTAAACAAAACGTAAAGGCAAAATTTCAATGTCATTCGAAAACATCTCGTTCGTGAAATATTACTTTTGATGACCTTGTCAACAGGAAGTACCTAAGAGTGGTGCGAAATACCTTGCGCAGCTTTGCCATAAAATGGATAGTTAAATTGTGTTTGGTGTGGAGTTTTTAACATAGAGAAATAATACAGTTAAATGTTAAACATAGAAAAGTATATTCTGACTCAAAATGAAAGGCCTAGCCGATTCAGCGATGTCCGTTCGTCCGTCCGTATGTATATTCGCTAGTGGTGTCAATAATAATTGTTGAGCTAGAAAGCGAAAAAAGAAGTTAGGTATATATAATCTCTGGTTCAAGAGTTAGGCTAAAGTTCTTAAGCCAGTGAAATCCGCCCAAAGTACTCAATTATTTAAGCTAGTTTTAAAGGTTATTGTTAGCATTTGAATATATATAATGATTGAATTAACAAAAACTGAATTATAAAAAAAAAATAAGAAGCTTGTGTATGATAAGAAATTTTTGAATTTCTCCGTGGCTTACGCCCACTTTGGGGAGAGTAAGATAACTAAAGCTCCAAAAATTGATAACGGTGTTTTGTAGAGGGGTCGAAAACAAGTTTTTTGACTCTGGGAGGAGGTCTATCTCATCCTGTTTAGAAGGTAGGGGCAATTTAAGAAAAATTACTAAAAATAAAAAAAAAATATCAAAAAACAACGGCAACACTTACAATAAAATACTTTTTATATCGGTTTTGAAAGCTATACATATGTATGTTCTTTTATCCAAAATTTTTTGATAAAAAAAATGAAAAAAAGTTTTGACCAATTTTTTTCAAAATTGTGAAATGAAAATATGCTAAATTGGCTTCTTGTGGTCAAAGGTCAACATCAAATTTGAAACGAATACAAAAATCCGAATGGTTTTATGTCTTAAACTTAATTAACTTACCTGAAAAACCCTGTTCACAGGCATTTTGATAACAAAAGCGATTACTATCGCAAGCACCTCTCGAATCTCTTACCGACATTGAGGCCCATGGAAAAATGTGACGAAAGCCATCATTTTTGTCGACTTTTATGCTACATTTATTATGCATTACATTTTTATATCTGAAAATATTAAATGTACAACTCTGGGCTGCGTATACAGGGTGATTCACCAGCGTTGTGCCAAAAAGCTAGAGCGTATAGGTTAAGTTGAGACAAGAAAAAAATCGTATGAGAGGGGGGGTCTATTCACCTCCGTTTAGCCGGGAGGGGCAATTTTCTGAAAAATTGACTTATTTTGTAAAAAAAAATATTTAAAATCAACGGGTTCGTTTACAACACCGTGTTATACCTTTTTGGAAAGCCAAAAACTTTTCCTTTTATTTTGTTTTTAAATTAAATTGTTTTAACGAATAGTTTAAAAAATATAAATTTTCAAACTCAAAATTTTGAAAAAAAATTTGAAAAAATAATTTTAAAACTATTTTTTTTCAAAATTTTACGTAATTAAGTATAATTTTTGTTCTCAGAATTCAACGCTTCCATTAATCTTTAATCCAACACTGAAAACCGTATGGCTCTACGACTTTTTGTTGCCAAGGTATTCAAAAATAACCGAACCTACTTCTTCACAAAAACACGAAAAAATTGGCTAAATGGTCACTTGTGCCATCCCGTAAGGCTAGGTTTTCTTGTTTTTGTGAAGAAGTAGGTTCGGTTATTTTTGAATACCTTGGCAACAAAAAGTCGTAGAGCCATACGGTTTTCAGTGTTAGATTAAAGATTAATGGAAACGTTGAATTCTGAGAACAAAAATTATACTTAATTACGTAAAATTTTGAAAAAAATTAGTTTTAAAATTATTTTTTCAAATTTTTTTTTCAAAATTTTGAGTTTGAAAATTTATATTTTTTAAACTATTCTTTAAAACAATTTAATTTAAAAACAAAATAAAAGGAGAAGTTTTTGGCTTTCCAAAAAGGTATAACACGGTGTTGTAAACGAACCCGTTGATTTTAAATATTTTTTTTTTTACAAAATAAGTCAATTTTTCAGAAAATTGCCCCTCCCGGCTAAACGGAGGGGAATAGACCCCCCCTCTCATACGATTTTTTTCTTGTCTCAACTTAACCTACACGCTATAGCTTTTTGGCACAACGCTGGTGAATCACCCTGTATATGTATAGGTATTTAGAAAATAGCTGTTGACGTTGGATATTATGTAAATAGGATAAATTCAGAGTTTTTTAAAATCCAAATTCCTTAAATGCAAAATAAACTTTGCATGCACCCAACTTCGCACCCACCCCAAATCATTTAGTGTGTCCAACCCAGGGAGTTGCAGGGGGCAGCATGCCTCCCCTCCCCATACATACATCATTGTTTATGCGCTTTAATGCATTTATATAAGTAGTAATAAAAAGTAGTTTTAGTAATTTCCATTTTTCTCAAAAAAAAAACTAGAATTTATTAAGCCATTCAGTTTCTTGTGATTGATTCAGAATTTAGATCAACGTTGACCACGAAAAGCCAATTTAGCACTTCGTTTCTCAGTTTTCGAAAAAAAATGGTCTAAACTTTTTTTTCATTCTTTTTATCAAAATTTTGAGCTTGAATTTTTTATAAACTATTACGAGTACCATAAAATAATAACATGATTTATCGAACTGGATAGATGCTGGCTGCGGGAGGTAAACGCATACACAGACAAAATAGGGAATAGGGTATCCAACAGTTCGTTGGCAAACAAACTGTAGCATTCGCTTATCTTTTTTCATTTAATTTTTTCGAAAGAAAACACACGAAAATGCAAGTGAATGCATTTATTTTAATAAAAGTAAATCAAAATGAAACAGAGAAAGCAAAATGGAAACTTTTAATGATAGTGGAACAAAAATGACACGGTAAACAAAGAGCGAGCACAGGTCATTGCAATGGCCAATTTCGATGACCACGTGCACGTAATATCTTACCAACAACAAAAATCCCATTAATTATTTGAGAAATTTCCTCGTTCAACTTGAAAAGGCCAGTTAAAACAGCTTAAGACAGAGTCGCTCAAGGATCGAAGCTTGAACCATTCCTGTAAAGCAAAAAACTTTGTAAAAAATAAAAGGCAACAACTCAAAAACACTGTATTTACTTTTTATTACTGATTTATAAGTTCACAAGTTAATTTATTTTAAAATTGTATTTCAGTCCGTGTCCGCTGCCTTCAATTGTTCAAAACGAAATCAACCCCATTTACAATTTGGGTTGGCTGGCTGTAATTATGGTTGTCAGTTTCTTCGGCTGTAGTTGTTCGGTGAACTGTCAGTTTCTTCGTGGTTATATGTGGTCTTCGAGCTGTCAGTTGTTAAATCGGTGACGACATCCCACCCACCGTGAATTCTCGGCGAGATTCACCACAAACCTCTAGAACTGCAAGTTTTGATGCTGGGCGACGAAGTGTTCCTTGCGATGTTTTTACTTCGGCGCTTCTCACTTGTCCATCTTTGGCTGGGTAAACACGAACGATTTTCCCTCGCTGCCATCTACTTCTAGGCTGGCTGGCATCGCAAATAATGACTAAGTCATCAACTTTGAGAGGCGGTACGTTCTCGTGCCACTTACTGCGTCTGGTTAGCATTGGCAGATACTCTTGGATCCACCTCTTCCAAAATCGGTTTTTTAACTGCTGAGAGATTCTCCATTGTTTCCTGCAGCATATCGGAGTGTCATCTAGGTTGGGCGTTTGAGTGGAGTTAGTGCATCCGATCAAAAAATGGTTGGGTGTCAGCGGCTCATCTTCTTCGGAACCCAGGGGTAACTCTGTTAGTGGTCGAGAGTTTATGATGTTCTCTGCTTCAACAAGCAGACTTCGTAGCGTTTCCACACGCGGGGCTTCTTCTCTTAATGTTACCATTAACACTTTCTTCACCGATTGTACCATACGCTCCCATATACCTCCTTCACTAGGATTCAACGGACAGGAAAACTTCCAATCAATTCCCTTCGCTGACATCTCACTCTGAATGCGATCGGTATCAAATAATTCTGCTTCTCGAGCCAGTTCTCTTTTCGCCCCAATGAAGTTCGTCCCGTTGTCACTTCTTATGCGAACTGGAGTTCCACGACGATTAATAAAATTCCTCAAACATAGTATTAGAGCGTCAGTCGAAAGATCTCCGGCCAATTCCAAGTGAATCGCTCTTGTTGTCAGGCAGGTAAACAATGCCACCCACCGTTTTTCTCTTCTTCGCCCAATGGAAACCTGCAACGGTCCAAAATAGTCCAAACCAGTGTACGTAAATGGGCGGACGTACGGTGTCAACCTATCTGGTGGAAGCTGTCCCATGAGTGGAGTTGCTGGTTTTGCTCGGGCTAGTTTACATTGCTGGCAATTCTGTTTGACGCGTTTGAGCACTGATCGAATGTGTGGGACCCAATATCGTTGACGGACTTCGTTGATGGTCAAAGCGTCGTTTTGATGATGTAACGAATGATGGTAGTGGTTTACTACAAGAAGCGTATAGGGATGGTTTTGCGGCAAAATGATTGGCCTCCTGGCATCAGCTGGTAAACATTGAGCTGCATCAATACGTCCACTTACTCTTAACAACTGATCCTGCTCCAAATAAGGCGTGAGCTGGTATATGGTACTTCTTTTCGACACCTGGCTTCCTTTCTCAAGGTCAGTCCATTCCTCAGGAAATGCTTCTCTTTGTGTTTGGCGACATAGGAACTTCTCGGCTGACCAGATTTCTGCGGCGGTAAGTTCATCTCTGTGGATAGGATGCCTTCGATTCAAAACAGTTCTTTTTTTGACTCTCTGTTGTGTAGCGATTCTTTCTCTTGCCCGACTTAACGCTGCACGAATTCGCAGGATCCATGCTGTGGTTCTTCTTAACTTGGAAAAAGAGGAGAATTTAGCAATATGAATTAAGGAATTGCTTGCTGAATGAACATGCAATATTCTTGGGCGAATCTCTTCTTCCAATGTGCCTGGTACCTGAGATTCAAGGAAATGAGGCCAGTGCCGTTCGGGGAGGCGTAAAAACTTAGGTCCAGTCAACCATCGGCTATTTGTGACAAATTTGGGTGGATTTATCGCACGCGTAGCATCGTCTGCTACGTTTAAGTCGGTTGGAAGCCAATGCCAATCTGAAGGCTCCGATGCATCGAGGATTTCGGCTATTCTATGTGCGACAAAAGGCTTATATCGTCGCTGTGAAGATTGAATCCACCAAATCGAAGTCTTAGAGTCACTCCAATAGTAGACTCTGTTAATGGCAATGTTGTGATTAGCTCGTATGGATGTTTGCAGACGACTTCCGAGGACAGCTGCTTGCAACTCAAGACGGGGAATTGAAAGTATTTTCTTTGGTGCACACCTTGTCTTGCCAGATATGAAAGCTACATCTACTTCTCCTTGATACTGGATTCGAAAATATCCAACTGCAGCAAAGGCACTTTCACTGGCGTCCGTGAATATATGTAGGTCGATGCACTCAGCTTGTGGAAGTTTGGGTGAGTAGCAGCGATTTATTTGAAATTGATTAACACTGTTCAGCCCGGCCCACCAAAGTTTCCATTGGCAATTAATCTCCTGTGGTAGCGGATCATCCCAACCAATGCCACTCTTCCAGGTGTTTTGAAGAAGTATTTTGGAGTAAATGAGAAAATTGGCCAAGAAGCCGTACGGATCAAAAACTGCCATGACGATGCCAAGCATCTCTCTCTTGGTCGGTGGCCTCGACAATTCCAAAACTTCTTTGGCAATTTTATAAAACTGTAGGCGAAAACGAAAAGTGTCATCTTCGGTGTTCCAGTACATTCCCAAAACCTTCTCTCCATTCTTTTCTGCTTCCAAATTGACTGCTGATTGGACTGGGTGTACCGGATCATTCAGCTTCTCCTGCACAGCTTCTAAATTGCAAACGAAGTTCCGAAGCGTGAAGCCCCCTTCAGCATGAACATTTCTGACTGACTCGCTGATTCGTTCTGCCTCGGATTGATTAGGAAAACTGCAGACGAAATCATCAACATAGTGGTTGTTTATGATTGCATCCACAGCTTCCGGCAACTTCTTTTCAAATGATGCAGCGTTAAGATTTTTAATGTATTCGGCTGCGCAAGGTGAGCAGGCGGCACCGAATATCATCGAAGACATGGCATACACTCGGATCGGCAAATCACTATTTCCGTCCCGCCACAGGAATCTCTGGGAATCTTGGTCATCTGAACGAATCCTCACCTGGGAAAACATTTCCTTAATGTCTGCCACCACTCCAACCATACCCTGGCGAAACTTGAACAAAATGGATAAAAGTGGCTTAGCCTGCTCTGGTCCTTTAAGCAACATAGAGTTAAGTGAGATGCCATCAACTTCAGCGGCGGCGTCAAAGACGATGCGAAGCTTTCCCGGCTTGTATGGGTTGACAACTCCAAAATGCGGCAAGTACCAGGTTTGGCCATTCTTAACTTCTGCTTCCTGACAGGTCAGTTCTCTGGCATAGCCTTGCTGGACGTAATTAGCGATTTGGGCTTTATACCGCTCAGCATATTCTGGATCTCTTCTCATTTTAGCTTCGATGTTATATAAACGTTTCTTTGCCATTTGAAAACTATTGGGCATTGAGATGCTATCATGGCGCCACAGTAAACCGGTTTCGAATTGTTTCCCAATACGTTTAGTGGATTCCTCCAAAATTCGCCTTGCTCTTGTGTCGTCGACGGATTCCATAATTCGATTACTGTTGATAACACCAAAGTTTTCTACGGTAAAATAAGATTCGACCAGCTTATCCAGTTTTCCAAGAGTGGCATTTTCATTTATGTGAAACAGCAATGGCGGGTTGTCATTCACTTTCTGTTGCGGCCCAAATGCGACCCATCCTAGCTTTGTATGTGTTGCTATTGTTCCTCTGCCTTGGCCTTCGATGGTAGAGCTGGCGACGCCCAGGTGACAATTGTCCAATCCGATGAGCAGAACTGGTCTCACGTCTCTGTAGCTACTGACTGGAATATCTTGCAAATGGTCTGCAGCTTTCTTGTCGAAGGACTGAATAGGAAGACTCAGGTTCGGCACCGTTCTAACATTTTTCATTTGAAAACACTGAGATCCTTTTTCGACTCCTCGTATCTCCAAGGCAACTTTTCTTGATGGCTCCGTAACTACCTTCTCTCCAAACCATTGCAATGTGAGGTTCTGCAAATGTCCCTTAAGCCCAAGTTGCGTTGCCACACCTTCCTCCAAAATTGAGACCGAAGATCCTTCATCGAACATGGCAAATACGGACTTTTGACCTCTGGGGCCCAATAAAATTACAGGCAAAATACGGAAAAGTTGGCTACTGTTGCTCTGCATTTGACAGTTATGGATTCTGACTGCAGACTGTGGTGTCACTTCACCACATTCTTCGTGCAAGAGCTTGTTGTGGAACTTTCGGCATTCATTTTCTGCACATCTTTTTCGGCCACGGCAAAATGCAGCCCCATGCCCAAATTTCAGGCAAGAAAAACAAAGGTGCTTACTCTTTACAAATTTCCAACGATCTTCTGTTGACAAACGTTTAAATGCATCGCATTCCCGTACGTGGTGATTGGCACCGCAGCACACACAGATTCCGCTACTGTTGTTCTTCCGATTCCCAGTGTCTCTCTCATTTGTCACGGCAGTGTGCAACATTCGGCGTATGTTGGGCTGTTGACTTCTGATTATTGTGCCTGCGGTATTTGCCTGAGGCACTAGTTGCACAATATTTGCCCGTTTACTTAGCCAAATAGAAAAGTCCTTCACTGTGGCATATGGCTTTATTGTTGATGAATGATTTGCCCAATCGAGTCTATGGGACATCGGCAACTTTAGGCATAACTCTTCTAAAAGCATTGGGTTACACAAATGTTGTTCACACTTAGCTGAAGACAAGAATGCGACCACGTTCTGCACCATTGTAGAAAATGGAATTATTTGTTCAATGCGTGCTTCGACAATAGCTGGGAATCTCTGGATGTTTGCTAATTGTGTCTTAACGAGCAACTCTGGCCGACCGAAACGGAAAGAAAGCGCACTGATAACTTGTGAAACATTATTGGGGTGTATTAATAAGGATGAAACTGCATCCCTGGCTTCACCCTGCAGGCTTTTTTGCAATCGGATGGTATTTTCTACATCCGAGTACCCAAAGTTTGCAGTTGTTTCCTCATAATTCGCTAAAAACAGCGGCCAGTCCTCTGGCTTTCCCGAAAACTGTGGCAGGTCATACAGTTTCTTATACGGCTGTGCTACTGTATTCGTAGCGGAACTGGGTGTTGAAACTGATGACTGGTTCGATCGGTTTCCTTCCGTCGTGTTGACTTCCATTGTATTGTTTGCAACTCCAACTTGGCGGTCGATTGTTTCTCTCAAACGTTGTGTCTCCGCTTGGTTAAGGCTCGCATCGTTTCGCAGTTCATCCACTGAGTTCTTAAGGGCATTTAATTTCTCCAACAGTGCGTCCATAACTTGACTTGGTGTTGTCTCTTCCATTTTGGTGAGTACTGCTTTCGAAGATTCAGATTCCGACCTGTAACGTTGTGGAGGAACGCCTTTATTCTTACGATCGCTTGTACGAATTGATGTTTTCATATATCCAATACAAAACCAAAAAACTGGCGTCGTTTTCTGTCTACGAAGATGGCGTCGATTTTTTTGTCTACAAGGACGGCGTCGTTATTGCTGTATACTAAGATGGCGTCGTTTTTGTTGTATACGGAGATGGCGTCGTTTTTCGTATACGAGAATGGCGTCCCCAGGCAATTTTGTTAGGTGCTCCGCTGTTCTGCAATATATTTCGGCCACAATTTGTCCTTTTTATAAATATTGTGTTTTACTTACACGATTGCTGCAGCTATTTAAGCTGCAGCGCTGAATTCCACGGCAAATTTCTTTTTGGCAATGGCGATTGAAGCCGGCATTAATTATATATATGTATATATAGGCAATTGGCAGCGGCACGGAATTTGTTAATTTCCAAATTTTAAAACTTTGTAAAGCAAAAAACTTTGTAAAAAATAAAAGGCAACAACTCAAAAACACTGTATTTACTTTTTATTACTGATTTATAAGTTCACAAGTTAATTTATTTTAAAATTGTATTTCAGTCCGTGTCCGCTGCCTTCAATTGTTCAAAACGAAATCAACCCCATTTACAATTTGGGTTGGCTGGCTGTAATTATGGTTGTCAGTTTCTTCGGCTGTAGTTGTTCGGTGAACTGTCAGTTTCTTCGTGGTTATATGTGGTCTTCGAGCTGTCAGTTGTTAAATCGGTGACGACAATTCCTATAAAACTTGATGACAGACGACTACATCAGTGCCAATTGGTTGCGCCATCCATAGAGTTTGATTTTGTTGCGAGTCAGGGTTCCACGGGGGACTTACTTTGGGAAAGTAGAATTGGGGTGGTTCTTTGCCGCTTATCCACTTATCCCTCCTGCTCGACAATCCAAATGTTCGTGCCAGGAGCAAGAAGCCAAAACAAAAAATCCCAGTCAGCTAAAAAAACAAATGTGTAGCCTATCGCGGCGTATTATCACTGCCGCGGCAAGTAAGCGACCTGGCTTTTCGTCCACTGCAAAAATTGGGTGGTGTATTTTGGGTTTTTTTTTTTTTTTTATACTCTGGAATTAACCAGGTAAGTAAGTCATAGTGGAGCCACTCTTCTCAACCTACTTTGATTGTAGGTGACTTGCTGGCACCGTAACAATTTCTGTAAAAATTTAGGAGTCGTTCAGTAAATTACAGAACCTCTTGTAAGAGCCGCCACAAGTACCTACGCAAGGAAAAAAATAAACGAAGAACATCCTTTTTTTACATTTTATATGTTTTATTTTGATTCATCAATCGACGACAGTACGTTCAATAATAAAATAATTGTCTATCCAGAAAACCAAAGCAAGACAGCTTCTCGATTACATAATAGACTTCTTTTATAATATCTCCTGATCTTTTTAACTTTGAAAGTTGCTGTTGAACATAATACTTTTGCAGATTATTATTATTAGCATATCAAGAATCTTAAAACTAAGCTATGACTTAAAGTAATGGTTTAAAAAATGATTAAAATGTCGTTGGTTAAAATATTCAATACTTATAGTTTGAGAGGAAAGATACACATGTTTTTGGGTTTTTTGCGATTCCATGGTAAAGAGTCCAAAGATATCCATTCGTCGCTCTCAGGATTATACTCTTCAAAACTTATTGCATTGTCTTGCCTTCCACATATTACAAGTTTATTATTAAACACCGTTGAAAGACTATAAGAATAGCCGTCGGGTATATCTTCTACCTGACACCATTCATCATCCACGAAATCATAGCGATGAACCGAACTAAAAGAGAATTCATACTCAAATATACCTCCCATGACGAAAGCATAGCGGCCAACTACAGCTAAAGTAAACAATTTTACTTCAGTAATATCCGAAATAAATTTTTTTGATGTCCATTGATTTGAAAGGATGTCGTAGGTTTGCAAGCAATCATTTAAAATATCAAGAGCGTACAATATTCCATTTTGTGAAGCTATACTGCTAAAATCGCTGATCTTTTCGGGCAGATATTCGTATCGCCACTCGTTTGTAGAGAAATCAAAAATTTCTAAGAAATCCATAAAAATAGCTTCGCCAACGTAATCATGGCCACCAAACACGCAAATATTTCCGTTTAAATTGGCCAAGTGACCACCATATCGACCTCTCTGCAATGGAGGCAAGGCAGTCCATTCTAAAGTGTGGAGATCTAAGCATTCAACGCTATCTTGTGTTACCCAATTGGCTTGTCCTCCAACAATATAAAGTTTGGCATCAATCACAATTGCAGGAAAATCGTCTTTTTTCTTCCACATTGTTGTTTGCTTTTTTAAGAGCCATGATTCCTCTTGTGGGTCGTAGGTATGAATCTCAATTGTTTGAGCTTTTTTAAATGTTCTTACAACTGTAAGGTCACCACCTTCCTGTTCTACTGGCTTCAAGTTTCTAACTAGCTGCTCTTCCGATCGCGTTTCTGGTGACAAATGCCATTGAAGCCAACTGGAAATCAGTTCATAGCATTCCGATGTCTTGCAAAGTGACTTCCTGTGTTCTAGGATGAACTTTGGTGTAAGAAACTGATAACGAATCAATGGCAAAAGCTGCAATAATTGGCTTTTTCGATGTGCTTTGTCATGTTCAAACCAGGCCAATAGACACAGAAAAACATGTTTTTCAAAGCCCACCGAACTGTCGGTGTTCAATAGAAAATGCTTCAGTTCGACCTCCGTAAGTTCCAAGAAATGTTTCCCTTTCGCAACTTCCTTAAAGTTAGTCAAGGTATAACTCAAAGATTTATCTCGGAGTCCAGGTAAGTTAAGATGTTTGGCTATTTGGAGCCACTTCAAGCAATTGTTGTCATCGAGATATTTTTCAATATAATCACAGCAACCATCGACTAGGATTTTCATTTTCAAGAACGCTGCAGTGCGTAAAATACTTTCAATTATTTCAGAGTTCAATTCTATCCATCCCCAGTACATGAAATCAACTATCAATTCCAGTGTTGAAGCTTTTATTTCTTTGAGTTCGAAAACATTGTTTGTGGCAGCGCCAGCGGCAGGTGCACTGCTGTCGAGGAATTTTTCCAAAAAATAATCACTGAATGCCGACAAGACCATTTTATGAGTTTGAATATTAATGCAATTGCTTCCAGCGATGAGGACAGTGTCAAATAACTCCTTTTTTTCATAGAATTTCAGGAATCTCGCCGAAATATAATCAGCATGTTGGTCGCATTTAAAGATGTCTATATCAGTTTTTGAAGGCCGCTTTGAAGTGGACATTTTAGATATTATTGAATAACAACTTAATACTTGATAGATTCTGTTGGTAAATTTCTTTTTTGAATTGATAAAATTAAAACCTTAACGAAAATACAAATACCCAAGCGCACAAAATAAATTAAAAATTTGACGTAGAACCGCTCTTTAAAATTTTGTTTACAAATTACAAGTAAGTGTCCATCCACACGACCCGCACTCGTCAAAATGGACATGACAGGCCCTGCGGTTACATGTGCAAGTTATAGTGGATAAGGAATAAAGGGAAGATCGCACTAGATGGAACTTCACGGCGTATTCTTTCATGATACAACTAAAGGTGCCTTTACATACAGCTGCAAGCCCTAAACTGCAAAAAAAGAGGATGCAAAATCATAATAAAGGTGCCTTTACATGGAGCTGCGAGCCCTGATCTGCAAAAAAAGAGGATGCAAAATCAATAACAGCAGACGTCTTCATGTATGCAGATTATAGGAAAATTATAGATGCAGCTTGAAAATTATAGTGAAGACGAACACGTCCATCTTCATCGTCTGCACCACGGACCAAGAAGATACAGACCGCCAACTCACCATATGGTCTCTCTTTTTGCCACCAAGCTAAAAATCAGCTGATATGCCATTTATTTTGAGAGTGTGACGCTCTCCCTTGCCTTAAAACCCATTTAGCAAACACACCTAAAAAATAAATCTCATACGCAGGTATAGTTGCCATTACAAAATGCACAGAGAGAGATGTACACGTATTCACAGACTGAAAAAAATATTTCGAGGGTGTTTCAGGCAAGAGGAGTACGAGTTGGCGGTCTGTATATGGTCTGTGGTCTGCACTATGATTGTTGTTGTTGCGTTTTCGTCTGCACTTGCAGCTCCATGTAAAGCCACTTTTAGGAGCACAGAAACGGAAGAAGGAAAAACGAACGACAAGCACAAAGGTTCACTGCCTAAGCACAATGGTGTAGTTGCAGTAGTAGTACGAAACACTGTGAAAGTTAATGTAAAAAAGTGGCTCACTTTTGCCATTCCGTATAGTTAACCAGCAAAACCACTTGATGATACTTTTGTATTTTTGTATGTAAACTACACCAAAATGACATAGCAGAAAATGTCAAATTAACTAGCAGCGGTATTCACAACAAAAACATCTTGCCAGTTGTAAAAGTTTGTCTGTGTGGGTGGAAAGTATGAGTGTATTGCAACTGTCTTGCCAGAAGCTGGCCTGTGTGACATCCGGGTTTGACGGATTAATTATAGAGTTGTTCGACGGACTAAAAATTTTAAAACGGGGTCCAGTGTGTGGCCGCATATTTTTTTTTCTGATTGCGCGATTAAAATCCTGTCGTGGAATCCAATGTTGACATTAATCAATTAGTTTTTTAATCAATTAATTAATTTGATTAATTTTAATCAGATTAAATTAATCATGATCAAAAAAGTAATCTTAATCATGATTACTGGTGTTAATCATTAATCACTAATCAGAAATTGATTAAATTTAATTGTATCTAGTTATCATAGCGCTATCTGCCGGGAAAGCTAGTGTAAGATCAAAAACGTGATTTTAATACTCTAAATCGAATAATTGACTGAAAATATTCAGTTACATGCCTACGATCCGAAAAAAAATATCATTTGCATCGTGGTTTCATAAAACCGTACAATTTTTTTATTATAGGTACATTTTATTAAGGCAATAAATCAATACTTAATCGAATAATCAAATTAACGATTAATGATTATGATTAATAATTTCAATCATTTTAAATTTGATTATGATTAATCTTAATCAAATTGTTTGATTATGATTTTTAATCATTCATGGAATGTGGAATCGGCTAAAGGTGGCTTTACATGAAGCTGCAAGCCATGATCTGCAAAAAAAGAGGATGCAAAGTACATAAAGGTGCCTTTACATGGAGCTGCGAGCCCTGATTTGCAAAAAAAGAGGATGCAAAATCAATAAATCATACTTGTGTGATAGAGAGGGAAGGCAAAAATGCAGACGGTCTTCATGGATGCAGATTATAGGAAAATTATAGATGCAGCTTGAAAATTATAGTGAAGATGAACATGTTCGTTTTCATCGTCTGCACTATGATTGTTGTTGTTGCGTTTTCGTCTGCATTTGCAACTCCGTGTAAAGCCACCTTAAAACATACTTGTGTGCTAGAGAGGGATAAGGCCAAAATGTGCAGACGTCGACTTCATCTCCCATACAATTTATTTACACGGAATTGAGTGGCAAATTATGTAAAAACAATCAAACACAACTACATAAATTGGAAACAATGACCATTTATATTTTCTAAAATGTCAATTTGGAAACAAAATCCAACGGCAAAAGTAAACAAAACAAAACAACAATTTTGAAAAAAAAATCCAGCGCAACGACCGTAGTAAGCAAGACAAAATAAGAAGAAAGAATGAAAAAATGTAAAAAGAAAAAAGGAAGGAAGATAGCTTGGTGTCAAACCAAATGCGCAAACGTAGCTGAAAAAAAAACACTTTTTTAGCAAATTTTCAAATTACCGTATTTCGGCCCTAATGGAACTGTAGTATAACGTAGTTTGTAATAAGTGATAGTCTTTACAAAATTATTTTCACATGTAACAGTTAATTTATGCGACTATTTCGTGTGATAGCTACATAATGCATTTATAGTTATCACCAGAAATAGTAACAAAAATGTGACTATTAGATGCGATAATCAACTCACCCACAAAAAATTTGTAACTAGAATATGACCTTCAATTTTATCACAAATAACATTAGCCCATTCCGCCCCTGGTGAAATTCATAAACTGCCCAACTACCACACAGAATACGTAGCCACTAGCCGTGCTGCACGGTTTTTTTCTATTAAAACCCGTCTTCTTGGCATCACTGTCTTTATCGTATGTTTTCTTCAAGTTACCAGCCCTGTTCTGATACGGCCGGTGTTTTTGTTGGGCGACGTGTCATTTGCTTCTTCTTTCGGTCGGTGGTGTTGTAAAAAGTCAAATTGAAATTTTTTTCTTCGCAAGAAAAAAATCTTCCCCAAAAAAAAGTGTGAAGAAAACACCCAAAAGGGCTAACGAATGTTATCCATCAGCAAAAGTGTTTGATTAACAAAAACAAAAACTTAACCTTTTCCCTCAATTCAAGCTTCAAGGCGAATTTGGATTTGGAGAAAAAAAAATCATTGAAGAAAAATGAATCGCCCTGCGAAGCTGCTCAATCGCAAAGCAGCTGGCTATAGCAGTCTCATCACATTTGCAGTGCTCCTTATAGCTTGGTTAGCTGGATTTGCATCTCGTTTGTTCGCTGTCATCCGCTTCGAGAGTATCATTCATGAATTTGATCCATGGTTCAATTATCGCGCCACCGCCTTTATGGTCGAACATGGCTACTATAAGTTTCTGAATTGGTTCGACGAGCGCGCATGGTATCCACTGGGTCGCATCGTTGGAGGTACTGTGTATCCGGGATTGATGATTACATCCGGAGGCATACATTACATTCTGCACGCCTTAAACATTCCCGTTCACATCAGGGATATCTGCGTGTTCCTTGCTCCTGTTTTCAGTGGCCTTACATCGATTTCGACATACTTGCTTACGAAGGAGCTCTGGTCACCCGGAGCTGGACTATTCGCTGCCAGTTTTATAGCTATCGTACCTGGCTACATCAGTCGATCGGTGGCTGGTTCGTACGACAACGAAGGAATAGCTATCTTTGCTCTCCAATTCACATACTATTTGTGGGTGAAGTCTGTGAAGACGGGTTCCGTGTTCTGGTCTTCAATGGCGGCCCTATCCTACTTCTACATGGTATCAGCTTGGGGTGGCTACGTGTTCATCATTAATTTGATACCACTGCACGTGTTTGTATTGCTTATCATGGGCAGATACTCACCCAGATTACTCACCAGCTACACGACCTTCTACATTCTGGGGCTGTTGTTCTCAATGCAAATTCCATTTGTCGGCTTCCAACCGATTCGAACAAGCGAACACATGGCGGCGATGGGTGTGTTTGTGCTACTCCTAGCAGTGGGTGTACTGAAGCATCTGCAGACGGTTCTATCGAAGACCGAATTTAAGAGGCTATTTATTGTGGGCGCTCTGGTGGCAGCGGCGGTAGTCTTCCTCGCTGTCGTTCTTCTCACGATGATGGGTGTTGTGGCTCCTTGGAGTGGCAGATTCTACTCTCTGTGGGACACAGGTTATGCCAAGATTCATATTCCAATTATTGCTTCGGTGTCTGAGCATCAACCGACAACCTGGTTCTCGTTTTTCTTTGATTTGCACATCTTGGTCTGTGCATTCCCCGTGGGATTATGGTATTGCATTAAAAAAATCAACGACGAAAGGGTGTTTGTCGTCTTGTATGCCATTAGCGCGGTATACTTTGCCGGAGTTATGGTGCGTCTAATGCTAACACTGACTCCAGTTGTTTGTATGTTAGCTGGTATTGCCTTCTCTTGTCTGCTCGAGGTGTTCTTGAAAGAGGACAGCTCACCAAACAAAGCGACGGAAGAAACCGAAGACACTTCGGTTGAAAAGAAAAATATGTACGATAAGGTAAGTCTTAGTTTTTAAATTTGGACTTTATCAATTGATAACAAAAACTGTTGTTTTTAAGGCTGGAAAACTGAAACATAGACCAAAGCATGATTCTGCCCATGAAGGAGCTGCTGGTATCGGCGCGAATCTGAAGAGTGTGGTGATTTTGGCAATTCTTATGCTGCTGATGATGTTTGCAGTCCATTGTACATGGGTCACTAGTAACGCGTATTCAAGTCCGTCGATTGTGCTGGCGTTCCATAACAGTCAAGATGGGTAAGTTAATTATTTAACTATTTTTGTATTTCAGAATCTATTGAAGCGTGATGAATGCTTAGCAACTTCATTATTATGTTTGCTAATGAGGTGGCCTGTTTTAAAAAACCAAAAGTCTTAATCGACCCTTTAAATAATAAATGTGTAGCGTGCGCTGTGTGGTGTGGGCACCTGAAAGTCGGAAAATTAAAGATTTTATCTTATCAAAGTAATTTGTATTCGTTAAACATGGCCACGGTGCACGGAGTCTGTTTGAACAATTATCCACCGAGATAATTTAACTTACAGTCAAGTATAGTTTGTTGACCACACAGGGTGTGTAAAGACTGTGCTGATAACACCTCAACCTACTCTACACGGCATTGTCCATCTGTTCCCCAAGGAATTCGATTTTTTTTCCATTTATTTATTTGCCTCACAGTTTGCTATAATTCCTTGTATACAAATACTTATATCGCATTCGTACAATTTGTAAAGGTGTGCTGGGTATGTAGGTAGGAAGGAATGGCTGTTTTCTTGAGCTGGGAAGCTCCTAAAGACCAAAAAAAATAAATAATGCTGGGGTGCTCCGTTTTGTTACCAAGAAGAAGTTGAACAGGTGTAAGATGAGGAGTTTATTTGGTAGTTGTTAAGGTTACAGTTTATTATTAAATCTGCCGAACGATCTCCTAGACGAAAACAATGTGAGCAAACTCCAGACTGCATGCCACCTTGGGAAGTTGCTGGTTGGTGAGGTAACATTAACCCCGTCAGAGGGGTCGGACAAGTTAGCGGGTTCAGCTTATAAAACATTCAAAAGTCATACCCCACCACCTAGGTGAGATGTATGATTTTGAGACGGGTCCTCTACCAATCATTTCATTCTAAGGGTTGGAAGGTATTTGTGGAAGTGATTAGTCAGGATATACGATTTATTCAGAGCCACTTTGTCGCTTCGAGGAAGGTGATCAAATCTTTAAACCTTTTGTTGGAAAGTTCCCTGGGGTTTTCATAAAAAACTTCACCTAATGATCGCACCCTTATGCAATGTAAAGGCATGCAGTGGCACAGTAAATGAACGACAGTCTGCTTCTCTGGCTCATCCCTATAATATCGGCAGTATACGTTATAAGGAGTATCTAGCCTTGCAGCATGTTCACCTACTGGCCAGTGGCCCGTACTTATTGCCACCACCACCCTGGCTATATCTGCTTATTAGGTTGGTTGCAAGACCATCCAGCTCTTTCTGGCATTGTTTGATTTTGGAGAAGGTGGAGGCCGAATTTAAAGCCTTGATAGCGACCTGACTATGAATTAATATAGATATAAATATTGGTGCACGCTTGCCTGATTGCAAGAACTTCTGCCTGGAAGACGCTAGTGAAAGCAAATAGTCGGAAGTACTGTGGCAATTTAATCATCTCTGTAAAAATACCAGCACCGACTTCAAATTCCATCTTGGAGCCATCTGTGAAGATACTTAAGTCGAAGTAAGTCTCTCGACACATCTTCGTTTTCCCAGTCTGTTCAGAAAGGGAAATAAACTTTGAAACCCTTACAGAGGTTAAGATTTGGTTTGCAGGAGTCGGCGGATGGAATACTGAATTTGTCCAGCCCGTTCCTTAAAAGCGTATCTCCATCCCCCTCAAACTACTGCTGATGTCCACTCGTTCTTACAAGGACCAGCCTTTCTTAACCGTTGAATAAGAATTTGTCTGAATAGGCTTGTGTCGCTGTACAGCACGGTTAATTCATGGTGCTACCTTCTTTGCCAGTTGGTTTCTTCTTCGTTAACATAGACAGCACCAAAGATAAGGTTAGGTTAAGGTTGTTGTCAGCTAGAAAGGTACAAGCTGACACACGTAGTCCAAATAGGAACGCCGCAACGTGATACATTACACAAGGTGTGTGGTGTTATCTCTTAAAAACTTGCAAACTCAGCCTCTGACGAAGCGTACAAGAGGATTGATGTCCAAATCTATAAGAGTTTCCGTACAATTCAGATGGACAAATGTTTCCTCACCTTCTTCAGCCATACTGTTTCTGCGAAATTCACTTGTAATCCTCGCGGCGTGTCTACCTATGAAATAGTGTCCTGTAATGGTTAGAGAGGTGAAAGCCTTAGACATGTTGTTACCACCTGTTCACCTAAGATTTGTTCTCTCGGTAGTTGTGTCTTGCTTTAGCAAACAGGGCCATACAAATTTTGTTCCCAAAAGCTTTTCCCTTGAATACTGCATGGTTGGTACTTTTCATGCGACTGGGAGTGTTTCCTTGGTTCTTCTCGATAGGGTTGCTTACCTAGCCAAAGAAACAGCTATAAGCAAGAGTTAGTCTACGTTTGAATCTTGCGGTGATGTTGTTTTCCTTCTTTCACTCCTTGTTCGTTCTATCACGCCAGTGCCGTCAGCAAATCCAAGTTATGGCGTGATTTATTTAAGATTGTACCTAATGTACTGGTCTGGGTGTTGTGTGTTACCTTTCCAAGCACAATTTTGAAACGGCTCCATAACAATGCGTCAGTTTGCATTAACGAGTGCGTACTATCTCGTTTAAAATGTTGAACAGGATCATATAAGACTTATTCGCCTTTAGTTGCTGCAGAGCGGGCTATCTCCTTTTTTATTGATCGGGCAGATGGTACTGAGATTCCAACCGCTAGTCACATTTTCCACATGGGTCATCTCCAGGACGTTTATTAATTGCAGTGTCTCTTTGATGTTTTACTCTTCTAAAGAAGTTTCTCAACTATTTTCTGCTAAACCATAGCTGCTTCCCCCCGGCTTCACGTTGGTGGTGATCTTTTTTTTCTTTCACGACGTGTAGGCATCCATTTTGAATTCGGAGTCAAAACAGAGGTTTCTCGGAGGTGTCCAGCACTTCAGACGTTGATTTCTTATGGCTTGTTGACATAGCTGCCATTGGCCTTCCTGGCTTATATTAACAGTCGAGGGATTCCTTACAGGCTCTAGTAATATACGTTCGGCATTGGTTGTCCACTTTGGCTCTTCTGGCGAACATTAAGGATACTCGAATATTGTCTTTCGGCAAATGAAACAAGTCAACCATGTAGAGATCGCTTCTTATTTCTAGCAAACGTCTCAAGAGAATAATTGTAATGTCCTGCTTAGGGCACTTTTGGTACGTTTTGTTTGCTAGCGTCGTCTTTCTTTTGTGTAGGGATAGGGATATGTGCGCTTACAAGGCTCTGTTTGTGAAATTTGGCCTTTTGCGCGGTCATAACTCTCTCGCTGACTTTGACGATATCCAAACAAGAGCGACTTCCCTGTGGAAAATCATAGTTTTAAGTATTTCCTCCTGTATAGCTGTTATATCAGCTTTGGTGAGGTTAGCGGCTAGTTGTGCAGATTTGCGCTGCCTACGTCGCACACACATACTAACTTGTAAATCGGTCGCATCGGAGGGAAAATATTTTCATCGCTACATAATAATTCTCCTTTCATGACTAGCTTGTGGGGCCTGTACGTGACGTTTTAGGGTTTTGTATTCTCATACCGCTTATTCGACAGCGTGTGTACCTACGCCATTATCGTTTTTTTCGAAGATCTGCAAGCTTTAGGACACAACATACCCCCTTGTTGTTTGACGACCACACTTTTATGGATTCTTTGACTTTATTTTAAAAATTATTCTTTTTTTGTATTTACACTTAGTTCCCGCAACATCCTCGATGATTTCCGTGAAGCTTACTACTGGCTCTCACAAAACACTGCTGATGATGCTCGCGTTATGTCCTGGTGGGATTATGGTTATCAGATAGCGGGAATGGCAAATCGAACGACACTAGTGGACAATAACACTTGGAATAACAGTCACATAGCACTAGTTGGCAAGGCAATGTCATCTACTGAAGAAAAATCTTATGAAATCATGACTTCTCTTGATGTGGACTACGTTCTGGTTATATTTGGCGGTGTTATTGGTTATTCTGGCGATGATATCAACAAATTCTTGTGGATGGTTCGTATTGCTGAAGGTGAACACCCTAAGGACATCAGAGAAAGTGATTACTTCACCGATCGTGGCGAGTTCCGTGTTGATGCCGAAGGTGCCCCCGCCCTACTGAATTGTCTAATGTACAAATTGAGCTACTACCGGTTTGGAGAATTGAAATTAGACTACAGGTTCGATTTAAATTTTGTTATAACTATGTTAAATATATAATTTGTATTTGTTTCTAACAGAGGCCCAGCTGGTTATGATAGAACTCGGAATACTGTGATTGGCAACAAAGATTTTGATCTCACTTATCTCGAGGAAGCTTATACGTCTGAACATTGGTTGGTGCGCATCTATCGGGTGAAGAAACCTCATGAGTTTAATCGCCCAGCAATCAAGACCACAGACAGAGCTGTCTCGTCTGGCAACTACGTTTCCCGAAAGGTAATTTCAATTTTTTGTCGTCTCACAATTTTATTTCAGGTTGATAAACCAATTTAATTTTTCGTATAGAATTCCAAGAGGAGGAAAGGTTACATCAAGAACCGACCAGTCGTTGTGAAAGGCAAACGGACGCGAAAGTAAAAAGAAATTTAAATAAGAGAGTGAGAGACGGCAAACTATCACAAAAACAAAAGAACACTTTTTAAAAGAAGATAGAAGAAGCTCCTTTAATTAAAAAAAAAAAACTTTGAATTTAATTTAATTTAGTTACGAATACTATAACTACTGTACTTTTGTCCATTTTTTAAAATAAATTCATTTTCTACATAAAAAAAAAACTTTTGCACCGTGAATCGATCGGGCTATGTGTCCCTTCAAATGAGACACTTTAACTTGCAGTTAGTCAATAGTTTTAACTAAGTTTTGATATAAAAAAAATTGTATATTCTGTTTTCTGCAAGACTGCCTGAATTGATCCCGAAGTATCTCTTTCACGAAAAAAAAAAAAAACTAAATTTCTAAGAGTTTTTTTTTGTTAGATTAATTAAATTGAAAAAAAAAATATTAAGCATTTGAATTCGGCTAGTTAATAAGTTTTTTTGTTTGTTACTTTTAATGTTCTTCAAGTAATTCCGTAAGATGAAATAAAATACGAAAAAAAAACACAACTAAACACAAATTGTAACTAAAAATGTATTGTTTTGTTAAATAGAAAAAAAAAACAAAAAACAAAAAGCGAAGCGTAATAAAGTGAATGCCTGCACTTTTCTAAAACAATATTGAATTTTATTTCTCTTTCACTTCACATCAACACCTCCTCCGCAAAGAAACTCCACTCATATGTCCTACTTGCAATGCTCAAATAGACATCAATCATATCCTAAAAACCAATTTTGTTCATCTATAGTATACCATTACAACGACAGCAAGCAACAGCCATCTATGATGCCTTAAAAAAACCCTAGTCATAACAACATTATTAAAGTTTATTCATTTATAAAAAAGCACAAATTAGATATCTAAACATTAAGTTACTTATCCTTCTTAATTTTATTTATAACTTCTCCTCACTCAACTTTTCCAGCTTTTTATATTTTAGTTCATATTTTTCTCAACGAAGAGCCGAAAGCCTCAGCTGCTTGTGCTCGACTTGTATTAGCATTGTAATTTTAATTATATGTTAATAAATTATAATAATATTTCTCTTTCAAAGAAAGGCTGTATTTTAACGGGCAAAACCAAATAGAGAACGACAGTCAAAGTGATCTTGATCTTTAGAAGCTGCTGTTGGTAGCAGCGTTTAAACTGCTTCTGGAATATAGGACGGCAATCTGATTGCCATCCATATTTCTCTTTTCTTTGCACGGAAACTCAGCTGTGACCTCGAATCCAAATTCTGAGACTCGTCTTCCTTCAAAAAAGTAGACTTCGAGGTTTTCTCTGAGTCACTAACCCGCCTCTAACCTTGTTGATTTCGTTGAAAATGCTGTGTGATTTCTAGATCTACTTTTGTTTGTCGAGTCCTAAGTCATATCGTTCGTTGTTGGATTTTGGATGGTGTGTAGACACACGATTTTTAAAATGTAACACAGGCAACAATAAAAGACTGTAGTTTACTCGAAATATTGGCAAGAGTATTTGCACGTTTTGGATTCATTCGAGAGACCTTGTGACCAATAAGTTCCCATATAAATATACTTACTGAGTGACCTGCTTCATTGTCTTCTGTCTCACAATAACCTTTTGGCTTTTCTTGGTTACGAGCGGTGGCTTCTCTATTTTGTTGAGTGTCACATTTGTTTAAGGACACCAACACCAGTACCGTTTGCCATTAAACAGGTGTCATCACCATAATTATGTATTCCAAATGACTTTTCTTCTTATATGGGTCCGTCCCATTGGATACCAATTTTTCAAATTTCACACCATCAATTGCAAGTTAGAACAAAATTTGTTGGGAGAACATCATAGTCACCTTCCAAGTAACGGTTTTTATTTCTCTGAATTTTCTCAGAAACGGCTCTGCAGATTTTGATTAAAATTTCTTTCTAGCTTTTGCCCGATACTTCGTACACGCGTGGATTTTAGAATCAAGCTCAGAATTAAAAACAAATAAAATAGACTTGGAACGGGTAAATAAATATAAATAATACCCGAGCTTGTGGCCCGATAGCAAGCAACTTATTAGTTATCCGGGTGAGGAACAGTTCGTCCTGAGATGGTCGTGGCAAAACATACTCTCAAAACGTGAAATTGCTAGAAATGGGGAGTAGGTATGCATGGTATGAAAACTAATTCTTCAAGTTCACAACCCGACAGAATCTCTAATCTAAGAAGGAATATTACTTTTGGAGTGACATGACCTTAAGGAGGATTCAATTTATTTATTGCATTGCTTTGGAAGGGTAGGGTTCCGATACAAAATAATCGGAATGCCAACTTTCAGAACTCTACCGGATAAGTGTTTTTTATCGAATCGGTCTAGAACTATGTTTATGGACCGGTATACCACATAGTCTCCTTAAACTTTTGGCAAAATACTGTGATTTGTTTCAGCTGCTTCGTATTGCTCGTTCACCAAGCTATGAATTGTCGTGACGTGTGCAAAACTGCACAAAAAAATTTGAAATTGTTTCCTAAATTAAATTGCAGAAAGTTAATATTATGGCGTAACTTTATTTTAAATTTAAATTTGTCATCATCACCACCGAAAGAGTTGAGTAAATAAAAAAAAATTATTGATACCGTCCTAGTAGTAAGCTTTCTAACAGGTTCTCTTATGGAGTTTGATTCTGTAACTTGATTTTTTACTTGCGATTGTAAGAAGCAAGTTATGCATTCTTCTTTTGACAATCAAACCTGATATTATAGATAGATGATGATAGAGAAGCCTAAAACAGTGGGTCCGACAATTCCCTCTGTTAGTTACCTACAGCCTAAACGGCTGGACTTTACTTCAAACTTGGTACACAGTACATATTATTATGGTGTCCTTCAGAGGGGGTTTTTGGAATTATCATTCTAGCTGTAAAACTAACGGTACCTGCAATTTCCCTCAAAAACGGCTTCTACGATTTTGATAAAACTTCCTGAATGGCGTTTTTTGTGTAAACTTTATGTGTTTTGATTTTCAGGAAGCCTTATAACGGTACCTCCCATGAGACCGATTTCTTCAAATCAGATTTTCTCGTAAACTATTTGACGGATTTTTTTGAAGTTTAAAAAAAGCTTAAATTTTTTTTAAATGTTGTTACATATGTAGGTATTTCAAAAATTGTTCGATCATTTTTTTTTTAAATTTAATTTTCTAGATCAGAACTACAAAGTTCTTGCAATTCGCATTCTTAACAAATATTTGAAATATGTTTTCGAAAAGTTTTTCAAAAAAAAAAAACGTTTCTTGAAGTCGACCGATTTAAAAAAAAAAGGCAAGTTATGGATTTGTGCAAAAAAAAAAATTGAGATGACAATCACACACATGATCGTAATGATGGAGAAGTTGAAAAAATTGGGCCTGGAAATTCCGTCCGCCTGCCTGTCTGTTCACACCTCTAGAGCCTGAACGGATGGGCCGATTTGCTTCAAATTTGGCATTTAGTATTTATTTAGACGTCCCTTGGAAAGTATTTTTAATTTATGCTCTAGGTCCAAGAATGACGGTACCTGCAATACATACAATCGAGAAGAAAAAAATTGATTTTCTCGAAAATGTCTCCAACGATTTTAATAAAACTTTCAAAATGGTTACTTTTGGTTATAGTCTTTTTGTTAGAAAAGATTTTTTGGAACTGGTCTTTAAACGGTAGTTTTAAATCAAATTTTTTCGTAAACATCCGATTTCAATAACATTTTGAACACAGGAAGTCATTTCAAAATTCATCATATCGATTATCTAGCATAAGACATAAGAGCAAGTTCGTGCGACCCAGTCGTGCATTTTATTTTTCTTCAGATGGAGTCAGACAAAACATCAAATTCTTTTAAACTTTATTTTCCTCTAAATTAGGGGATTAGGCAAATGAAACACGTCTGAAAGAGAATGTTCATTTCGTTTTCAGTCACAAGATAGTAGTTCAGAATAAACATTGTTAAAGCACTACATTACATTCACTCAGAGAACTCCTCATACTGAAAAGAATGGAACATGCGTATGCTGAAACTCGTAGAGATGGTATGAATTTATGAACAACATAAGGAAGTACAAATTTATTATGATGTCTTCGATTTGATCGAACATTTCGAAGGCTATCAAATGAAAGAAACTTTTTTTCTTCAAGGCAGAGTCGTGAAAGTATTTTCACACTTGCCCTATCAATCTGCCATGTCATGGGTCTTTCAGTATGCCCTTTAATCCAACTCCATTATAAAAGATTCAAAACTTAAATAATTCCTTTAAACAAAATAGCTTTGATTCTTGAACGATCTACCCTTTTATTAAGTTTAACATCCGGATCCGTGTGAACAAAGAATATCTTTGCAACACATACACTTACAAGTCTGCATCTTTACATTTTTAACATTTTTGTTTTTTTGCTTCTATGTATATTTTGAAAGTTTTCAATGATAATTTATGTAGTTTTTTATAATAATAGGAATAACAAACAAACAAATAATAATACTTCCACTTTGCAGTCCCAAAATAAATAGCGCAGCATTGCACCTTAAAGAAATGCTTTGATTTAAAATATAAAAAAAAATCACAAAAAACGAACAATAACAATATTTCAGTTAGCAAATGAAAGAAGAAAAGTATAGAAACACTTGGAATAAAAGTGTCATGTCGATTATAAGGAATCAAAAATATATATGTTACTTTTGTTTTGCAGTTTTCATTTGATATACATTTTTAAATAATTTTTCTAATTTGTTTTCAAATTGATATTGTTTGTTGAAGTAGCTAAAACACTTGAGTGCTTGGAATTGGAACCAAGCTACGCATTTAGATATTTTTGTAAATTTTCACAAGATGGTGTATTAATGCTTTGGGCCTTTCTAAATAAGTCACGATCTCCAAATGCTCTTGCTTTGGCTAACATTCCGTCCCCTGAAAAAGAAAAAAGAAATACACTTTAGTTTTTTTTATAATGTGTTTCAATTTCATTTGAATTACTATAGTTGCGTTCTCTGCTACATGAATGCTTTAGATGATTCAGAAACTCTTCTTCAACGGATGCTTCTAATCGTCCCACAGAACCTTGATATTCCGAGTAGAAGTTATCTTTAACGTAGTAGGCAATTTTTAAGGCATTTGTTTCGCGTTTCACTGAATATTTGCTGTTGGAGGGAATAAACATTTATTTTTTTAATCAGGTATTGCATTAAAATGGTTCTTACTGAGAAGGCTGGAGACTATAGATCGGATCCGATATGAAAAATGATGACATCATGCTGAGACCAATCAATAACAAAATTGGTAAGAGGTTGATCAGCGCTGACGAGCTAGATTGGTTCTGTTGGTAAAGAAAATATTATTAAATGTTGGCAAATAAAGGGACAACATAAAAAGAGAGAGTAATCATAGCTGAAGAATTTATGAGCCTAGCCCTATCGAAAAATACCTTAAAAGCTAACAAAGAAACCATTTCGTAATGGAAAGGCTCATACACAATTTTTAACTTGAATCAATACTTCTTGAGTTCACCCTTGCCGTTCACAACATTGAAAAATTGATTTCAGACTTTGAAAAGTATTGGATCGGAATTGCAGAAAGTTCAGGTAAAAATTCTGCTTTTAGCAATGTCGGTGACTAATGCATTAGACGCGACCATTTCCACTGAGGGTTTCATGATGCAGTGCGGTGTTAGTGCTGGTGTCTTTTTTGAAACACTCGACTTTTTTATTTTGCAAGCGTTTCCAAATGGAGCTGCTGACGATTAAGAGAGCTTGCAAAATACTTAGGCGAAAACCAAATCAAAACTTTAATACAAATCTAAGCTGCTATCAAAGACATTTACTTGGCCTCTGAATATCGCGTCTAAAATGATCAGTAGTTAATTATTTGATTGGATTTCAGGGCATCGTGGCTTTGGTGAAAATAAAAGAGTGTTTACTCGCCGTGGAAGTAAACATTCCTCTGGGAACGAGCAGCATATTATCCTTCTATCTGAATCCAACTGAAGATGGAATTTTCTTTTGTGTTTTTATTCCAGATCAGATACTAACGAACTTTTACGCAGACCTTGACCAGACATATCCAGTGTTGTAACTGTTACGCCCGGAAACTTGTGTAGTGAGTGAACATGCCGCCAGGTAAGGCATCACTCATACAGCTCATTGCCGCAGTGTCGGTCTAGAGCGACAAAAAAAGCAGTTCTTCATTTTTATCACTGCTTCATGGTTTAATCAACCTATCACCTTTCGGAACAGAACATCGGAAATTTTGCAGTGGTTCTGAAGGAAAAACATCAATAATGTAACTGCCCCTGTTGTTTCAGCATGGGTTCAAATGGAAATTTGTGAAGTAGTCAGGCTCTTTCCACAGTATGAGTTTCTGTGATCGAGGGTTGCTCTAATCTTTATCAAGCCAATTCAATGGATGAATTCGGACTACATTCCTTTCTTCCCATTCACCAAACTGTCGACTGGTTTTGCGGAAGTGGGGTAAATGGGAGGTCTGCAAGCGTGAGAAGCCTTATAACTTTGCAGCCCACTGAGGGAGTTTCGGGGAGGTGTACTGGCATATATATCAGAATCGCTTCATTTGACATGAGGCTTTCCAACTCTTTCTTGTACGTCATCATCTACAGAAATCAATAACATTTCATAATTCTGTCTTCAATTTCAAGATATTCTTCTTCACTACTGCGCAGTGCCTCGTTGTGTAGTGTTTAGTGTGTCCTTCTGAGTTCAATCATAGATACCAGCTAAGTTAATTTTCCGGGATACTTACTGTCTTCTGAGAGGAAGTGACAAATAATCTTCAAAGATAAACCTTTTCGAGAAAAGTATTCCGTCTAAAATTGTAGGTTCCTGCAGAGAATCAACGAACAAACAAAAATGGTTGAGATTATAAGTCAACAGGCCTTGGCTCCGCCGAGCTGTTCCAACCACAGAAGGTTGCACTATGACTCTCTTAAGGTTTTTGAACGCTTAGCCAAGGCACCAAATATATAACGCAACACTCCTTCTGCTTCGTTGCAAAATCCTTGGAGCGTTGCCGAACTTAGTTTTGACGATGTTTTGTAGCTGGCTTAGAGAGCATAGACTTGCCTATTCTCCGCCTCCGCGTGGCAACCCGGTAACAATATGATTATCAGGGAAATTGTTGTAAATGAAACAGGAGTGAGTATTTCCAGGTGTATTTCCTTTCCTTGTAGTTTTGATTCCTTACCGGTAACGTATGCAGGGTAAAACTTGTATGGGGCAAAGAGAGGAAGGTTTGGTGTGCGCATTTGGCTATTTGCTTCTCCCTTGGAAAGTGGTTGAATGCGCATATTTAAAGGCTGCCAGGTGCCACGAAAAAGTTTACTTTCATCCTGTTCCAAACACAATATTTATTTATATTAATCATCCGACATCTTTATTTAGGTTTCATTCGAATGGTTTTGAAACAACCGGCGCTTCCTTACCTCTAATTGGGCCTCTAACTAGGCTCGACGACTCAGAAAATATTAGGAGACCTGCATACAACCGTCGCAAATCCAAAGTAAACCCTACTCCATGGAACGAAGTGTAAGCAAAAAAATGAATCAAATATTGGCACAACAGCTCAGATGGGTTTTCCATGTTTCAAGAACAGCCTATAATAATAGGTGTCACTCCTGCTAGCATTATTTAGTTAAAGTTTAGTTGACTTCCGGCTTTAAATCGAAATTTCAGATTCGCGCAGTATCTTTTGGAAAAATGAAACACTGGAGCAGCCACGCTGTTTTTAGATTTTTGTTTCTAATCTTTCCTTGATACATAATATTTCGACTTCAGACCCAGCTTAGTGATTGTTTTTGTTGCTAGACATGTTGTTCACCTTGTCTACTTAACGTCTGCTTCTTTTAAAGGAAGTAGCTTATTCATAATATCGCATGAGTCGACTCGTTAAACTTAGGCGGCCTCAGAAACTTTTCAGTAGTATGATCAAGTACCCTACTATGTACCTAACTGCTACTGCTCTCTGACAAAAATATGAAGTAGCTGTTTAAACCTACAATCTGTATTCATCGTCTTCATCGGTCGTTGACTCACCTGCCAAGGTTCAACGAATTACAAATGTTGCTTTGCTCTCGATACTGCAGGCAATGTATTATGATTCTGTTTAGTCAGCAACTTTTGCTATTACTGACGTGCGCATGTCTTAAAGACAACAATGCGGCAGTTTATTGATAAGAAGACAGCAACTGAACTGAATTTATCGTTTCAGTAATCTTTCTGTTGTCATGGCAATAGGGGCAGATAGGAATGGGGGAAGAAAAATGATCTATTTGGATATAACTCTAAGCCAGAACTTTTGAGGAACCGCAAGTGGATTGCTTTATGTGAACAGAATTGACCGATTCCAAGAATTCAATAAAAAATTACTTTAGAGAACATGCAGAATCTACGCTACAGTATTAGATAAGAAGGAATAGAACACCTAATCTGCTCCTAAAAAGAAGTAATTTCTTCAAAGTCTTACCTCTCTTTCACCTCTCTGGGGCTCAGCCCGCTGGCGTCTCTGTCTGTACATGTTCTGTTGCGGAATTCCACCACCAAAGAACATATTAAACAATTCCTCTGCTGTAACATCACCCTGGAAATTGCGAGAATATCCAAAGTCATTTGCATAATATGTCCTTCCCATGCCCGTCCCTGTATTATTGCCTCCTCCGTGTGGATTGAAGGGTTCATTAATTCCATGTAAATCATACGCTTTACGTTTCTCCACATCCGTTAAAACAGATGCGGCGTTGCCAACGGCTTTAAATGCTTCAACGGCCCCAGGAGCCTTGTTTTTATCAGGATGCAATTGCAAGGCTAGTTTCTTATAGGCTTTTTTGATTTCTGAATCGGTTGCTTCTTTGGTCACACCTAAGACTTGATAAAAGTCTTTGCATCTAAAAACAAAATGAAGAAAGCTTTGTTTATTGTTTCTATAAAAAGATAAGAGATTAGATCATACTTTTTGATTTTTTTCACTGCTTCCAACTGATCATTTGTGTAATCAGGCTCTGCCGATCGAGGATCGGATAGCTTACGCTTACGAACACCTTCCGCTTGAGCGTCAGACGAAGAGCCCTTCCTTGCGTTGCTTGGGAAGCTCTTAACTTTTGCAAGAACATCTAATTAACACAGAAATAATTATGATTCATTCCAAGTCAAGTCCACAATCTGATTATTAACAAATTACCCTTAGCCCTCTGCGAGGGATATAGTTTCTCTGCTTTGCTTAAAAACTTTTCTGCCTTTTCGATTTTTCCTTCGCTGAGTGCAGTTATTGCAATATCAATACAACGATTGGCTTCATCTTTATTTCCTTCCATTTTGACCAAGACTGTCCCCGGATTACCTTCACATTTATGAATTTTTTAATTTATTATTCCATTGGTCATGAGAAAATGCAAAATTATCGTGATTTGCGTGCTAATTAAAAAAAATACTTGACTTACTTTAAACAAAGAGGTTGGATGGTCAAAATAGTTATTCCCCAACGTCTTTAAGCTTGCGTTGAAGGAATTATAAAAGAAATTAACTTTAAATAGTTAATATTGATATCATAAGGTTTTCTTGAAAAATAATTTTGTGAAGAAAAATTAAAAATTACATGAGAAAATTTTTATTTTTTTTCTACATTTGGTTTTGACAGTTGAAATTTTACACGTCAGAATGAACGAGTTCAGAAATTTTATGAAAATGAGTTGTTGGCAGCGTTCAGTCTTTTTTGTTTGTTTTGTTTTTAAACATCCACTTTGCTATACAAATTAAACTAGGCGCCGCGCCGCTGCTATCTACATATTGCATTGTGACTTGTATATTATAGAAACTATAGTTATATCACTTGAAAGCTTTTAGTAATGTCTTGTTTTACTGTTAAAAGAAACAAAATTTAGAGCTCTCATTGCATTATTATTTTCGATGATGACAATATTCTCAGCATGTTCTTTTCTCCCTTCCATCTCTTCCTTCTTCACCAACAATCTGAAATGAGTAAATGCCTTGTTTTGCCGGCTGTGGCCGAGCAGCAAAACACCCAAGTTATTATTGCTATAGGTTCTATATACAATGCTATTATGTACGAACTGCTAATCTAATGTCAGATTCAAAAAATAATTTTCAAAAAAAATTTAGCCGAAATAGGAAATCGGAAGGCTAGCTCTCGACATGTCACATCAGGGAAAAATTAATAACTTTAAATTTTGACATAGAAGCTTGTTAAATCTGTTCTTGAAAATTCAATAAGAGACAGGTAACAATAAATTTTTAGATTTTATTAATAGAAAATGGGCGACAATTATGATTATTTAAAATGTCATCCTTGGAATGTTTGATATCTATGATATTTTGCTTTGCCCAGACACCACACATATGCCGCCAGCTACTGATAGCAAGAAATTTGCAATACACTCACATTTTCCAGCACACAGACAAATTTCCAGCCAATTGGAATACAGATATGTATCTGACAAATAATACGTGTAGTAACTTTCTTGCCAGTAGCTGACATGTGTGGCGTCAGGGTTAAACAATCCCAGCTTAAGCAAACGGTGCATAGCCACAAGAAATTTTTCTGTCGCAAGTTGCAATGAAGAGGGCGAGAAGTGTCTCCAAAAATGACAGAGACTAAAATGGAACCAACTTGTGGTAGGCACGTAGCAGTATATTTTATGCGTCCATGGTGTTATATATCATATATGGGATATAAGAAATGAAATTAATTCTCATGCACTGGAGCCAAACGTCATTATGTGAACACTATAGATTTTATAATTTATATACGTACCATTGCATATATAAACTATAGTATTCCCACTTGAAGTTCGCCATCTATCGACGAAAAACTAAGCTCTAGAATACCATGGGAAGCAACAACAACAATTACCACCATTTTAATTGTTGTTGTTGCTTCCCATGGTATTCTAGACCTTAGTTGTTCGTCGATAGATGGCGCACCTCAAGTGGTAGTACCATAGTTTATATATACAATGATACGTACTACAAATATGACAATGAGTTATGGGAGACTAATGTGGCACAAGTACGAAAATAAAATTGTAAATATACAATTTATAGTACTCTGGGGTTGGCGTTTTCTTGTGTCACCTTGTAGTGCCTCATGCAAAGCTTTCTCAATCAAACCACTGATCACTTGGCGTCCGTGAAAACTGTTAGAAAAAACCACATCATACGTTTACGGAATCAACACATAGGAAAATTACGTTCGCGTTCAAGTAAATTATGTCTTACTACACTGCATGCTATCAGTTATACTCAAATGCCAAACATCGACTACCTTACCCTATACAATAAACTTGAAGTTAGATCTGGTTCTAACTTCGCTACGTATATTTCTGACATTGCAGAATTTTGATTTGGGATTCAGCTTTTGTGTAAAATAAAATAATAGCCTTCTTCGAAAATTTGCATTTATTTGTTTAAATTACTCATAAATATCTCAGGAAAATGCCTGATTATCTCGGTTCTGATCAACGCCGCACTAAAGACGATGTAAAGGAGGAAAAAGAAATCAAGTCCTTGGACGAGGGGGACATTGAATTACTGAAAACCTACGGACAAAGTCAATACCACAAATCCATCAAGACTATCGAGGAAGACATCCTGAAAGCCATCAAACAGGTCAATGAGCTGACAGGAATAAAAGAAAGCGATACAGGACTAGCTCCTCCAGCGCTCTGGGATTTAGCTGCTGACAAGCAGACCTTGCAGAATGAACAACCCCTTCAAGTAGCCCGCTGCACTAAGATAATCAATGCCGACTCAGATGACCCTAAGTATATCATCAATGTCAAGCAATTTGCCAAATTTGTCGTAGATTTGGCTGATTCTGTCGCTCCAACAGACATTGAAGAAGGAATGCGCGTCGGCGTCGACCGCAACAAGTACCAAATCCATATACCATTGCCACCCAAAATCGATCCAACTGTTACCATGATGCAAGTGGAAGATAAGCCTGATGTCACCTACAGTGATGTTGGTGGATGTAAGGAACAGATTGAGAAACTCCGAGAAGTCGTCGAAACACCATTGTTGCACCCAGAAAAGTTTGTGAATCTTGGAATCGAACCACCAAAAGGTGTTCTTTTGTTCGGTCCTCCCGGAACTGGTAAGACACTCTGCGCCCGTGCCGTTGCCAATCGCACAGATGCCTGTTTTATTCGTGTAATTGGCTCAGAGTTGGTCCAGAAGTACGTAGGTGAAGGAGCCCGTATGGTACGAGAGTTATTCGAGATGGCGAGAACGAAGAAAGCCTGTTTAATTTTCTTCGACGAGATCGATGCCATCGGAGGAGCCCGTTTCGATGATGGCGCCGGTGGTGACAACGAAGTGCAAAGAACTATGTTAGAATTGATCAATCAGTTGGATGGTTTCGATCCTAGAGGAAACATTAAGGTCCTCATGGCAACCAATCGACCAGACACCCTAGATCCAGCTCTCATGAGACCAGGTCGTCTGGATCGTAAGGTAGAATTTGGACTTCCCGATTTGGAAGGACGAACTCATATATTTAGGATTCATGCTCGCTCGATGTCGGTGGAGCGAGATATTCGTTTTGAATTGCTGGCCCGTTTGTGTCCCAATTCAACAGGAGCCGAGATAAGATCAGTTTGTACTGAAGCTGGCATGTTTGCCATCCGAGCACGCCGCAAGGTCGCCACAGAGAAGGACTTTTTGGAAGCCGTTAACAAAGTTATTAAGAGCTATGCTAAGTTTAGTGCAACACCTAGGTACATGACCTACAATTAAGAGATTGGAATCGTGTGTTTGGCTTTTTCATTAATTTCTTTTTTTTTTATAAAATAAAAAATATTTGCTTTCAAATGGAAGAACTAAATTGTTAGGATATTTTTGTTGTTCCAATGATTTTCAGGCGAGAAGGATTGTTGATCTATTCCGATGTAGCATTTGATGATAGTTTGTTGATTGAACATTATAATCGTTCCAAATCCCGGGCTTGATGAAAAGTACCGACTTGTGCACAAAGCTTAGGATTAGGCAGCCCATAACCAGAGCACTCCCTGTGAAATATTCAAGGTTCCTCTGAGCATGATTTCTTGCCTGTTTTGCCTTTAGGAATCATTAGGTATTCAAAGCGCTTATAGAAGGCCTGTAACCTGTCTGAGGTATGAACAGGGAACTTCCATGATTCAGCTCAATTTAAATTCAATGTGGGATTCAAGATTTTCAACTTCATGTGTAGTGGTCCTTAGGTTGGGTTTTAAAAAGGAAAAACGATTCCAAATGCACTATGTGATTTAAAGTTAGGTATGTTCCACCATTAAGTGATTTTAAATCCAAATTTAACTCCCTCAGAGAGGTTTTGAAATCCAAGGTCGATGCTTACCATCTTTTAATCAGTTTTTAAGCATTAACTTCTTTATAGTGCTGAATAGAGAACGAAGCGAGCTGCTTAGTGGGGCAGTTGCGGGTACTGAATCTAAGGAAGCAGCGAAAACACGAATAAAGTTATTGCCAGGAAAAATAAATACACTTGGATGGCTTTGGCATAACGTCATGGAGTTAACGGATAACTTTGAATTTGTCATGAACTTGGCGTATGTACCTGCTTTTGCATAAAAAGTATCAAGGAAGTGAAGACTTGGCTTCAAAAAACCCAGGAAAAGGTAAAAAAAATAAACTTCTAGATCCAAAGATTAGCTGTGGATTGCTCTTTCAAAAATGTATACCTATTCGATCTGTTGTTCATATCTGGTGACGGTGTAGAGAATATACAAACACCTGTGACAGCTCAACGTTGGCTAGAGCAAGGTAAAATATGGACAAGACACGAGTCTAGTCCTCAACTCGGCAAACGACGAGGTAGAGCGTTCAAGGAAGAGCAATATTAAGCAAGGCAGCTCACTGGGACCAGACCGGCTAGTGGCTGCTACTGCTACACGAGGAATTAAATTAGTGTCGTAGCAAAGCTTGAGGCTGTCATCTTGTCTCAATCGCTCTAGAAAGTTTTACGCAGTAGGTTTATGTTTTAGCGGGAAATTAATCTTTCATAGACACTTCCTCGAGCTACTTTTCGAACAGTTTTACTGTCTTTAACTTGGGTTGTTAGTTGGTTCTTCAACATATTGCCGTTTTCGAAGATTCAACATCATTTCGGGCCTTTTAAGTTTGAGAAAGAAAATATGCTTTCCCGCCTAAAGAAGCCATCGTCCATCATGGAAAGATTCCAAATGAAAACACCTTCGTTTTAGTTTTTTTTTTTCATTTTTTATTATACTACCACTATCAAGAGGTAAAAATATAAAACATCAACCAGAATAAACTCAAACAGCTTATCGCTTCCTGCGTAAGTGTAGACGATTCTTGCGCTTCCAGGCAGCACGGCGGGAACCTCCAATTGTCTGCGAGTACCTGTAGCCTTTGCCAATACCACGGGAGCTCTTGCCAGCAGATGTAAGTCCACGCAATTCACGGTGCTTGTGCACGTGCTTGCAGATCCAGTTGATTTTAGGATCACGACGAACGGCATTGTGATGGGTATCAATCAAGATGACTTCAAAGTATTTGTACGAAGCATCCTGGGCAACCCAGTATGAGTTGAGAACCCTCAAACCACCGAGTCTGCGACCAACACGTTCCTAAAAAGAATACAAAAAAAAACCAAGATATAACACCACAATCAAAAAATTTGAACTTATATAGGAACAATTTTCAGACATCTAAGGAAGGCAAGATGGATGGTCAGCATGGTTTCCTTTGCTAACTTAAGGTTTTTTCATCAGACTGACATAGGATAAGAACACGTGTTAATTTGTTCGTTCAAACTCACCTCAGCAATAGATTGCAGGCAACGGGTAGGCTTCAATTCGTTAACACCATGGCTCTTGGGCTTACCGTAGGTGCAACCCTTTGGTACTGGACGTTTACGTCCTCCACGACGCACACGGATTCTGTAGATGACGAATCCTTGTTTGTTCTTGTATCCCAATCGGCGTGCCTTATCGGGACGAGTTGAACGCGGGGAGCGATGCAACTTTGTCAATTGACGGTATTGCCAAACGCGAATACGGAGCAAGTAGCGCATAACATCGCTCTGCTTCTTGCGGTAAAGTTCTTGCATATAACGATACGCACCCATTTTTGCGACTTTTCACGGCGATAGACCTAGTAACAAAATAGAGGTTAATTGATATAATATCAATAACTGTCACATCATCGGTCTATCGTTTTACGGATATGGAACCGACATCTTGTGGAAGTCATTATCTTTGTTTCTTTTCTAGAAATAAATGCATTAGTTTGGAAAATGATATCTAATCACTACTAAAGAATATTTTTTCGAAAGAAACAAAATCAATAAAATGGAAAATCGTGTTTCTTATCAGTTAGCCAAATCGACATCGTAATTCTTTCCGAATGGTGCACGGCCGAGAAATAGATTATCATCACTTGAAACCCGATTTTCACATTTTATACACCTTTTTTTCAAGTTTACAATCTTCACTTCAATGTATAGATAATTACCTCTAAGGAAAGTTCGCCTGTAAAGAAGAAACATTTTATTAGATTTAAGACGAAAGAAATTAATTTGATTGATTTTAATTCAAAATTTGATAAAACTGTTGGTGATTTTAATGATAAATGAAAATTAAGATCAAGTTTTTTAAAACGCACCTTCACTCCACAAAGTTAAAGTGAAAAAGAACGGATGTCGATGAAGTATTTCGCAAGTCAACATGTTTTTCAATTTTCGAAAACATGGCGGACTAGAAAACTGGAATAAGTGTAATTTATATTTAAGGCCATGCCACAAGGAACTGCTGACATTGGAAATTGGAACAGTAGTTTACTGCATGAACACAATGGAACACAGGAGTAGATGTCAGGTGCCACAACAAGAGTAGTCGAGAAAAAAAGAAATAATGCTGTTAGAGGAGAGAAAGAAACACAGAAGGATGGGAGTATATTCGACGATGCCGATGTTGGGAAATTCATATTCCTTTTCTTTGTACCCATTCTTTTTCTTACTGAGTCAGTCACAAATCGTAAGCCAAGCACGCAGGACATAGAGAGCGAACAACAGATACAATAATTAAACAAAGACATAGACAAAGACAAGCCATATTCAGTAATTAAGCACAGCCAGTAAAAGGCAACAAAATAAAATACATTTGTTTAACAAAGAAAGTGAAATATTAAATTAAACATTAAAATATTAAGTGTCTTTTGTGTTTTCATTGAAGAAATTTATAAACAACTTATAGCCGCCGTCGCCAACTACAAGTTTTAATTATTTGTTCGTCTCTCTAATCGCCGTGAGTTCTGCTAGTATTGGTCCTCTTTTTCTCGTTTTCGTGAGTTAATCGTACCGTCGCGTCGTAGTGTTGGTGTTTGTTGCCGCCACGCCAAATATCTTCACAGACAGTTTTTCCTGTGTTGCTCCGTCTTTGGTCTTTGTCTCGTTGTCGTGAGTTAATCGTATCGTCGCGTCGTAGTGTTGGTGTTTGTTGCCGCCACGCCAAATATCTTCACAGACAGTTTTTCTTGTGCTGGTTCGTTACTGTCGCTATTAGAGTCTGAGTTTTTTGTTGCCGACACGCCAAATAACTCAACAGCCAATCAAAACGAGCGTTCTATTTTATAACGACCACACAACAGAGGAATCGAATAAAAAGGAAATGAGCAAAACTTCGAGTGACAACGAAGAGGATACCACAATTGTAGAAAAAACGGAGGAAACATCTGCCATGGACGCCGAAGCAATTGCAGCAGTGCTAAAAAGCTTGAAAGAGCTTAATGCAAATTTCGAGGACCTGAAGAACTCGACGATGGAAAACCAAAAGGAAATAGAAAAATTGAATAATAAAATTCAGCCAGTCAACGAAAGTGCAATGATTGCTGCCACCGCCAGAGCCACCGCCGAAGCCACTGCCGATGCCCCAGCCAGGGAAATCACTGCAAATTTAAGAGACACTTCACCAGCATCATTGACGTCTGGAGTTAGCCAAACAATTTCAGCTGCCACCACTTATCCATCGCCCGTGACATACAAGCTTCACGATCTACCAACATTTTCGGGAAACGTAGAAGAATGGCCATTGTTCCTGGCGAACTTTAAAGACTCAACAGAGGACTTTAAATACAACAACCGTCAAAACCTTCAGAGATTGCAAAAATGTTTGGTCGGAGCCGCTCGAGAAGCTGTCGCTGCCATGCTCATCAACGTTCAAAACGTCCCTGATGTAATTGATGAGTTGAGTTTCCGCTTTGGAAGGCCAGACATACTTGTTCGTCATCAATTAAACAAAATACAAAGGTTTCCAAACATGTCTGAGACAAAAATGGAGCAGCTGCTCGCTTTCTCGACACAAGTACGCAACGTTGTCGCCTTTTTAAAGTCCTCCAACAGCGAACATAGCCTAAATAACTCAACTCTTCTGGACGAATTGGTATCGAAGCTTCCCCAGGACAAACAATATGAGTGGGTGAAACATACCACGACTTTAGAATCGTACCCTACCATAGCCGAATTCTCCAAATGGTTGTGCGAGCTAGCCAGAATTGTTTGCCTCATGCCAACGCCATTAACATCTAAAAACACTGTAGTGACAAGACACACACAGCAACAAGCACAATCGCGACGCATTTTGCACATTCATAACGCTGCCACTACTGCCTCTCAGCCCAATGTACAAAATACACATAAATGTTACCAATGTGCAGGCAATCATTTTGTAGCCGATTGCAATATTTTTAACCAGTTTGGTGCTGAAGAACGTTGGCAAAAAGTGAAAACGCTACGCTTGTGCTTCTCTTGTCTTCGAAAAGGCCATAGCACATCGAATTGTCGCGGTAAGAGAACATGCGGAATTGACGGATGTCGTCGCTACCATCATAGCAGCCTTCATAACGAGTCAACGCCAACGACAGCCATGTCAACCGCAGCCGTCCAGCCAGTATTAAGTTGCCGAACGACACATTCTATGGGACTTCTCTTCAAAATCATGCCGGTCACGTTGCTTGGACCAAATGGGAAAGCGGACGTTTTTGCCATGTTTGACGAAGGATCGTCTATTTCAATCCTAGAAGAGGACACTGCCAACAAACTTGGACTCAAAGGTCGATCACAGCCACTAACTCTTCAGTGGTATGGCCAAAATGTGACAAAGGAACCATCCACAACGGTCAACCTTGAAGTAAGAGGAGACGGCGAGTTCACATCCTTCGTAATTAAACATTGTCGCACTATAAAAAACCTGAATCTGCCCGTCCAGACATTTGACAAGTCAGAACATGAACACCTTGCATTCCTGCCAATAAAAAGCTACCGACAGGCCAAACCAGTGGTACTTCTCGGATTGGATAACGCCCACCTTGGAATATCATCCACCTTTGTCCAATCTGGGAACGACAGACCCATAGCCATTAAGACAAAACTCGGCTGGGTGGCTTACGGACCAAGCAACAATGTCGTTACAACATCACCATTCGTTTTACATATACGAGAGCAACAAACCCAAGATGAAATGCATGCCTTAATCCAAGAATATTTTGCCGCCGACAATTTCGGAATAAATCCGTCGCCTACAATCCTGGAGTCAGACGGGAACAAGAGAGCTCGTCAAATAATGCAACAAACAACACGGCGTATAGGTAAACAATTCGAGACAGGTCTACTCTGGAAGAGTATTCAGCCCAGTTTACCTAGCAGTTTTAAGATGGCCGAAAAACGTCTATTCGGCATCGAAAAGAAGATGAGCCAAAACAAAGATTTCGCCGCCAAATATATTTTCGAAATGAAAAAGTATATCCACAAGGGATACGCCAAAAAACTACAGCAGCCAGAAATCGAGGATGTGAGTCAGCCAATGTGGTATTTACCACACTTTGCCGTGCAAAGCCCGCACAAGCCCGAAAAACTCAGAATCGTTTTTGACGCTGCAGCCATTGTCGATGGAACGAGCCTTAACTCTGCCCTGCTCAAAGGCCCTGAACAGGCCAAGCCACTCATGAGCATATTGTTTAAGTTTCGAGAGGGTAAAATCGGCGTAGCCGCAGACATTCGAGAGATGTTCTCTCAAGTCCGAATTCAACCCAGCGACCAACAGGCACAAAGATTCTTGTGGAGAAATGGAGATACAGACCAGCCTATAGACCACTATGTGGATGACTACGTCGCCAGCTTTAAAAGTGAAAAGGAAGCGGAAAAGATTTGCAAGGAGGTGGTAAATATCAACAGTGAAGCTGGTTTCGATCTGAGGAACTTCACATCAAACTCTAAAGTTTTGCAATCATCTATGAACGCAGAGTCGTCAACGTGCGCCAACACTGTCAATATGGAATGCCAAGCCAACTCAGACAAAGTCCTTGGTCTGCATTGGAACACTGCCACCGATAGTTTTGAGTTCAAAACCAAATTCCACCGTATCCCGAAGGAAGTATTAGAGGAAATTCGACCACCAACAAAAAGAGAACTCCTTGGAATAGTAATGGCAATTTTCGATCCTTTTGGACTTCTGGCAGATTTCCTCCTGTTCCTTAAGATATTGGTGCGGGACACTTGGAAAAGCAACATCGCCTGGGATGAACCGCTTACTACCGACATCAACAAAATGTGGCAGGCCTGGTGGAAGGAGTTTCAAGGAATCAGCAAGATCCAAATACAACGTTGTTACTCATTGCATTTGCTTAGACCAAATACAATTGAGTTGCATATTTTCGTGGACGCAAGTCAAGTCGCATTTGCAGCAGCCGGATACTTCAGGGTTAGTCATGCCAGCGGAGTTGATGTCGTGTTTGTGTGTGGAAAAACAAGAGGAGCACCCCAAAAAACAATGTCCGTTCCTAGATTGGAACTTCAAGCCGCCGTTTTGGGTATTCGTCTAAGCAAAATCATAGTTCGCAATCATGACATCAACATATCACAAATTACATTCTGGTCGGATTCACGGACTGTCTTATGCTGGATCAACTCAACTGAACGAAGATACAAAGCCTTTGTCAGCCATCGTGTAGCTGAAATACTTTCTTCGTCACAACCATTACAATGGCGTTGGACTCCTACTGACAAAAATAGTGCAGATGTAGCAACTCGTACGAATGGTTCTCCAAGACTTAAAAACAACAGCATTTGGATTGCCGGTCCAGATTTCCTGAAGAAACCTGAAGATTGTTGGCCAGTCATAACAGCCCAGCCGCCACCAGAGGGAGTGGAACAAGAAGAAATTAAGACGTGTTTACTGCTTCATGAATCAGAAGGTAACTTAGCCATAAATATTAATCGTTTTTCTTCTTACTTGAAGCTCAAGAGAACTATGGCATATGTGCTACGAGCCGTTAGCAAATTCGGGTCTATGACAAAACGTGAGTGGCCACGTCCAACCAACTGTTTCTTGACGGTAGCTGAGATCAACGAAGCCGAGAACTATTTGTGCCGGATGGTACAGCAAGACCAATACCACAAGGAGATCGCCACTCTGAAGTCTTCGAAATGCATCCCTAAAAGTAGCCCCATATATTCACTGTCGCCATATCTCGATGAAAAGAATCTGCTTAGGGTTCAAGGTCGTATTGATGAAGCCACATACCTGCCACTCCAAGCCAGACGCCCAATTTTATTGCCACAAAAACATATTTTGTCCGAACTCATCATGCGATACTACCACGAGAAACACCATCACCAAAATTCAGCCGTGACCATCAATGAAGCCCGTCAAAAGTTTTGGTTTCCACATGTCAAGACTCTCCTCAAATCCGTCCAGAAGAGTTGTATGGAATGTAAAATCCAAAGAGCCAAACCCGTTCCGCCATTTATGGGGCAGCTCGACCGGTTATCTCCGTACGTCCGTCCGTTCACCTACACCGGAGTTGACTTATTCGGCCCTCTAACTGTCGCCATCGGCCGAAGACAAGAAAAACGATGGGGCGTCATATTCACCTGCTTGACGGTGCGAGCAGCCCACATCGAATTAGCTGAAAACCTATCCACCGACGCTTTCCTCATTTGCCTCCGTAACTTTATTAATCGAAGAGGTACACCCGTCCGGATCAGAAGTGATAACGGTACCAACTTTATTGGTGCCAAACGAGAAATGAAGGAAGAACAACATTTGTTCGACTTTAATCGTATATACAACGAAGCCGCCAGCCAAAATATTGAATGGGTGTTCAATTGTCCTGCCAATCCAAGCTCAGGAGGCTGCTGGGAACGTCTTATTCGGATAATCAAGCGCCTGATGACCAAAACCCTGTGCCAGGAAGCCCCTAGAGTGGAAACCCTAAGAAGCGTCCTCATTGAAGCCGAGAATATTATCAACTCACGCCCACTTACAGACATCCCACTAGCTATGGAAGACGACGAGCCGTTAACACCCAACCACTTTCTGCTAGGATGCGTCAACTCTACTCAAACACCTCACCCAGTAGATGAAAGTGTATGCCTCAGGAAACAATGGAGGATTTCACAAAACCTCAAAGACCGCCTTTGGAAAAAATGGACTGTTGAGTATCTACCTCAACTTCTTAAGCGACCCAAATGGCATGACAAAGTAAGACCGCTTCAAGTCAACGACTTAGTCCTGATATGTGAATCCAATCAACAGCGGAGCCAGTGGCGTAAGGGCCGCATCTCTCAAGTGTTCCCTGCTAAGGATGGACAGATCCGACTCGCCGAAGTTAAGACCACTAATGGTTTAATCCGACGTCCAGCTTCTAAACTTGCTGTCCTGACTATTGATGGTGAATCCGGGAGTGATTCACGGGGGGAGGAGTGTTAGAGGAGAGAAAGAGACACAGAAGGATGGGAGTATATTCGACGATGCCGATGTTGGGAAATTCATATTCCTTTTCTTTGTACCCATTCTTACTGAGTCAGTCACAAATCGTAAGCCAAGCACGCAGGACATAGAGAGCGAACAACAGATACAATAATTAAACAAAGACATAGACAAAGACAAGCCATATTCAGTAATTAAGCACAGCCAGTAAAAGGCAACAAAATAAAATACATTTGTTTAACAAAGAAAGTGAAATATTAAATTAAACATTAAAATATTAAGTGTCTTTTGTGTTTTCATTGAAGAAATTTATAAACAACTTATAGCCGCCGTCGCCAACTACAAATGCATTAATTTAATGATAACATTGTATATAAAATTTATAGTAATATGGATAGAAGGATCGACTGTGGCGAAACCGTGAGCCTCCAAACCTTTTTTTCCAAATTTCTCGTTTTGGAGAGAAAATGTAGGTGGAAAGGTTTAAATATGTGATAATTATCAGCGACATCTATGTGTCTCCAAACCCCGTTATCTCATACTCGTTCCCCAGACTACTATAGATTTCATATACAATGATGATAATGAATTTATTTGTTTGTTATTTATTTTAAAAACACATACTCTATTCATCTTTTTTCTTATATGTATGTACCCACTACAGCTATTTGATCCAATGCAGTAATTATAAAGGGATTTACTATTTTTACAGTGCACTTAAATTAAATTATAAAACATAAATAAAGGTGGCTTTACATGAGGCTGCAACAAATAACAGTGCAGACGAAAACCAAACAAAAACAATTATAATGCAGACTATGAAGATGAACATGCGTTCGTCATCACTATAGTTTTCAAGCTGCATCCATAATTTTCCTATTAACTGAACATCTGCATTTTGGCCTTCGCTTTCTATCACACAAGTATGTTTAATATATTTTGCATCCTCTTTTTTTTGCAGATTATGTCCTGCAGCTCCATGTAAAGCCACCTTAAGGAATCAACAAAAAATAGGTATGTGTGTTTTTCTCTTTCAAAATATTAATTTAAATAAACGTATATAGCGGTAATAGCTTACATAAACTTAAAATTTCACACGACCACTGATGTGAAGCAGCGATGTTTTAAGCAAAAGAACACTCGTTTACACACAAAAAGTAACAAGGATTGTTAGAGGGAGACAAATGGACTACATGCCTTCTGCATCCAGACATCCAGTCCAAAGCGTACATTTCCATTTGAAATTCCAGTATGGAGTTAGTATGACTTTATTCGCGAAGAAGAGCAGAAGAACTAGCATCAAAGACAATTTGAAAACAAGCCATTTTGCAATTTATATATATATTTGCCTTATATTATATTAAATTAAATAAATCGAAATATTTGATATACTATTAGTTTGAGTGTTATAATTAATATTTTACGAAGCCGCTGCCAATCATCAACAAGGATTGTGCACTTTATCCGAGTTTTCTTCTTCCTCCCACAGTTCAAAAGAAAATTTTTGATAGTTTTTTTCAGGAGAAACGACACTACTTCTTTTAAAGAAGATACATATCCACTGAATATAGTACTTCTTTATTTGCAGGGGAGATATTAAATTTTAAAAACGCACACATTCGAAGAATACACTTTTGGTTGTAGTAGTGTTTTCAAGAAAACTACTGAGGGCTGATTTGCAAGGAGGTTTTAAGGCAACTGACCCCTCTAAAAAATATAAATTAAAAAGATATCCAATACAAAGATTTGAACTGCAGTTTATTCCGACCAAGCTGTTTTCAAATATGTATCTATAGCAAGAAAACCGAAAAAATATGCTTCACCGCACCTACTCCTAACCATACTTTTAGCAAGTGTGTGTATATATTGTATTTACATTTTTCTTCATCTTGGTTTCTGCAAAAAAGACTGATACAACATTTCGCCGCCTGAGTGCTTAAGTGCCTCATATCCATCGAAATTATTCCTCAGAAAACGAATTTTAAGGTTTGAAAAATAATTGCGTTACTTTCTACTTAACTAATATGACTTTTGAATGTTTATACATATTAATTGAACATTTCTCTTTTGTAATTTGTGAACCTTGGGTCAAAAACTGTTACAGTTAAAAAAAATTAAAAAAAATTTCAAAAAAAGTCAGAAATGGATATAGGACCCTGTTCCATACGATAAGTAAATCAATGAAAACCAAACTTCATTTTTCCATGGGATATAGGACATTTGTGCACTTAAAATTGGAAAACAAACGAAAACGAAAATAAAATAAAAATGAAAATCTATAGCAATATTAATTTTTAAAATTTTATTTTTAGTGATAAAAATATAAAATAAAAATTAATATAAATGCTCCGGGTATGCCCTACTTTATATCATATTGGCTTATTTTTAAGTCAATGAGGAACCTTTCAAAATGATACATTATTTAAACACTAAATTATAAAAAATAAATTAAATTATTTTTGGTCCATTAAATTTTGTAGAAAAATACATTTGATTTTATCCGGAATGGGTTATTAAAATACTTCAACATTCGTAGGAGTTAGTTTTATTAGTGGTTTTCTTTTTTTTTTATTTAAAATTTTTTTTTACCAGTTTTGTTTTCATCCAGTTTAGTAAAAAAAAAAGATGCTTTAATATTAAAAATAAAAACTTCGAAAAGACTACATTTAACTTTGTTATGTAGTTTGGTAACGTGAAGGTATATAATTTTTCTTATATAAAATAAATGTTGTTCCTGTTGTTAAACTCGTTTTCTATTTTTTTACAATATTATAAAAATATATTGTTATTACGGCTGCTTTTTTGAAAGGATCAAAGACAGTCGATTATAATTCAGCCTTGAAGAAGATTCCCACCAAAACTGAAACATCGAAGCATATTCAACAAAATTGAAAATTGAAAAAAAGAAAAAAAAATCAGTCTTTGCTTCAAGACTGATTTTTTTGCTTTTTTAGCAAACATTTTATTAAGCTAAAAAAAAAATAATACGGGTATTCACGATCTGGTGTAACTCGTCTTGCATCATTGTAAAAGTGGAGAAGTGCTACGTTTTCTTGCAATACAACAACAAATATACTGGCTGTATATTTTGCACTTTTGCACTTTATCTATACCTCAACCCCATTGCAACAGGAAAATACAACGATGCAAAATTTGTACTTTTGATTTTGACATTTGTGTCAACTTGATGTTGACATTTGTGTGAGTTTTGCTACAGATTGGAAGAAGTGAGTTCTAGATCTACAAGAAATACAAACAATTTGGCACTTTTACAATACTTGTTTGCACCAGATCGTGAATACCCCTAATAATTCACAAGGGGTATTCACGATCTGGTGCAAACAAGTATTCCAAAAGTGCGAAATTTTTTACATTTCTTGCAGATCTTGAACTCACTTATTCCAATCTGTAGCAAAACTCACACAAATGTCAAAATCAAAAGTAGGTACAAACTTTGCACCGTTGTATTTTCCTGTTGCAATGGGGTTGATGTATAGATAAAATGCAAAAGTGTAACAAATGACATCCAGTATATTTTGTTGTTGTATTGCAATAAAACGTAGCACTTCTACACTTTTACAATGATGCAAGACAAGTTACACCAGATCGTGAATACCCCTACAGTTTTTTTTTAAATTCATTTAAAAAGTAATAAAAAAAATTAAAAAAAATAAATAAAAGTGTTTACAAACACATTTAGTGGTTAACTTATTCTATAAGCACTAAAATGTTTACTTAGTTGTAATATATTATGTGAGCTTAAATGCTCTGTATCCCACTTCCTGTGGATATGGGTCAATTAAACACTGAAAATATATTTTAGTTTAATTTGCTCTATATCCATTGCCTATTGCTATAGGGCATTTAAGCACTAAGTGTTTGTTATTCCAACTTCTATACAAAAATTGCCCTACCTAATACAAATTTTGGATATGAGGCAAATAAGCACTTAGAGAACACAAAAATGTATGGTCTATAGAGCAAAAGTGGTTTTCGTAACTTTGTTAATAATAGAGATAGAACAATGGGGATAGGACCAAACGATAGAGAATATTCGAATTAGTATAACTGCATCATTAACTCAGTTTCCCAAAAAAGTGGTCTATGGCACTTAAGCACTCAGGAGGCGATTTATAAAAATCATACTTGTTCGATAGAGAGGTGAGATACAAATGCAGAACATATTGATAAATAAAGATTACATTAAGTAAAAGAAAGATCAGGAGAAACATGTTGACTAGTACGAATATGTACCTATGTTTATCTTTTCACACTTCTGTACAATGAGGTAGCTCTGTCCTTATTGCAAGGAAAAACGAGCACTTATATTGTGCATTCTTTCACTCTTCTGTATAATAATGTATATCCTCCCTCTTTGCTTTTCTTGAAATTTGCAAATCAAAATGTTGCAGATTAAGGTAAAACCAGCATAAGTAGGGTAGACCACCAACTATACGGTTTGCTAAATTGTTGCCGAAGTGCAGTTCCGCTGCAGAGTACATATATAATTCATTCCTAAAATTTCATAAAAAGTTTCGGTGAAGTGCTGTTTTACATAAAAGTGGTTTGAAGTAAATGAAATGCGAGAATTGCAATAAAATAATTTCATATCATTAAAAAAAAAGGAAAAACACTCAAGCATGCAAACAACAACCAAAATAAGAAAAATCTTGTTTCAATTTCCACAAAAGCAACCAAAATCTAAAATCTTTTAGCAAAAGCTGCTATCACATAGGAAATTCATTTTTATGGAATCTTAAAATAATTTTGCACCCCCCTTAAGACTTCGAAAATGAAATGTCATCTATTTTCCATGATTTCTTATTTTATCGAACGAGTCTCGCATCTCGCATCCCAAATGTCCCAATCTTGTGAAATTTTAGGCAGGTAAATGACAGCTGCTTGGTTTTGGTTTTGCCTTCACTTCAAAATCACTTTGGCATAGTAAATATTTTTTTTCCAAAAACGCTGTTTTTTTCAATCCAAAGAAAATAAGAAAAATTACTTAAAAAGGTGTATTATCCACCAATCATAAAATGGGAACTGATGTTATAAAATCTTACGATGTACTGCAACAAGAATTAGACCGTGCTAAGCATACTCTTGTGAGTTTAAATGACAATATACGGCGCATCATAGGCCGCGACCCAAAAGAAACCAATTTAAGGTTAGTACTGGTATATCTTAAGGAAAAAAAAATTTCTAATTTAACTAAAAATTGTCTATTTCTCTGACATAACTGTGAATCAAATTATAGGGGAGATAGAAAGCGCCATTTGAACGACAACAATCGACGCAAAGACGGGGCAAATAATAATGACCGATCGAGAAATAGAGACGTTGGTGGCGGCGGTGGCGGCGGCGGCGGCGGAAGTCCCCCACCAGCAAAACGGCGCGTTCAAGACGCCAAATCTGTGTTCAGCCGACTGTCTGGCCCATCACCGATGATGGTTCCATTATCACGTAATGATGACCAGCCAATGAAACCCCGAATATTCTCCCGTGTAATAAGAGAACTCCCATCGCGGGAAGAAATCGTAACAGCCCAAGGTCCCGATGCGGAATCTCGAGCACGAAATCGTCGCATGTTTGGCTCCTTGCTAGGAACACTTCATAAATTTTGCCAAGAAGAATCACGTCTCAAAAAGAAAGAAGAACAAAAGGCTATGGTTGAGAAGAAGGTCGAAGAACAGGAAATCAAGGAACGTGCCAATCTAAAGAAAGAACGCGAATCCTTGTTCATGGATCGTAAACGCAAGCAATTAGAAATCCGTGCGCTTGAACATAAGATGAATCTGCTCAGAGACTTTGAGGCTTGGGAGAAGTCCAAAAAAGATCTAGTCCACTACATCCGGACCAAATCAAAACCACCCATATACTTCCGACCGAAGGTACTTAACAAAAAAACAGAAAAGCTATTAGCAGAGAATCGGGCTGCCATTCAAAAAGAAATTGAAAAGAAACGAGCAACATTCAATGAAGAACTCCTAGAAATTGAGAATCGTTTTAAATTGCGAGAGAACGACCAGATATATGAACCACACAAAAATGGTAGCACTATGCATACAAGCAAGCATGATCGTCAGAAATCGAATGATGCCGAAGAAGATGACGATGATGAGGATGAAGAGGACGAGGAGGATGAAATAGAAGAGCCACTACAACCGAAAGTTCAACAAATCGACAGTGATCATGAGGATAGGGAGGTTAGTCGGATTATTAGCAATCATAACCATCACGGGGACTTGTCGTCTATTCAGATAAAAATTCAGAATGGTAAGTTGTTACAAAAAAAAAGAAAAAAAAAAAGTTCCACGTATACATCGTACATAGCTCTGTGTGTACTCACTTTGGTGTCTAAGTTCGCTGAGGGGCAATGTTTACATCCGCAGTCGTTCCGTTTTGTAGGAATGCATGCATTGCGTAGTTTTCCATGCTTCTTTGACTCAAAATCAATCTGTTTCTATTTTCCCGATGTAACCCAGCAAATGTCGAATTTTTTCAAGCCACTAATATCCATCCATTGTATAATCCGTAACTCATTTGTACTGGTTGCGGTTGCTATTCCCAGATTAAAATGAATTTCAGCGTTGATTATAGCTTTCAGAGTGATTTTGTCACAGGTGTCTTGGGATTTCGAAGAGGATATTAATATTGAGTTAGGTCAGAATCTCACTCGGAACTTATGGGATTCATTGTGCTCCCTAGGGCGATGGTAGGACGAAAAGATAGGGAGAGGTCATGTATTTGGCTTCTGATTCAGAATGTATTTTGGTGGCACGTTAGAGATTTCGCCCAAATCGAGGGTCGATTTCCTAGATCGTGCTAAGCAGTGGCATTCAGAGAGAAGATGAAATAAGTTCTCTTTATCCTGCATATGTCAGATGTGCTTAGGTCCCTTTTACTCATGTGGGTTCTCATCGCGTTGTGTTTTTATTTCTTTGTTTTTTTTTTTAGTCGCATAGTCATGTATATTTATGTTCCCATTTAGCTCGTCCCGATAGACATCCAGGTTTTGACCAGTTCGTGAGCAAGTTCTTTTCCGTGTGACCCATCGGATGATGATGGACTTGTGTTGAGTAATTTCAACTCATTGCGACAAAAATTGACTAGTTTAAACTTTGTAAAAGTCGAGGAGATCGGATCCTCTAATGACTTGGTAAAAGAGAAGTTCATCATCATCAGGTACTGTAACCCCGCTCGGGGCATAGGGCGCCAACAAAACGTCTCCAATTTTACGGTCTGCAGCTAGATATCTTAACTGTGGCCACGTCTGTCTCTGGGAATTAGCTTTTGCTATAACTGTTGTTGTTCTTGGTCTTCCAACCCGCCGTGAACCCTGAGGATTCCATTCAAAAGACTGCTTTGCAATATCATTGTTTGGTTTCCTAAGTGTGTAGCCAATCCATTGCCATTCACGCTTTCTTATGTCGTCGACGTCCAACCGCTCCTGACTTGTCCTGTGCCACAATTTCTGGTTAGAAATAGTTTGCGGCCAGCGAATCTTTAGGATGTGACTTAGACAGCAATTCACAAAAGCCTGCGATTTTCTCGAGATGGTAGCTGAGACTTTTTAGGTTTCGCAAGCATATAATACCACAGATTTAACGTTGGATTATAAGAATCTCAACTTAGTGCATAAGGATATTTGACTGGATTTCCAAATTTGAGGCAGAGAACCAAAGGTAACGCGAGCTTTATTTATTATGCTTTTTACGTCCAGATCCGTACCACCATTTGCTGATACAGTACTTCCAAGGTAATTAAACTGTTCGATCTCTTCAACAGGCGTTTCATGTGGATTAATACGTTGTTGTGAGGGGGTCCTGTTAGCATTATTTTTGTGTTTTTGCTATTTATTCTAAGACCGCACGATTGAAAGGACAATCCCACAGAAATTGACACATCACTTTCACCCCCTGATGTTATTTGCCATGAGACATACATCTTCGACATAGTCTAAATGGCTAAGCCTTTGAAACGTTCTCCATTGAATGCCCTGCCTCTCCGTTGTACCAACGCTGGCCGTAAAAACATCATCTATCGCTAGCAGAAAAAGAGTTGGCGATAGAACATCACCTTGTTTCACACCCTGACCCACTTCAAAAGAAGAAGTTATTTGAACAAAAACAGTTTTGTAGACGTCTGTGATGACCCAATTTTTCATCCAGCATTCCCTTGTTTTGGCGTCTTGGTTGGCACTCAAGCGTTTGTCTTGTATTTCCTACTCTTTGATGCAATCCTAAAATTTGTTCAGAAGCTGTTCGAGTGAAATAGCGAACTTAGGGTAAATCTTTTAAGGGAAGTAATGCTTCTGACTATTTTGGTAGCGATAAAACATAGTCTTCTTTTCGATTATGTTATGATATAAGATGGAACAGAACTCTAAGCTGCTTAACACTAGTGGTCCGCCTGTGTTAACCTCAGAAAGGGGTGGCAAGCCTTGCTGATTTGGATTGTAACATTTCTGAGGCCAAACTTAATACTGGTTTGGCTTCATTTGATTGTACCAGAAATTTTTAGACTTGCATCCCTACCTCCCTTTCGATAGTAATGAAAAAATAGGTTTAACGTGTTCGCCTACCAGTAAAGTTTGAGCTTTCACGTTGTGCAAAGTGTGAGTGTGCAAAATACTTATCTTATCCTTAGCAGATACGCACATAAATGCAGATCCGGCCTACTGTTTTAGCAACCAACTGAATGCACAAATCAACCAAGCAAACCAAATCTGAGCAACTTGTCTTACTAAGTCCACACACACACAACCACCATACGAGATTGTCCGAAGATGCCTTTCGCAGTGTAACAGCACCTCCTGAGCCAAAAGATGCGCCCGAGGGTGACACAATTTGAAGACAGGAGATGGGCATTTGTAACCCCGCAGTAGCTTTCACGTAGCCTACACGTTTTCGCAGCTGCCAAATGACAGACAGCCAGCTTGAGGTTCGGTCCAGAAACCAAGGGCCCCCTTTTTCATTTTTTTGATACTACTCAACAATAGGATGACAATCATTTGGAAACTATTACTCATGTTACAAGATTTCAATCTTGAACGTGAATGAGTCGCCGTTCGAGAATCTTTCGAGAGATAAGTCTATCTAACATCTATAGACTATTAATTATTCCTTACCATTTTCTTGAAGATTCATCTTCAAACTATAATGGTAAAAGCTCGTGCACTCTTTCGGGCATCACTTGTCACTATATAATGAATAATGTCTCTATACCATTACCACGCCCTCATTCATGGATAGGCGATTTACATTAAACTTTCTAAGTAGATGCCAGGGCTTCACACTTACCCTAGGCAGCGCGCATTAAGCCAAGTGAGTACAAGCTGTCTTCGATTCTAAGTGGGTAGTTCAGTTCCACTCAGACCTTACTAGCTACTTCTACACTTGTTATGTCGGCGAATACCACGGAGAGGTATGCGCTGCGACACATGTTCTCCTGAGTACCTCGATGCATGAGTTGCCCCACACAAAGAGCTCAGGTTCTGAACTTTATCCGACCCCTCTCGATAGTATTTGGACGTTGTATGATATTGCTTTTTTGACGGGGTTCTCAGGGTCTCTTCTTTGAACGTACGTGACAATACTAGCTGATCTGGCCGTGTTAGATGCGGATTACTTTTAATCCTGCTTTCATACGATTCATCTTCATCTCAGCTGCTGTTAATTTACTCTAACACGTTTTGTAAATTGTCCAACATCGCAAACCTTATGAGTGCCGGACGTACAACTGAGGTGTGGAGTCTTATCTTCACTTCCTACCTACCTGGGGCATTTTTGCTTTTCTTTTCTTAGTCAACTTCCCTCTCTTTAATGGTTTCTGGAAACTGCTGTTGGCAACAACAGCTATTTCCATTTATCGTTGTTTGCATCACGATACTTCAACTGCGCCCACGAAGGCAAATCCCGGAACTCATCTTTCTTCAAACCAGTAGACCCCGGGTTTTCTTAGCTCTTTTAACGCGCCTTTCACCTTTTGGATTCCGTTTATTCTATTGTGTCATTGGCCTTCCTCAGTTTATGACCAATCCAGCATCACTTTTTCTGCTTGAAGTCCACATCCACTTTTGTTTATCCAGACCTAAGCCACAGTGCGTGGTTGGTTATGGGTTGTGATTTTTAAAAGCCTGTAGTTTACTTGAATGGTTGAGCACATAATTAACGTTGGATTCAAAAAGTTTCAACTTGGTACCAAGCGAAATTTAACTGGAGTTCCACACTATCATTTGCGGAGTCACATCATCAATCGCAATTAAGAACAAAATCGGTGAGGGGTTATCATCCTGTCTCACAATTCCGAAGCATCGTAAGTCAACTTCACCATTGCACATTGTGCCCTTCCTGACCCTTCTGCAACAAAGTTCAACGTCGATACCAGTCCTCTCCTAATGTACCTAACACACAATTGTGAAGGCTTTTTTAGCTTTTTTAAGCACAGTTAATAACTGCCTCCTTAGTGATGGATGTTTATAGTTCTCAGTTAGAATTTCTCCAAATCGTTTGATTTTAAAGTCAAAATCGAGGGATCGTTTGTAAAGGTTCAAAACAGTCCACTAAAAATTGATCTCAATCTGCCAGACATAAATAAGTAATCATTAGTAGACCAAATGGCAGGCATAGCCTTATCAAATGTACTAGGTTAGATTAGGTTTGATGGCTATCAGAGGGAAACAAGTTCCACTCCAGCACACTCAGGTCTATATAGACCCATTGTGATACCAATTTCGATTGCTTACCATTTTCTCATCTTATCATACTCGTTTTCGTTCTATGTTGCTTCTAGCCATCATCCGCTCCCCCTTGTGAACCTGTAAAGATCTGATATTGTACTCTGCTACAACTCTTCGATGTTATCGAAGTAGTACTCGTCATTGCAGCCTCTGCAGAGGTCTTCTTCAGTTTGACGTAGTTGTTTGGCGTGGTATCTAAGCATGTTATGCCCCGTTAGCAACTTCTTCTGTCGTATTTACGCCATAGTTTTCTTGCAATCTCACATAAGTCCAGATTAGCCCATTTAGTGTTCAAATGTACCAACTCTTGCTTCAAGTTGTTTAGTCATCGTTATAGTTTTGATTTAGAAGGTATTTTTTATTTGACACTTCTGATGCCAAAAAAGCTTATTAAAGCGCGTATGTTTTCCTCGGTCGACCACTCGTGCATGGGAACCTTACCATTGTGTTTGGTGCTTATTAGATGCAATCAAATACGATCTTTAGGCTTACTTGGGATTTCCTTAGCATCAGCGCACTTTATCACCCTGAATCGCCAAAGCGTCTCGCTAGAGTCGAGTCATGGACTCATGCTTTCAGTTATAGAAGTCAAAAAAGGCAACCTTCTTGAAACGACGTATTTTTATGTTCAATATCATACAAAAAGCAAATTACTTTAGAAGTTCCTCTTCTTCATTTAAGAAATACCCAACAAATTTTACAAGAATATTAAGTCTTTTTGGACAGTGAAACAATTTCCTTGACATGTTTTCGTTCTAGTCAACTTTTAGCTCATAACATTATAATTTTATGAGTAAACTATTTTTTAATTAATTTTGTTCAACTTTTTTTTCAGACATCAAACAAGAAGATCTAGATCCAAACGATATTGAAGGCGAACATTCGAATGAAAGAACATTGGCGAGCAGCGTTATAATTCCAAATAAGGAAATAAAGCGGTCGTTAGATTGATGTTCTCGTTACGGCGAAGAAAAATGACGTTGATGACCAAACCATGTAAAGTTAATCTTAATCGGAGATTTTTCACCATTAATGTAGTATTTTATTACAAATTAATTAAACCTGTAAAATTGAATTGCTATTTCCTTAGAGTAAAAAATTAAGAGGCAACAAATTGGGAAAAAAAAACAATGTTATTTTGATTTTATTATTTTGAACAAAAGTATATAAAGGGCATGTTAATGCATTCAAAAAAAAAAAAAGAGTTAACTTGAGTTTTATTCCAAGTACAATGCACGACTGGGTCGCACGTACTTGCTCTGTGGGTGCAATAGTAAGACGAAAACAAAGTTTTCGAGCAATATGAAGAACTCATGTTTGAAAAAATTTTGAAAAGCTAAAAAAGTTTGGCTAAAACTGGAAAACCCGTTATACAGAAGTTTACTTAAAGAAACCTTTAGTATATCAAATTTAGATGTCATCTTTTGGGTGCTATAGATGATATAAATGTCCGCTTATGGCCAAATTAATAAAATTGTTAAAACAAATTTCCGTTATTATCATTTGTAGCCAAAAATTAAATGCAGTTTTCTTCAAAACATACTATGTATGTAATATACAAAGTTTAATAAAAATCTGTAGAATCTTTTTTGAGTAAATTAAAAAAAAACTACATAATTTGGCCAAAACATAGTGGCTTTTTGTATGTGAGCCACCATTTAAAAAAGAGTAACTGACAAAAATGCAATGCCATCTGATAGAGAGTTGTAAGGAACTATACCAAACAAAGTTTGTTTGAATTCGATTCAACCGTTGACAACTTATGGCCATTTAAAAAAAAAGTCGTTAAGACCAGATCTCCGTTATTAGCATCAAAATCGTACCGTAACTGGTACCTTTCAGTGCCGGGCTAAAACGAAATAAAAAACCTCGACAATGGTTTTTCTTCAAACTGCTATATACCAAGTTTGAAGAAAATCCGTCAAGCCGTTTAGGCTGTAGAATGACGTGAAAAAGCGCACATCCGCACATCCGCACAGACAGACCGACGGACTTCTTTGGGCTTCTCTTTCATCGTAACGTCAGGTTTGATTAAAACCTCAATTTTTACTTGCGATTATAGGTACTATAAGGCAAGTTATGCATTCGTCGAAAAAAAAAAGTTTTGAGATAACAATCAAACATGACATTACGATGATAGCGAAGACGAAAAAAGATGGTCCAAAAATTCTGTCCGTCCGTATGTCTGTCTGTCTGTCTGTCTGTCTGTCTGTCTGTCTGTCTGTCTGTCTGTCTGTCTGTCTGTCTGTATGTATAGAGACCTACAGCCCAAACGGGTGGGCCGAATTGCCTCAAACTTGGTATATAGACTTTTTTAGGTATTGTACAGAGGGGAAATTGAAATTTTTTTTTTTAGCTCAAAAAATAACGGTACCTGCCATACACCCGTTACGTTAAAGCTTATTTTTCTCAAAAACGGCTATAACGATTTCTATTTAAAAAAATCGGTGTTGCGTTTTAGGTACGAAATATGGCTGAAAAAAATGTTTTAAAAAATGGCTAAGAACGGTACTTTCTATAGGACCGTTTTTTTTTGTTTTCGACTAACTCGAAAACGACTCAACCGATTCTTTCGAAATTTCATACACATATAGCTGTAGGTAGCTCAATTGGTATTGCATACCAATATTTTTGAAAAATATTTCTTTGTATTTTTAAAAGCATTTTTTTAAAAAAAATTTAAAAAAATAATATTTTGAAAACTGCTTTTTAATTTTTTTTCTAAATATTTTAAATAAATGTATTTGCTGAATACCTATAAACTGCCGTTTTTTAATTTTTAAAAAAAAATTTTTTCAAAAAGTTTTTCAAAAAAAACTTTTTCTCAAAAACCGCTCCACAGATTTTTATAAATTTATTCTCATAAATTCAAATATATCCAAGAAATAAAATGGCGTACTTTTTTTTCATCTCAAATTAGTTTAAGTATTTATTTAAGAATTTTGAAAATTTAATTTTTATCAAAATCTCAAGCCCTTAAACCACTGTCACACATTCGAGCAAGTTCGTGCGACCCAGTCGTGCATTTTATTTTTGTCTGCACGAAACCAATACTTGCCCTATAGTCTATAGAGCAAGTAAAAAGAAAAGAATTTTCTATATACTGCTAATGATGTGAGCTATTCCAAGCGACTTATTTAAATTCAGAGGGGTTATCTAAGCTTTAGAGGTGAAAAATTTCCCACGAGTACTAATATGAACCCCGAAGACCAATAATAGCTATGCTATGTCAACAAGGCAGGTATACGAAACTCAGGGTCAGGACTCAGAGTCCCAATATCAAAAATAAAATGTTTAAACAAAATCGTTCGAGTCAAAACTAAATAAAATGCACGATTGGGTCGCACGAACTTGCTCTTATGCTAAGCAATTGCTGCATAAAAAAGTTCAAAATAATTTCGAAAATTCTTTTATTTGTTAATTAGTTGAAGAGTTTTCTTGGAAAAACTAAGTATGCAATAAAATTTCAAAACTAAATGTCTATCTAGGAAAAAAAAAATTGAAAATAGTTAAACCAATTTTTTTTAAAGGTTATTTTTGAAAAACTTTTCCAAAAAATATTTTGAAATTTTTTTGAGTATGTTAATTATGTTAAAAAAAAACAATATACCCGTTTCTAACATACTTCGAAAACCAAAATTTGTTTGAAAAAATTATTAAAAATCAAAAGAAAGGTTTTTTTATAATGCCATATAAATAAAGTTATGAATGACTTCCTCTGTCCAAAATTTTCTTGAAATTGGATGCTTAATAGAAAATTTCATTTGAAAATACTGATTCTAAGAGAGGTACCGTTATAAGACAAATTTTGGAAAATCTTTTTTAATCAAAAGATAGACTGTCTTAAGAAAATAGCATTCTGAAAGTTTTATCAAAATCGTTAGAGCCGTTTTTGAGAAAATACATTTTTTTCTTTACGATTGAATGGCAGGTGCCGTTATTTTTGGACCTAGAGCAAAAATTAAAAATATGATTCGAGGGGGGCAAATAAGTCCTAAATGCCAAATTTGAAGCAAATCGGCCCATCCTTTCAGGATCTGGAGGCGCAAACAGGCATACAGACAGACGGACGGAACTTCCATACCCAGTTTTTTCGACTTCTCCATCATCGTAATGTCATGTGTGATTTAATTAAAAAAGATGCCTCAATATCGCAAGATACGAATAAAATGAGTAGAAAAATACAATAAAATTACTGGTGCAGCAAAAGACGTCGTTAATTATACTAACTCTAATCTGGAATAAACTGTGTCCTATTCTAATACAGATTTTCTCTCTCCATATAATGACAACACTGTCTTAACGTCAAAATATGCACAGTCCCTGAGTGTCGTTATATAGAGTTTATACTGTATGCATATTTTTTTAAAAAATCCAAGGCAATCGTAATCAGGTATCTTTGAATGGTGCAATTAGCTCCTCACAGGTCTCATACTAGACGGAGAGCTAGCGACAAAAGTAGTTACGTCATTTGATAACGCAAATAATTAATTTTATTGTAATGATTCTCAAAAACTAGTGATAAATAGTCTGCCACACGTCTAGTGGCCACTGACCCCAAAAAGGGGTAACACAATTCGATTAAGTAACGTCATTTAATAACGGCTGACGACGATCCACTATAGGTTTTGGCCTTACTTAGTTTTTCCCTTAAGCTAATTAAAATAAAGTGCACGACTGATGAACTTTCTCTAATGTGTGACAGTGGTTTTGGGAAAAAAGCAGGGAAAAAATGATATAAAGTTTTATTGAGCACTGAAAAATCACTAGTTAAAACGTTTTTTTTTGGAAAAAATTAAGTAAGCCATCTGATTTCGTTTACTGTTTAGAATTTTAGGAAATTTTTTTTTTCAAAATCGCTCGACAAATTTTTTCAAAAAAACAGTTTTTTTTTGAAAAACTTTCCCAAAATATATTCCAAATTTTGTCTGAGTATGCCAACCTCTAGCACTTTCTAGTTTTTATCAGAAAAATAAAATTAAAAAAAAAAAAAATTAAACGGTTTTTGGAAAAAAAAACAAAAAATAAAAAAGAATTTAATTTTTTTTAAATACCAAATTTTTTTTTTTTTTAATATTTAAGAATTCATTTTATTTCGACTGTAAAAAAGCTTCTACATTAAAATTTTCATCAAAATCCGTCTAGTGTCGAAACAGGTGACACCTTTTTGAATCCAAAATCGGTTGTAAGATGAGCCAAAGCCAAGCAACTTCTGTAAGCGATACAAATCTTAAATTAAAGAATAAACAACACGTCATTGTGGTGTATTTTATTTTCGAAATCAATGAAAAGAAACTAATAACAGCCTTGACTTTTTAAACTATTAAAACTAAGCTCTGACACACCTATTTTTTATTTTCAGCAAAACTAATTCTTAACTGAAAACTATGAACTTTTGTTCAACATTCATCCTCGAAATTCGTGAGTCTGGTGTTTCTAAAATTTCGGCCACAAATGCTACCTATTCTGCTGTTAAAAAGATTTCGCTTTCGGCACTGAAAACATTTTACATTTTTGTATTCACTTACAAAAGAAGATTCCCACGTACCTATTACATACAAACGTACGTTTTGGGTTAAACGTTTTTAACATTCAAAAAAAGTTTCAATGGATCCGGTTCTCTGTAACTTTGCGAAAGTTCATTTTGAGTATGCACTTTAATGAACAAATTGATGTACATAGATGCGAGATACCAATACAACGGTATTTATATGAACTAAACTAACTGTTACTGAGTAAAGTTAGCGTTGCAAGTTGAACTTAAAAGAATAACACAAAACAGCGCAGCGCCTGCAGCAATTTTCGAGTATGAGTGAGAGCAAAAAGATATTATTTGTATTTTTAGAGACTTTTTTCATTCAAAAACTTTTTTGTTTGTTAATATCAAAGTCTAGGAGTATCTTTTTGGTGAGTATAGGTAGGTAATGGACAAAACACAAACACAAGATTTCGGGATTACGTCCCTGAGCGCGCCGCGACGGTTTTTTAACGTGATCAACATATACATTGATACTATCCACCGATGGTTCTTTCATGAGAAGATGCCTTTAAAATTGGTTTCAGGCTTCATGGAAGAGACTCAGGAATTTTGGGAATCCTGAAGTTATCACTCAACGATTTTCGGGTTAAAATTTATTTTATTTTGTTGATAGGTGGTGCTGGTGTTGGTGTTGGCAGCATAGAAAGAGAACACGAAATAGAGGCCAACGGACGTGAGGGGCTCTGTTTTAGCCTACGAGCTGGATATCTGCTGAAGCTCCTTTTATTTTGAATATGTTTTCGTTTGCTACTGTACATTTGAATTGGGAATTAACAAATACAATACGGCTGAAATTGATAAATTAAAGTTGGGCCGGGATGTGTAATGAAGGTGAACTGTGAACAATGAAACAACAACCAGGTTAACTTACGTAATGACTGCTCAAAATTATGAGCTTCAAACGAAATCACATCGAACCTTACCAATGTCCGTCAAGTTAGAAGAATTGGATTAACTGTCGTGGATTTGTCGTAAATTTGTCCTGAAAAAAAAAAACAAATTGTCGCGCTTCGACCGCTTGGACTGTAAGGTGTCTATACATACAGACAGACAAACAGACATACAGAAGTTTTGCTACTTGTCCTTGCAACTTGCAAAAATTTTAAAAAAATTGCGTGCGTACAAAGTACACATCATGTCAGAAGTGAAACTTCTTTGGCAAACTAATTTTAGGTCTAGTTTTTCATACTAACCTAAAGCCTTAGATTTCCGAGACTTAGAGGGAGGGAAAAAAGGAAGATACATATATTAGGAATTAAATGACTTAAGTTGTCATTAAAATATCAAAAATGCCGAGAATTAATACAAATTATACCTAAATTTAAGTTTTTAATTTTCTAATTTATTTCTTCGTATAGTATTGTCGTGACTAAAGCATTATGATAAGTAAAATATGCATTGTGATTTCGTGTTTCAACATTATCTAAATATTATTGTAACAATGGCTTCTATTGTTATTCCCGAATTTGTAGTTGGTGTGTTTGGATTATTTTTTAACGGTGGACAACATTTTTTTTTAATTTCTTATGTGACAACCATTCAATATCAATGACTTACATTCCCAGTATGCATGTTGGTTTTTTTTATGAAAACTATAAACTAAAAGAAACTTTGCTACAATTGTCCATTTTTCAACCTTAAAACAACGAAAAAGTAGTACAGTACACTCGGGCGTATGCGTACTTTTCTGAGTTTAATTTAATGGAAAAAATCATCCATGTTCTCATATTTTGGACAAACTAAATTGGACAGTATGAATATTTTAGACAAAGTAATTGGACGATATAAATATAATTAACACGTCAAACTTATCGCTTAATGTTCAAAAGGTTTATATCTAGCTATCATGGAGCTATCTGCTCGGAAGGACATCACAAACGTCTGCAGGAACAGCTATTTAAAGATCAAAAACGAGATATTAATATCCTAAATCAAATAATTTCCCGAAAATTTTTAAATTAATTACGATCCGAAAAAAAGTTTCACTTTCATCGTGGTTTCATAAAACCACACAATTTTTTATTTTATAACTTATGAAAAATTATTTATTGGAATCTCAAATGACGAATTGTAAATTGAAATGCCACACGTGCTTGCGGGCACCTGCTTTCACTCAAGAAATAGTTTGGATCAAGATTATTGGAGCCCGATTCCTCCAACACAAAATTTCCCGAAGTAGGTACTGTAAGTAAAAGAAAAGGGACCACTATGAGCTTTTTTATAACACTTGATAAAAAATATAAATCTAACCTTTGGTTAGAGAAGGCAACATCTTTTAAAAACATTAAGTGGTAAATCCACTTCCACTTTTTACGTGTACTTGCATTTCTGCTGCCACTGGGAGTTGTCTTCTTCGACTCCTTGTAAAATTTGTCCCCTTGTAGGGTACTCCAACTATAAATTATTTCGATAGATTTTTGCCAAAAATAAAAGAGTCAATTGTTATAAATGGGAATATATATGTATTACTAGCAGACCCGGCCACGCGTTGCTGTGGCTAAGGTAGTAAATAGTATATGTCAAATGGTAAATTATTATTATCGAATAATCATGAAATCGTTATAGCGGGTATAAAAATGATTGAAATTTGAATTTTCGTAAAGTCGATAAAGCAAAAATCAGCATTATTAATCTAACCTATCAAGTTTGTAAAAAATGAGTAAATTACAAAGTTGATACTTAAACATTTAACTTTTAATTTTAAAAATGAAGTAGGTAGGGTAAATAATTTTTTATTCTTAACAGTAATTTTTATCATTTCGAATTATATATATTTTTAATTTAATATTAGTTCAACACTAATCGGTGCACAATATTCTTTGTGAATCTGTCTCAAGCTAAACAAATAGTAGATTCAATGGTTTTCCCACACGCGAGCATGCAACATAAAGTTGCCCATGGGAAAACATTTAAAAAAACCATCTTCTATAATTTATCATCTGCAACCTTCTACCATCTAGAATTTTCTACCATCTACCACCTTGTTCTATCTACCATCTGCTACTATCGAAAATCTTCTATAGCATCTACCATTTCCTGCCATTTTCCATCTTCAAACATCTACCATCTTCTAGCATTTACCACCTTCTACCATTTACCATCTCCTACCATTTACCATCTTCTATCGTCTACCATCTACAGCCATCTGCCATATAACACGTTCTTCCATGTACCATCTACCAACTACCACCTTCTACTATCAACTTTCTTTTACCATCTGCTACCATCTACCATCCTCCATTTTCTCCCATCTACCATTTTCTCCCTTTTACCATCTTCTTTCATCTACCATCTTTTACCACCAACCATCTTCTACAATGTACCACCATCTACAATCTTCTATCGTCTACCATCTTCTACCTTCTACCATCTAGAATCTTCTGCCATCTACCATCTACCAAGTTCTACCAGAGAGAAGATACTAATAGAGAGAGGCAACTTCGACGATGGCTCTCTTTTAACCTACAAGCTGCGATTCGGCCAGCAACTTGCATCTGTATTAAACTCCATATAAAAAAAAATGTGAGGACAACACAGATGCAAGTTGCTGACCTTTAAATAAGAGAGAAAGAGACACACATTTTTTTTTTGATTTTGTTTGTTCTGGACAAGGATAAAACATGTATACATATGTATGTACATATATACCGATAGGAATTCAACTCATTATAAAAATGTAAACAAAAATCTTTGCGGGGACGGAGGCGAGGAAAGTTGTTTCTCTCTATTAGTATCTTCTCTCTGGTTCTACGTCCAACCAACTTCTACCATTTAATTCTTTAAAAAAGTGTTTCCTTAGAAAGCTTTTTGAAGTTAAAATTTTTTTAGAATACCTACATACATATACATATATGTATTTACATCATTTAAATGAAATCTGTATAGCGTTCGAAAATATAACATAGTATACAATAAAACAAAATTGTATTACAGAAACACATACATACATATCTTATTTGTGTATGTATCGATATTTTGTACTTCAAAACAAAAAACAATACACTAATATAATCAAATTCTGACTGATAAATATTTCAAATAATTGACACTTTTACACTCCTTATTTTTTTTTTTTTTTTTTGCACGCAAGGTAGGTCGTCGTAATTTTTCGTTACACCTTCCCTGATTTTCAATAAATATTTCAAGACAAAAATTTCCAAAATTGGTCCAGACATTCTCTTCTTCCTCAAAAGATGCTACAAAAAGATTTATTACCATAGTAGTCATCCTTAGTATATATCCTACAAAAAGATTAATTACTAATTTAACAAAATGCACTACAAATGCGCTAAAAATGCATTTGTGTCAAACCGCTTTATAAATTGAGAAATAAACTATCCTATCTTTTAAGTTGAATCAAACTGCACACAGTTTTCAAAATTTGATTAAAATCTGTTCATTAGTTTTGCAGTTCATTGCGGACAAACAACGTGACACTCGATTTATATATATTAGATGGTATATGTACTCGTATATACATGGGAAGGCGGAAGGACATTTAGCGAATGAGATTATGGTAGTGGTAGGTAAATAATATAGGTAATATCAAAAAAACGGATAAAGCGAGCATTTGCATATAGGGAAATTTGTTGGAAAATGATATATTTCAATTAAATGTAACAGGTTTTGGTGTAAGTGAAAAGAAATTTACTAAGGAAAATTAATTAATGAAATTGAATGAATGAATGAGATGAAAGCTCAGAGAAAACTAAAAAAACACAAGATGTACATAGCCACGTTAAAAAGAAGTCCTTTCAGGTTCCTAAATTGAGTTTTAGTTAACAAACATTCTACAGGGAAGAAGCTTATAGTTTTCCTGAAAAAAGAAGAAAACGATTCGGAGACAAATCAAATTATTTTTAATAATTACCGGAACTTACCCGGAATATTTAATTGCGACGAAAACTCCTCAAATTTTTTGTCACAAAAGAAAATATTTGCATACGAGCTGTCCTGCTTGTCGCACAAGAACTTTTTATTTTTCACCAGCTCTATCAATTTGTCTTCCATTTTTTAGCAAACCAATTTTTTGAAAAAGAATGACATGTACACCTGTCAAAATCAATGATAAGTAGTAGATATCAGTAATGCCAGATACCAATTGTTTTCGTTTGTTGTTGTGGCTGCAATGAAACTAGGCATCTAATTTAGAAATAAAGACATCGTGTAGCGAAAGGCTGCATGCAGGCTTTGGAATGTGGCAGCTCTCATAAGAACCTGTGTAATATATTTTAAAATTAAACTTTTTTATAAAAATCTACATCTAGGGTGGGCTATTTAGTGGTTTATTTTTAAATCGTAGGTTATTTTGACATTGACAGCTGTTTCCCGCTCGAAATCTTGAAAGGTATTCAGTATCATACCTCCGCGGAACGAAATGTGTGGCTTTATGTTTGAACAGCGTTGGAAAATATTGAAAACTTATTTCCAAAGTGAATGCTGTGTAAGTTCGTTGGGGCTAAGAGCAGCTTGAATTGCACAACGATTTTCGGCGAAAAATCAACTTTTCTGATGAGGCGCATATTCATCTCGGCAGCTACGTTAACAAACAAAATGTCTCGGGAAAACTCGCCCGTTGTTGTCGAGAAGCCAATGCATCCACAAAGAGTGTGACAGTTTGGTGCGGATCGTGAAGTGATGAGTTCATCGTTCATTAGATAATTTTTGTTCGAAAATGAGGCTGGGAACAACGTTTCTGTCAACAGTGGGTGTTACAGAGCAATGTGAAGACATGGGTTTGGAAGACCTCTGCTTCATGCAGGTTAACGCGCTATGAAACACAGCCCATTCTACAATCGATCTTTTGCTCACTAAATTCCAAAATCGTGTTATCGATTGGCCGCCTCGGAGCTGTGATACGACTACTTTGGACTTTTTTGTTAGAAACCGTGAAGGACCGACGTTATGTCAACAATCCGGAAGCGATTATATCACTTAAAGCCAATATTTTCCAAGAAATCCGTGAGCTAGAGCCCGAAAAAAAACTTGGGTTTAGGCACCCTCCAAATCATAATTTTTTGAAGTGAAACTTCTTTATCGGCGTTGGAAAAAAATTTATCGTCACATTTTTCGGTTACGCGTCACATTTTTTCGTTACGCGCAATCTTTTTCTTGTTTTGATTCCATCACTGCACATAGCCATGGAGCGAGAGTAGGGAGCAAGCGAGTCAGAAAGACCGAGAGAGAGAGAGAGAGAGTGATATAGAGCTAACGTCGCATCACGCACAGTGTCATGGGGAGAGAACTATAGGTTAGGTTAGGTTAGGTTAGGTTTGTTTTATAATAGCACAAACTGGTTCTGCATATCAGCTGTAGGAAGGTCGGCGGCTGATGGTTAAAAATAAAACGGTGGGTGCAGAGACGGTATGCATTATGTGTGTCGTATCAGACAAAACTGTTTCGTATATCCACTGTAGGCAGTCACCGCATTGTTCCCAGATTGGTTGTTTTTCCCGCCATGGTTGGAAAAAAACTATTTGGTGGGTAAAGTAGTGGGAAAAAAATTCTTGGTGGTTTGTATGGTTGGAAAATTTCCGATTGGATTGTTATTTTATGGGGTGATATTATTTTAAGGATAATTCAGTACGACATAGGTACATATGTACCTACATACATAAATATTAAAAAACTATTTTATCAGCAAAAATAAAAATATGTACAATTAAGGCTTAAAGTTTGACTTACAAAAAAATAGTAATTGAGCTCAGCGAGCATGTTTTACAAAAAAAACTAAGAATTTTTTGTTGTTTCCCGAAAACCGAATAATGACAATTGTTATTTTTATAGTCTAGGTAAGTAATGAAAAAATACAAGACTTAAATTTCATTTCTAAAGGCTATCCCTACTCTAATAAACTATTTTTCAATTCCAGTTTCAAACTGCTGTTAAATCGATTGCATTTACGCTGAATATTGTACTTTCAATACTTAATAGCATGCGCAAATTTAACGACTTGACTGCAATGCGATCAAATTGACGGTTTGAAACTGGGATATCAAATGTTTGACGCAAGTGCAAACGTGCGGGTCTAAGGTTTTTTTTTTTTTTGAAAAATGCATTGAGAAGGATTTTAGTGTTAAACTTTCTTTTAAACAAAATATGGTGTTTTTTCCCCCTACAGTACAAAATTGGGATTTTATTTCGAATCCGGTGAGATTTCATATGGCATCATTGGCAGGCGGGTGGTTGATGGTTTTAAATTGGCGGGTAGCAGGGATGTGACTTGGTATGTGGTTAAATGAGCGCTGGAAGGTTGATATGAGAAATTTGATGTGTATGTATATAATATTAAATGTGTTAGGCGGGTAAACGGACTTAAGAAGCTGCACTGGTCGGTTAATGCAGTGCAAAAAAATAAAAATTAGTTTGCCAAAGAAGTTTCACTTCTTACATGTGTACACTAGTACACGCACACATTTTTTTTTTAATAGCCTTAATTCAATCAAACGAAAACCAAACTAAAAGTCTTTCCGACTTCTTATATAAATATTGTTTCATAACACTTTTTAATTTAATTTAACAAAAAAAAATTATTTTCATCTTCATTTCTACATGTGTAGTATGTAAAACAAAAATTGGAGTGAAATGGAAAAAAGGGAGTAGATTTTGCCTTTTTCTGTAAAATTGAAGTAGGTTGAAACAGATATTTTTAAAATGAAGCAGATTTCAGTATTTTGGTGATAGTGCGAAGTAGGAAGTAGATTTTAAATTTTTTTGATAAAAAGAAGCAGATCTACTTCAATTGAAGTAAAGTGGTAGCGCTGCGTCTTGCTCCATGGCTATGTGCTTCATGCTACGTTCGCCGCCTCATTCGCTCTCTTACTCTTCTAGGACGGAAACATCCTACATTTCCGTTGCGCTAATTTCCGCTTTATCCGTACAAATTTTACCCTAATGCGCCTAAAGAAGTTTCACTTCAAAAACGTTTGAGAGCACAGTCTAGAAGCCAGTCTACCTATAAGGTTGTGTCCAGTTATAAAACCTGAGTACTTGCCTTCAGATCTTGATGAAATGGTAAATTGGAAGTTGTTTTCAAAATCTAGCTGGATCTTAAATAAGTAAGTCCGTTGACAGATGGCTCTGAGACGAAAAGCTGTAATCGTGGATGTATGTTCACAAAAAATATCGAGCGTCTAAGGAAGGAGCTCCCTTGACACATAAAAAGTCTGATCGTTGAATCGTTTTTTTTTTTTTGCAGGAAAAGAGAGCAACTGTGGCTTTTCTTACACATTTCTTTAATAATGGATTTCCATAGGTTAGATTTTTAGCTAGAACAAGACCCAGAGTTCCATCTTAGTTGTTGAATTTTGTATTTCCTTGTGAAGAGAATGAATTTTGTGGATGCTTAAGCCCCCTCCACATTTGTTCTGTCTATTTGAGAAGCTTTTTAAATGGTGTATGCATTAGCTCAATAACAGTTTGGGCAAGCCTTTTGGATACCGCAATGGCAACGTCTAACTATGTTCTATAGAAGATGGTGTAGGACTTCACCTTGTGGCGTTCGCTTTTGAAGACGTTAAAATGAAGCCGGAGTCGAAAAAGTTAAAGACATTCTTATGCCGTCTGCTCAAAGGAAAATTGCTGTTACAGGAGCCCTTTTTTAATTATTCGATGTTGATTCGATGCAGACTTAAAAGGAAGTTAGAGTGTTCGGCCTAACAAATCCCTATAGATATAAGCTTAAATAAATGTGAGAAAGTTGAAATTGTTGTAGGTAAGTGATACGTAAATTAACACAAAAACTTCGGTGCTTTTTTGTATTAAATTTTGTTAAATGATTTTGTTTAATAAAAACAAACCAAACTTTATAATTTGTGTTCTTAAAATAAAACAAAGGATTAATTGCGGGTATCACCATTACTGGGTATATACGTTTCCAAGATCTGCTGTGACACTATATCATTATCCTTAATTAAAAAACAACAAAGCCCACTCATTGTGCACAAAATGTTCATTATGTTCATTGTCGCACACATACACACGTTCGTTTAAGGCTGCGACTGAGTACAGCTAATTGTTAAAAAAGGTAGATACGTAATTTAACGCAGCTATACCAACCAAACACCGGTGCCGGCACCGATGCCGCACCGCACCGCTCCGGTGATGCCGTTGTCGGAGTCGGTGTGTATATTGTATATATTATAATCATCCCGATCCTTCCATCAAGGTAGCATCAGTACATCAGCCGGGTTAATTGTTAAGGATGTAATTAAAAATGAATAATGTGAGCTGGTTGCAGCTATCTTCTGTAGGTACTTTAGAAAGGATAATGGACGTTCGGTTTCGTGTATGGAAACAATTTATTTTTTTGTTTGTGTGTGTTCAACTAGCTCGCAGCAAATTTAAACGTTTTAACTCATTTTTTTAAATACCACCCGTATATAATAATTTAACACACATGAAAAAATATAAGGCCAATAGCCTCATAATGACACAATGAGTCTCTTTTATCCTGATGGTCAGGTATAAAAATATATTAAAATGAAGCTTTTCGCCGTCAAAAAGAGTCTCTGCCATCGGTCGAATGAACAGCCCCCTTCATTACAGGATTATAAATAATTAAAAAATATGTGCCAAAATTACAAGGATAAAAATATTAATCAATTTGTAAAGTTTAATTAGTAAAATATTTACCAAATTAGCATAATAAAGGTACCTACCTACCTTTCATTTTGGCATTTTGGGGTGGCTAATGTGAAAAGTGAGAGATGCCAACGCCACCATCATGAACGGTGTTTATTTTATGAATCATTATGCTACTGCCTACTAGTGCCTACTGTCTACGGCCTATACTCCAATCGATAGTTGATCTAATTATGAAAATACTATTAAGTCTCGTTATCAAAAATATACACTCCCCTTCGCCTTCAGCGTTCAGCCCTCACGCACTCGCATATATATGGCAGTATTTGTGGTTTTGTGCATCCTGTTGATTTAATTTCAGGACAATTAGAGCATTTATAGAAGTACTCGCGTGTTGATTCGATTCAATCGACAGTGTTGATGGAATCGATTTTAACTTTATTATGTGGCAATTTTGGTCTGCTGTTTTCATTTGTTAAGTGAGTTTTTGGTCTTCTATGTTTGATTGTGTAGCTTTTGACGAGACTTAAAACTTTAATTTACAGTGCAGTTTTGGTTAAAAAAAAATTTTTAAATTTAAGTAAGTTTTAATCAAGGTGGAGAGAGAAGGACATTTCTGGTATTTTTAACTGGGAAAAGTTTAAACAAGCTAGAGAGTTCTAATTCAAGGAAAGAAATTTTGACCAAAAATTAAAGCAACAAATGGGTAATACATAATGTCATAGGGGTAAGTAAAATTTTTTGGTCATTTGGTTAAAACCGTGCGAAACTTCACTAGGCCTTCAGTTCTGACGAGAATTTCCAACCACACTCTTGTGGTCAACTCACAAGCGAAAGTTTTTATTTGCAACAGAGGTTCTCATCCTGTAATTGAGAACAAATAAATCTTTGGCCAAATCATCTCTCACACTCGATCAGTCAGCAAGAGTACTCAAAGAACTTGATACATATACACAAATCCTCTAGAGTCTAGACAGAATGATATCTTTCCTTGTTTTTCTTTTTGGCCGTTATGATCAAAGATGGATCAAAACTCCGCGACGTTGACGTGGAATTGTTTCATTTTTCAGCCCAACAAAATGTTGAAGTTTTAAGGCTTTTACTCTCTCGCAATCGTATTGCAATCTTCGGTGGTATTGCCTTTTTGTTGGGGTTATCAGGATCTCTTCATTGAACGTACATGACAATACCAGCTGATATGGCCGTGTTCTTCTGATTTTCGTACTATGTTAGTCATGCTGTCATACGGAGCATCTTTATCTGTAGTTTACTGTCATCGTTTTGTACAACGTCCAACATAGTGAACGGTATGTGAGTGCCGAGCGCACAAGTGAGGAGTCATTTTCCAGTTTCAGAAGATTTCACATTTCACACTCGGAAATCACCGTTCCATTGAATTGTCTGGAATAGGCATGTGTGTGGGTCAGAAAACGGTCAGCAAAAGAATCCAGTCTATTTTTGGAATTGTACTGTACCCAATTTCCACCCAATCCTACATGAAATGCTCATTGCAGGGATAATGGATCTTATGATGGCTCAATCGTCAGCCAGCAACGAATAACTTATGTACTTTGGGGTCCGTCATTCTACCTTCAAGCAGGAAGTCAATTACTGAAATAAAGAGCAAGGGGGGGCTCAAGATGCTTCCCTGGTGTACACCTACTGTGATTTTAAATTCTTCGGTGACTCCAGATCGAAATCATACTTTTGTCACTGCTCCCTCGTACATGCCGCGCCCATCATCATCCACGCACAGGTTCTTGGAACTCCTCGTTGCCTGAGGGCCACTCATATCAGATCTCGTGGTTGTCTCTAGAATGATTTGTCAAAATCAACAAACACAATATGTAAATCCTCTAAAGAATCCCGACGATTTTTAATAATGATACTAATGATTTGGATTCCATCTGTAGTTGGCTTACCCGCGACAAACTTGTACTCGTCATGAGATAGTGGGTGATCCTAAGATCGTTCAACGATCTTCATGGTGCGGAACATCAACTTAAATTGAATATTACCGGTTCTTTTACAAAAAAAAAACTCACTAGCCAGCTCAGGTAGCCAGCTGCGTTCCACCCCTTGAACATTTCCCCCGTAACACTCGTCTTAGTAGGAATGCTCATCAGTTTACACTTGAACCCAATTTTGGACGTACCGTGAAATATAGGGATTCATTCTTCAGCCGTACAACACGAGTGTGGAATAAATTGCCTGGTACAATTTTCCCTTGCCATTTTAATCTTCGAGCATTCAAGACCAATGTAAATCGACAACTCCCTTTTTAATCAATAAAAGGGCTATTAAAATCCAAAACCTTTGAGAGCGTGTAACATCAAAAAAAAAGTATCTATAACACCCTTCCGTCTTCCCTATTGCACATTGGGAGAAGGAAGCTTCCCTATATTGTTTATTCATCCGATCAACCTTAGAAATGAGAGTCATATGCCATCACACCCTGATATCCCTCATCTCTTTTTCAAAACTCATAAGGGATGGCCCAACAGCTTTACCTTTTCTTGAAGTTTTTTTTTACCGCCTCACTTACTCCTTCGATTGTAACGTCGGGTACCTAAGTAAAGTAAGAAACTGCTATTGGGAACCGCCATTTACTCGTCGAAGGCTCGAGTACAACTCCATATAATTTCTTATCCCCTACTTTTACAAACAAAGAAACAAGTTGCTCATCAGGCATTGCTGACAATCGTTAGAGTCTGACACCTGATTTGATTTAACGATTATTATTTATTGAACAATATAATATTTACAATTGATTCTTATTCTATTTTACTTATGATACTTAAAATATTTGTTGGCACATTAGGGGCCTAACTATATACATACATTGATGTTTTATAATACATTTCAAAAAAAATTGTCATTATTATGTACTTACTAGCGGTTTTCGGCGCGCGTTGCTACGCCCAAAAAAACATTTATGTGTATTTAATGTGAAATTAAATTTATTTATATATTTTATCTCAATGCTGGCGGATAAGCAATATTTTTGGTAGTTTTGGTTGGTGTATAAATATACAAATTTTTTGGCATACACACAAAGTGCAGTTAATTTGATTGTTAAACTGAACATGATAACATTGAATTAATTGTGGCTTGAATACTTTGCTGCATTTGACAAAAAATTGGGAAAATAAAATGTCATTTGTTGTGCGATTCAATTCCTTTTCCGATGTTCAAAAGTTGTTTGGAAAATGTTTGGGTGGACGATTCTTGCAATAAATGGACACGCACGTTCGTTGAAAGTTTGATTTTTTCCACTCAGTTCCATAAATATGATGCTTTTATTCAACGAAAGCAAAACATTTTTTATAAAAAAGTTGAAAAAAAAACTTTGCCAAAAGCCCGCATTTTTCTGTCTTCCACCCGGGCATTCCGCTTAAAAATTTATGAAAAAAATCAAAAAAGAATTTTAAAAAAAACTTAACCAAAATTGTTAAAAGCATGCTTTTTTTTTCCTTCCACCCGATCGGCACGAAACCTTCACAGGAACCATACCTGGACTAAACTATATTTACCCCGAAAATTTCATAAAGATCCATTGGGTGGTTTAGGAGTCCATACGCAACATACATACATACATACATACAAACACACATCCATTTTTATATATATAGATAGATTATAAAAAAATTGAACCAACTATTGTTAAAAGCTTGCATTTTTGTTTGTCCTTCACTCGATCGGCCATTCCGGAATTTTCGCTGATGTTTCAAACAGCTAAAAATTGTATGAAAAAAATCAAAAATTAAAAAAAATATTAAAAGTCTGCATTTTATTTTTGTCTTCCACCCGATCGGAAATTGCGGAGTTTTCGCTGATGTTTCAAACCGCTAAAAAATTTATGAAAAAACCAAAAAAAAAAAAAAATTACCAACAAATGTTAAAAGCCTGCATTTTATTTTTGTCTTCTACCCGATCGGAACCAAACCTTCACAGGAACCATCCCTGGACTTAACTATATTTACCCTGAAAATTTCATAAAGATCCATTGGGCCGTTTAAGAGTCCATAGACAACATACAAACATACAAACATACAAACATACACACATCCATTTTTATATATATAGATATATTAATAGTCAAGTGGGGTGTCCATCTCGGGTTTTTCAAATCCGGTTGTCCTTGATGTGCTGGTGAATTGGCTACTAGCCACGGTGGTAAGTTGACGCTGCTTCCTCGTAAAACTGGATAGCCTCGTCGTCGTTGATTCTGATAATTCCTTCGTCCATTAGCGCAGTTATGTCCAGGTATCGTGGTTCAGGATGCCGTTCTTCATTGTTGATTGTGCTCACTAGAGGGTTCGGATGGTTGGCTAAATTTGTCGCCAACCTTCTAGCCGATTCCGTCATATATCTGTCCAATGGTGTTAATGCTGCTGCTTCGTAGAGTCGTTTGTTGCTTGGGTACTTCTTTCGTCGGTGATCGAAGTGAAGATCCGTGCAAATCCTTAACATTTTCCTTTCAAATACTCCGATCTTCTTCATACTTGTCTTTGATGTTGTGAACCAAAACGGGAAACCGTATGTAACTACGGGCCTTATTAGTTGCTTATACAGGGTGATTCACGAGCGTTGTGCCAAAAAGCTAGAGCGTGTAGATTAAGTTGAGACAAGTAAAAAATCGTATGGGAGGGGGGGTCTATTCCCCTCCGTTTAGCCGGAAGGGGCAATTTTCTGAAAAATTGACTTATTTTCTTCGTTTGCAACACCGTTTTATACCTTTTTGGAAAGCCAAAAATTTCTTCTTTCATCTCGTTTTTAAATTAAATTGTTTTAACGAATAGTTTAAAAAACATAAATTTTCAAACTCAAAATTTTGAAAAAAAAATTTGAAAAAATAATTTTAAAACTAATTTTTTTCAAAATTTTACGTAATTAAGTATAATTTTTGTTCTCAGAATTCAACGCTTTCATTAATCTTTAATCCAACACTGAAAACCGTATGGCTCTACGATTTTGCCAAGGTATTCAAAAATAACCGAACCTACTTCTTCAAAAAACAAGAAAACCTAGCCTTACGGGATGGCACATTTAGCCAAGTTTTTGTGAAGAAGTAGGTTCGGTTATTTTTGAAAATAAATGCGATGAAAGGCGTAATTGGCTTTTTTGAGGAGTGCTGATACGTGTGGGTTGAAGCGTAACCTTTCCTCAAAGTTGATTCCCAAGTACTTCACAATTGGCGTGGGTATCAATTGGGTTCCATCTGGTAGATTCACTATGATATTGCAAGCTAACTACGACTTTGCAGAATTAACTTTGATGCCGCATTTCACGCAGTAGTCCCACAATCTTCTCACGTGTTCTTCAACTCTTCTGGCTGCGATAATTGCTGACATCGATTTGGCGTATGTGAGTGAGTCATCCACATACAGTAGATTCGTCGCGTTCTCAGGCTGTGGCTGATCAGAAGTGAATATACTGTATATAAATGGTCCTAGTTTCGATCCTTGAGCTACTCCAGCTCTGATGGCTGATTTAATGCAAGTAACACTCCTCCTTATGAAATATTCCTGCAAAAACAGAGTGTGAATTATATGAACAAAAATTAAAATTACCTTTAAATATTTTTCCTTTTTAACTTTAGTATCTAGTTAGTTGTTCTGCTGGCTAATATAAGTGAAAGCTAATGGTGGTTCAAATCAGAGGTGTTGTGTAATGGTGTCGTGATGGTTTGTTGAATAGAGGGTGGCGGGCAGTGGTATTCCGATTTCGTTTAAATAATTTTATAAATCGTCGTTGCACACTGGGTCGTTGGCTGAAAGAGTGTAACTTCGTTAAAATACTTTTATTAGTAAAAAACATCTCTTCCATAACTTCTTTTCCATAATTTCCCAATCAAATCATAATCATAACCTTTGTAGGTACTTCAAAAACTAAAAAAAAAATATAATTCCATTGGAACTTGGGACGTCCTTTGTTCAAGTTTTGCTATTCAACTTTAAGACTAACTGATAGTATTTTATTGGAAGAGATAATCTTATTCCAACTACTTTGCAGGTCCCAGCAATCATATTATAAGAATATAAACGTTTTTCTTCCAACCAAAGCAACCAAAGAAGATGACGACGACGACGCAAAGATTTGCCCTCCTCAGTTTCTCAATTTAGTCCTTTTTTTCGTTTTCAAACCTAGGTACTTGAAGGAACTCTTGCCTCGAAGCTATAATCTCATTAACTACAAAAGGCAGAGAAACACCATTAGTTTTCATATAATCTTCCAACTAATATTAACTTTTCTGCCACATTTGAAGATTGAAGGTGCATGCGAACATTCGGAACATAACCCTAGGGTAGTTAAGGTATTTCCCATGGATGGCATTAAAGTGAAGACGGAGAGAGAAAAGGAAGCCAAATTGTTTCCTATTCAATTGTATGAATACGCCTTTAAGGTCATAGCAGTACCAGTAGGTACCTATCTTAAGAGAGAAGAAAACCTAACTAAGTGTAAGTTGGAAATGAGTTTTATTCCAATTGCTATTATGGAACACGACACTCATTTGGAATTCACGCAATAAATGGCTAAGAAGGACACATGAAGACTAAAGAGTTTGTTTGGGATGATGAAAATTTGTTCTTTTGGCCATTTGGCAGGCAATCCAATTTTCTTTTTAAACGGCTTCAGCCTTTAGGTGACCCTTGACTTACAAGAAGAAAATTAAAGTGGATATGATGGGCTGTGTGTGTAGGTGTGGAGTGGAGTCCTTTAGGGAGAGTATTTGCTAACCATATCTGGAACAAAGTTGACACACAAAGAACCTATTTATAAACTTGTGAGTTGTGGGAGAGGTTCTACGAAAGTTGCTAATTAGACATAAGCCTCGACGAGCGACACTTTTAATATTATCCTGCTTGAAAGAAACACTTGGAATGGGGAAGTATCCGCACCAATGAAATGGTTTTATTGATGGAATTTGATAACATGCATCAATATGTGATTAAGGATTGATCCAGGGTGAAGTCCTTTAAGGCAATGCGGAGATTTAAATTTAATAATTACCTAAGACTTAAATGTTTTGTGTTTGTATGTTCGATGGATTGATAACACTGAGTCCAACATTTCATCAAAAAATTATAGAAACAAAATACACGTAGTTTATATGGGTTTTTCAACTCCTGCGGTTTGATTTTGGAGCCCTCTAGCGGACATGTTGTTTTGGGGGCATCTGTCAAATCTGTTATTTAATTATTCAGTTGCTGAATGCCAAACCACCAACTAACACTAATAAAGTTAATTATAACAATTACTGTTCGTTAGCGCGTTGGGCCCATTGTACGGTGCCCATTCACAAACGTCTCTCAAACGAATGGTAGCCAAATTTGAAACGATCTATTCGGTAATTAATACCCCAACATTCGAACGTCGCTTATGAGAGCGTTACAGATCCATGTAATTACTCGGCATCCCTGATAAACTTGTTCTATTGTGGAGGCTCACTATGGAGAACTCGCACAGCTCCGTCAAGGTCGGTAGGTGACGCGCTGTCTTTATCCTCTTCACAAACCTTCTTACTCATCATCCGGGTCGTGCTATATGGTGTGGAAGCAAGGACCGTCTCCCAATCGGATGAAAAGTCACTTGGAGGCTTCGAGAAAAAAGTGCTGCGAACGATTTATGGTCCTGTCTGCGTATAAACCGAGGAAATAACGTTTGACGAAGAAGATACAAAGACGAACTAAACTTTACGTGCTATACAGTGACATAAGTCTAGCCAGAAAAATTGGAATTCAACGACTAAGATGGCTTGGCCATGTAGAGCGAATGGACATCGACGCTAAAGCTCGTAAAGTCTTCTACGCGAAATCAGAGGGAGTCAAAAGCTAAGGTAGACCTCAACTTCGATGGAGCGACCAGGTAGAGGAAGATCTCCGACAACTTGGAGTGCAAAATTGGAGACGGCAAGCTAGAGATCGAGCCGGCTGGAGAGGCATACTAAGCAAGTAAGTAAGTAACTTCCTTCTTGAGGCATTCATGCTTGACTTACATGTGAATACCATGCCGTAAGAAGATCCCTTCAATTTCTTTTCTATGCTGATGATATTGTCATTGTCGGAAGAATGAGTGGCACTGTCAGCGGATAAATATTGAAGTGGAGGCGGCGAGAATTGGTCTGGCTGTCAATGAAGATAAAACAAAGTAGGTATATGCTGTCTTCAGCTGCAGGATATTATCATCGAAGATTTGGGCGTACACTTTAAAGTAGTTAAGGACATTGTCCACTATAACCCTTTAACGTCATTAAATGATATCAGTGCAGAAATCAATCGATCGCTGTTTCTTCGAGCTTAGAAGGCATCTAAGTAGCAAAGCCTTCTATTAATGGACTAAAGATACACTACACATGTACTGCATCATATCAGCCCTTCTATATGGCGCAGAAGTAGCATTCGGAAAAATGCAGTGGAGTGCTTTAAAAGAAAGATTCTTCGGGTTTCTATTTGTATCAATGGAGTGTGTTAGGAGGAGATTCGACCACGTTCTGTACGGGCTATACAGTAGCGAAGATGTGTTGGCTATGTGAAGCTCGTGGACGGATGCACAGCTGCTCGCCGAGTCTTCAAAATTCCAACTCTGAGGCGAATGCTCCACCAACATGGCGTGCTGGAAGCAACTGACCGGACACCAGACTGGCTGTCTATGGGACAACACGCTTAATCCAAAAAAAAAAACAGTAGAAACTGCCTTACATACCTTGGTAAGCACTATCGAATATTCCCTACATCACAAAGAGTACACTCTGGTCGCATTCCTAGAAATCGAGGGTGCTTTCAATAACGTCAGCAACCTTGCAATTACGGCGGGACTCTTAAGATCCTTAAAGTGGACTGCTCATTGGGTTAGCTGATAAATTATATGTTGAAAAGTAGGATAATCAATTCAACCTCAACGGAAAAGCCCCTCCCCCGTCAGAAGATCTGGCAGCAAAGGTACACCACATTGTAGAGGCCTATCCTCTTTTCTATAGAACATAGTTGTCAATGAACTCCTACTTGACCTGAAAGCAGAGGACTTTAAAGTGACTGATGCTGATGACGTTGCCATTACGGCATTGAGCAAACTCGGACACCTTTTAAAAAGCTTCTCAAATGGATAGAACCATACCACCTGGTTTCAAGCCCCTACATAACTTGTCCTCTTCACAAGGAAATACAAAATTCAACAACTAAAAGCTCCATCCATTAATGGAACTATAAATTTCTCAAGTAAAGCTTAATAAATGGGTCTTGTTCTAGATAAAAATCTAAACTGGAAATCCCTTATTTAGGAAAGGTGTTAGAAAAGCCACAGTGGCTCTCTTTTCCTGGAAAAATGCAATCGTAGACAAAGGTAAAAGCTTGCATGTCTCCTTATATTACCCAGCGGTTATGTAAAGCTGGTACAAGAACGATACTTACTCTGGCAATTTAAGCAAAATCTTACTATACTATCAGCATTTATATTGGCATTTGAATGTGGCGCCCTCTATTTTCTAGGTAATGCAGCATTGGCGCCAAAAATACCTAACTGTCTTATGATAATGTATAGCAAAGGCTTGAGGCTCGTAAAATGGTAGATACTAAAGACCAGGACTGAGGGAGGTATGCATGGATCACTCTTAACTTAAGAGCCCCGTAAGTCTAGTCACAAAGCACTTTTAATAAAGATTAACGAGTGCCCGCAAAACTTATGAGTGGTGGCGACAACTCTTAAGTTACGATTGGTATATTTTGGAAAAATGTTCTAGGCTAGGTGTCTATTCATACACAGCAGTATTACCAGTCTTATTTCTCAACTGTGTAGTTACTTTCGAATGTGTGGTTAAGCGTGTCTGGCAGGAAACTTAACAGTGTAGGGTCAGCTCTGTACAGTAGTGATTAATCCTTGGACCTCGGATCAAGAATGTAAGCAGTGTTTGGCAGGAAATTTAACAGTGAAGGGCCAGCTGTACACTAGTGATTAATCCTCGGACCTCGGATCAAGAATTTAAAAACGAGGTTCAGTGCTAAGCCAATATTGTCTAACTGGCCTTAAGATAGTGGTTCAGCCTTGAACCTAGTTTTAAATTCTTGATCAGTGGATCAACTGTAATTAATTCATCTTAGCTTTGTTTATACGAACATTCAAATTGCGAAATTGCATTTCTTGGTGGACTCACGTCGACAGTTGTTAATGTGTGTGATCTTTATTTGTTCCTTATATTGAACTAGCGTCTAGTGGATGGACAGTGGGAAAGGTATACATATTTGAAAGAAAGCACACATCAACCGCATTGTAGCCTTAAGCACTAGGCAACACTGCACTTCAGTGGAACGGCACTGCAATAGTTGGGTAGACTACCAATCGTTGACTAGTACTATAATACAGCTCTACTATAAAGAGTGTAGTGCGATTTAATTCATAAAATTTCATACAAAGAATACGAACATTTCAATAATTGCAGTGCAGTTCCACGTAGTACGGTCTCTCATTTGAACAAAGAGTTAACCATCTGTTTGTCGGTCGTTTTTTTTCTTCCCTTTCTGTGCTCCTAAAGCAACCTTCAAAAGTTGACGCTGATACTACTGCTGCGTGTGAATAGACACACTGCCTTTCAGAATACGGTATGATTGGCAATTGATTTCGAATAGAAGTTTGAAAGAGTGAGTCCACGAAGATGGAAAGGAAAACAGCCATTTTTCGAAGTTTCGAACTAAAGTTAATATAGTGCTCGGTAAATAGCAGTTTTCGAACTTAGGTTAAGAGGCTCATATAGTTAACAGCGGTTTAATAGTGTTTGGTAAATACCGCCCTTAATGTAATAAAATACATGTAGCATAAGGTGCCATCTTTATAATAATTTCCATAATTTAACGTGAAAAACTTAAAGCACACCAACACACATTTAACAAAACAAAGCCAAACTACATTCGCAATTGAAAGGCCACTTAATAATTATCAAGGCCCCTACCTTGGATATCAGGATTAAACTTAGGTTATTAGGTTGAAGAATACGACCTTGTTTTTTCGCACAAATTTCAACAAGATTCAATAACACTTTCCGTTGAATGGATTACGCGTTCCTGAAACAACAATCGTTGTGCATCACAAGAAATAATCTTATATCTCATCCGTAACTGTGTGCACATCTTGAAAAACTTCTCGTTACCCAGATGGCTGCTGCGCTACCTAGGAAATTATACTCCCGAAGCCTGATGATATGCACAAGAACTCATTCTTCCATCCACCATTTTCACTCCTTCTTTGTGTTCGAGGCCTCGCATTGCCTACGCCCAAACAGCATATCTAAGACATTAAAATTGTGTTATTACTTAATTAAGGCTTCCGGGGGTCCCTAAAATATGCAACTAAGCAAATTAACTCGGAAAATGTATTATCCTCCTCTAAAGTATTTCATTCCGGGACAACTTCGCCTAAGTGCGGATAGAGTTTCTTTATAACTTATCTACGAGTATATCCATACTTATATACCTTACACATGCTCCTAAATGTTCTGGCAACCAGATTCTAGATTCTACCTCTATGATGTGGCATTCACTTCCATATCCACATCCCGCAAACAAGAGGGTATATCCTTCCCGGCCCGGCCCGGCCCGGCCCAGCCCAGCCCATATCCCTGCTCCGGTACTACTAACTATGGTAAAACATAGAAAATACAGGTAGTTTACCGCTGTTCCTTCCGTTTATTTGTTATGAGTGTGTGCTTGGTATAGTGTGTGTTGGTTTCGGTAAACTTATGCGTACTTTCTATTTAGTTGTTTGTCCTCTCATGATAACATGTTCTTTTAAGGGATGTGGATACATTACCAAAATGGGGAGGGGGCGGATGGGGTCGTTGTGGAGAATGTAGAAGGGAAAAGGGAGGCATGCTTGAGTTGAGAAGAAGCTCCATAAATTTTCTAGTCTCTCACGAAAACTTTCACTAGAGAAATTTATTATTTGCTGCGCTAGAAATACTATGTGTAAGAGTAACGTAGATTAATGGCTAGGATATTTGTTTGGCTTGGTTTGAGCCAAGTTGCAATTGCGTAGCGTTTATGTAAGTATATCAGGGAGTATAGCCATAGTTACTGTCTACATTCTACAATCTGGAGGTGGACTTGTGCAGCAGGATGGCGAAAAGCACTGGATTATAGTCTTTGCGTGTAAAGCTTAAACTTTTATGCATATGCGACCAAAAACTTCTACACGGCTTATTAATGCGTTATAATTGCAAAATGGAAAGTACCATCCTGCACCACATCCGTTCAAGTGAGAAGAGGTTGGATTTTTGTGGTTTTGGGCTTATTTGTCTAAAATGTAGCAAATAAGTTTTGAGAAATGTTTTTGAGTTCCATATACTCGTATTTACTTGAAATACACTTTTATATAAAATAGCGCCTACTCAAGGGGTTATTAATACCTACCTTATCATGAATCAACACAGCACGAGGTTTTTTTTTATCAGAATTAGAGTGGAAAATCGAAGCTGGTAGAGCATTTCACATTCTTGACGTGCGATTAAGAAATAAGCCTCTAAATTTAGCAAAGTAGAGCGTGATTTGTGACTTAAATACTCAAATCACATTTGTAATGCTTTTTTGTACTTATGTTGAGGTAAGCTAGTTAAAGTCCAGACCCAGGGTTGTTCTCAAAGAAAGTGAAAACTCAAGGTTGAAGAATTTTTGAACTCCAAAATAATAATATTATATTTTTTATCTATCGTTATTTCCTTGACAGTCTATTTCATATACTTAATGATAAACTTAAATTAACAATCTAATTCAAATAATATCTTAGCTAGGTCTGTAGAGTTTCCTACATGACAACAAACGGTGGTCTGTAGAGCTAGAGATTACTAAAGGAAGGTCCCTAAAAAACTTGGTTTGTAGAGTTTCCTCCACAACAATAAATGGTGATCTGTGGTGAAGCTTACAGACGCAGCAACCAAACGACAATAAATGGGGGTCTGAAGCGATTCCTAAAGGAAGCGCTGCACGGTCCCTCAAAACTTTGACTTAAAAAACTTGGTGAGGTTTCTGCTGGAGCTGGTTAACGATTTAATGATTATTTATTGAACAGTATAATATTTACAATTGATTCTTATTCTATTTTACTTATGATACTTAAAATTATTTGTTGGCACATTAGGGCCTAACTATATACATTGATGTTTTATAATACTTAAAAAAAAAAATTGTAATTATTATGTACTTATACACTGCGCATCATCAGGTTAGCACACCTTCTCGCGTAAGTGATTTCTGCCAAACGAAATGAGCTAACAATTTAAAACTATTGTTGCCTGTGGTCGATTCGATTCGTAATTAAATGAAGCAAAAATAATTGTTTTTCCATGTTTATTATTTTTTAATAATGTTTTTTTGAAAATAACACAATAAATAAAAATTAAACTTGAGTCATCTGGTTAGCACATATAATTTTTCTTTAAGTTTAGTTAAGCGTTAAAGACATGAACAGATTTCTTAACTTACATATTTAGTAATTTAAAGAATTTTTTATAAATTTAGTAATGTGTTGATCCTCCCTTGTTGAGAATGACCTCATAAATTCGATTGGGAAGTGACTCGTACAATTTTCCAATGTCAATGTAATCAAAAGAAATCGCTGACCAGGCGCTCTTAATGCCTTCAATAAGTTCCGCTTTGCTTGAATATTGTTTCCCGGACTCTTAAACTTTATGAACCAGCTATTCCCACACGTGTTCTATTATATTAAGGTCGGGTGAGTAAGTCGGCCACTGCATTACATTGATTTTTTGGCCCTGAATCCATGTCTTAACCACCCGGGCAGTGTGGATCGGAGCATTGTCGTGTTGAAAATGCCATATCAATTGACCAAACAAAATTTTGAAATGTGGAAAAGCAGTTTCAAGTACGTTTTTGTACGAATTTCCATTCATGTTTGCAGTCAAAAATTGTAGTTCAAACGTAGTAAGAAATGGCTCCCCAAGCCATTACACCTCCCACCCGACTATGAAGGCGATCCAATTGGTGTTCCTCCTTGCGAAGATCGTCGAAAAAGAAATTGTATCCGTCTGGACCTTCTAAATTAAATTTTTTTTCGTCCGAAAACACAACATAGCGCCATTCAGAATTCCAAGTCATTTGCGCTCGCGCAAAATTCAAGCGCATTTCTTTTCGAGCCTTGTTAAGTGGGGGGTTTCTTCTTCAGTTTCAATCTTTTTTAATGTTGAGCATTCTTTGTCACTCTTTGAATTGTAGATAGGCTCGCTTGGACACTTACATTTGCCCTGATCTTTGTGGCAGAGTTATGAGAGTTCGATGATTCTCTAAGTATAGCTCTCTTATCAGTATTGGAAATTATTTGGTTATTGCCGCCTCTATTATTTTTACCGTTTCCCGATTTATTGCACAGAAATGCGGATATTACCTTTCGACTCCTATCGATTTTTCGAGCTATTCTACTTATTGATAGCCCTACTTCTTTATAAGCTTCAATTTTTGATTTTTCTTCCACAGATAACGATTTTCCTTTACCCATATTGTTTTAAACACACTACTTGAACACACACACAAAATTGGTTGTCATACGCGTTTAACTCTTGAAGAAAAACTAATAAGAAAACTGTCTGACGGGGTCTTTTCGTTGCAGGTTTCAATTGCCAATGATAGTTTATACAAAGGTGAGAAAAATAGAATTGCAAAAAGAAGCTAAATTTTAACAACAACAACAACACGTTTAATTTTATTAAGCTTATGAGGGGTGTGCTAACCTGATGACGAGCAGTGTATATTAATAGTCAAGTGTGGGTGTTCATTTCGGGTTCTTCAAATCCAGTTGTCCTTGTCCTTGCTGGAGCTGGTATTCCCCGCAGCGTACCTTAATCTTTGTGAGATCTCTATTCCCGGTACTCTATTTGTAACAGAATCTTCTTCCAATGGTAGCGACGTCGATTCTGATTTCAAATTTTTTTTATTTAGCAGGTCAATATGAAACTGTACTTTCGACCGATTATTTTTTATTTATTGAACAATATAATATTTACAATTGATTCTTATTCTATTTTACTTATGATACATAAAAATATTTGTTGGCACATTGGGCCTAACTATATACAATGATAATTTTATAATACATTAAAAAAAAATTGCCATTAATTATACTTATAACGGGTGATTTTTTAAGAGGTTTAGAACTTTAAAAAAAAAAAAAAAAACACAAAAAATTCAAAAAAATGAATGAAATATTTATTTGAATCGATAGTTTGAACCTTGCAATTTAAAGTTTAAAGATAATTTCATGCAAATGTTGACCGCGGCTGCGTCTCAGGTAGCCCATCCGCTGAGTCCAATTTTGGCATACTCTTTCACACATATCGGCCGGTATCTCACGAATGAATGCATGGATGTTGGCTTCCAGTGCGTCAATCGAAGCGGGCTTGTCCCTATAGACATTAGCCTTGACATACCCCCACAAAAAATAGTCTAATGGTGTCAAATCGCACGATCTAGGCGGCCAATTGACCGGCCCGAAACGTGAAATTAACTGTTCACCAAACTCGCCTCGCAATTGCGCCATTGTTTCGCATGCTGTGTGGCATGTTTCACCGTCTTGTTGAAACCACATATCATGCAAGTCAAGAACTTCCATTTCGGGCAAAAAAAAGTTTGTTATCATCGCTCGGTAGCGTTCACCATTGACAGTAACGCTGCGATTCGCATCATCTTTGAAGAAATATGGCCCAATAATGCCGCCGGCCCATAAACCGCACCAAACAGTGGCTTTTTCGGGATGCATTGGTAGCTGTTGCAATGCTTCTGGCTGATCTTCACTCCAAATGCGGCAATTTTGCTTATTTACGTACCCATTCAACCAAAAATGAGCCTCATCGCTGAACACCATAAAATGGAAGCAGCGCGCGATGAACATTTCGAACCGAGCACGAATTTTGATAGTAAAATTCAATAATTTGCAAGCGTTGTTCATTTGTAAGACGATCCATGGTTAAATTGCAAACCAAATTGAAGCTGTTTGACAGTAACACAAGGTACTAAACACACGTCAGCTGTCAAAACCAGTGTTGCCAAAACCAAACCAGCTAAAAAATCACCCGTTATTAATAGTCAAGTGGGGGTGTCCATCTCGGGTTGTTCAAATCCGGTTGTCCTTGACTGATTTCAAATACAAATAGTTCTTCTACATATGGAATATGTCTGCAAAAAGAAAATGTGAATTGTAACACCAAAAGTTAAAAAAAAAATGTAAATGTGTAATTCTTCTTGCATGATGAATATTTTTGCCTTTTCCTCTAGTATAGGTATTTGGAAGTGGATGGCAGTCCAAACCAGCGATACGGGGTGAAGGGGTAATCGGAATTGCCTCAGTAGAATGTAGCGGTGGGTATTGTGTCACGTGATAAGGATTTCATTCGTAGGGTGTTGTAGGCAGTCGTCACACCAGCATTTGTTCTGTTAATATCAGACTGTGCAAACCGACGAAACCAAGGCGGTTAGAATGTTTATTTACTATATTAAGGTGACAGTCCTCAACCAACATATCCTGCCAGCCAGTCTGGTCCCTAGCCAATTGGCTCCAGCTACGCACTCCAAATTGGTAGAGGTCGTCCTAAACTTGACCGTGCAACTTAAGACAGGGTCTTCCACTGGTACATTAGCCCTCAGGTTTGGAAATGAAAACACGGTGAGATGGTGCGTATTCGTTCGCAAGACTTATGTGGCCAACACATTTAACACGCTGTTTTCTTAGAGTTTGTGTGCCCCTTACAGTTAATTTTTAAATCTTTTCACACAGGACTAAATATTACCCGAATCATTCGGCTTCGGATCTACGCTTCTACCCCTACAGCAGGGCTGTGATGCTGATGGACGTATATAGTGTATCTTTGGAGGGCTTTGCAACTAAGATGCCTTTGCACTGATGTCAATATCATCATCATAGCAAAGTAATTGAAGGGATCTATAAAAAACAGTGCTGCTGTGTATTCACACGCGAGAAGTGTACAATTACCTCAAGAAGAATATTATCTTGTCTCAAGCATTTCTCGACATCAAAAGAGGCGGTTGTGTTCTCAACCACCCTGGTGTTCTCTATAGTCATCCTGCACAATCGAACGAGTTTAGCAGGGATGCCAAGTAGTGGCATGGCTCTGTATAGCTCGTTCTTATTCACGCTGTAATAGTCAACTTTTTAATCGATGAATAGGTGGTGAGTTTATATCTGGGGTTTCTTGGTCTTTTCTAAAATATTTCTAAGTGTAGCGGTTGACTTATAGGGGCTGAAACCACATTGATAGGGACCAATCAATTCCCGTGCGAAAAGGTCCAGGCGTTCACACAGAATGGCCGACAAGGTTTTATAGGCAATATTTAGGAGACTTATTCCTCTGTAGTTGGCGCAGTTCAGAGTTTTTATTTCTGTTTTATCTAGTTACCGGTTACATTCGTCAAGCAGACTTTCATTCAAGTCATCTTCCGTTGCTTTATCGGGGGCCATCTACTTTAGCAGGTTTGTTGAACTTAAGTTTAGAAATCGCTACCCGAACTTCTTCCTAGTGCGGTACACCAAACTCTTGTTTATCAAAGCCTGACACCGTTTTGTTGGTTGTCTTCGTCGTTAATCATTCTGCAGAAAGGTTCCTCCCGTCGAAATAAGAAGAGCTGCCTCAGCATCGATCAAAAAAACTTGGCTGTCTGTTAAGTCGGTTTATGGAAGATAATCTTATGTGATATCCAGTTCACAGTGTATGTTGTATTTCCCTCACCATCAACCGCCTTACCCCAAAACACCAACAACCCACCCACAATATACAACCACCAACCAACGACCCACCATTTTTGACAATTTTTCCTCCCCTATCCCACACTATAACTCCCCCCAACACTACCACCAACCACCCATCCCACCTACAACGATCAACCAACCGATCACCATTTTTGTGCAGCCGGTGTTCCTGTTAATCGATTTATAGGACGTTATCTCCACGGAACGTGACATTGTGACATTTTTTGTGCATGCTGCATGCTGCCGGTGGCATCGAATTATAAGACGTTATCACGTCAAAAACACTGCAAAGTGTGTGGCCTGTTCCACAAATCGGTGGTGCTTATTGCTTTGCCTTTAGGTCATGGATGAAATGCGCTCTGATCCCTGACAGCGTTTTGAAGAATCATTCAATTGGGAATAATTGAGATGTTATAATTCCTTTTTAACGTAAGGCTGTAACAGATTATGAACATGAACATGCGATTATGAAATGGTTGTTCTTTTTGCAGAAACTGCAAGCGATATCTATTTTGAAGCTCTGAGGTTCAGAAGTTACTGCTGAAAAAAAAAAATCGGAAGGAAGCAAGAAACAAACAAATTTACAGCACCCAAGTCACAGAAGCGTTTCCAATAAAAATTAGTGCGTCGAAAGAGACCAATCTTTCCCACTGATTCCTTAAACTAAAAACAACACCATTGAACTTGATAAAATGGATGCTCTTAGTCACGGTCACATGCATTTTTGTCTGTGAAATAAGATGCGCTCTCTAAGGACTCCTTCACGGATTTTGATTTCTCAATTTTAGTTTTGGCATTGAAATCAGTTTCAACACCGTTAAAAATGAATATTAAATTCTCAAGAATAGTCAATGCAAACCCTTCAAATAACTTAAATATACAATCAAGTCTTCCCCAAGAATATGCGAAAGATAGGGTTCCCGGAAAATAGCAGTCGTTTTCATTATGCTTGAACAACCTAAACTTATACTCCCTATGCATTTAGTGTATCTCATGACTACGAACTACGAATATTAGCTCTTCAATTGCCCTCCATCAAGCATGTTTACAGCACCGACAAATGACTTTCGAAATTACCCGCTCTTCTCCCCGTTTCTATAACCCTTCAGAAGTTGTAATCCAAGGCAACATTCCTCGAATAAATGTGTAAGTGGTAAGCCGTAACTGTATGACATACTCGTTTTGCATCTTTCAAACTTAAACTTCAAGTGGGATACGTATAGGTACCTATAGGATCTATCCTTGTATACAAATTTATATAACTTAACATATAAGAAGAGTTTTGAATTCCAAAACTCAAAACTAATTTGCTCGAAATTTGTGGGCAGCTGGTGAGGGATGGAGAAAGTCGGCTTTGGCATCGTCGTCATCGTCGTCTTCGGTTGGCGGAGTCGGGCGGCCATGAACATGTTTCATTTAAAGTTGAATCGATAAGTCCTCAGAAAACCTTTTTATCTTTTATTTCTTTTGGCTCTCTTTTTTTTTTTTGGTATATGTGGCGAGAATCCTGGAAAAGATGTCATGTTCTTGAAAGTCGAAGCAGAATCGGCTTTGGCTTCGTCTACGTCTACGTCTTCGTCTTCGGCATTTTCTTCTCTGCAGTCAAATTAGATTTAAAAGTTTTGTGGTAATAGAGTGTTCGAAGGAGTTTCCTTTAACCGGCAAAATGTCATATAATTAGATTTCTGCGGTTAGCAAAAGGTTGATTATTTATGGGAGCCTTGTGCTGTGCTGCACACCGCGCCTTACCATCACCATCATCATAAACCCTGGCTTATGAATACATCATATACTCGTATGATGAAGTGAATATGTGGCACTTGCTATTGCCGCATGGCCATGGACATGACTACTACTACAACTGACTATACGACGAGCGTGAGAATCAAACATGCAGGTTCAGATACTGTGAGATGCGATGAGGAATGCTTGGATGCATTCGAAAATGCCTTCAATGGGTTTCATTTGAATAGGATTATAGTTGTAGTATGACGGAGAAGCATCAGTAATGGGAGGATCAGGAGGAGCAAGCAAACGGCGGTGGGGAACTTTATACTACAATATATATATGAGGCTGGTCTCAGTGAGATTTGCTTAAATTAGTTCGTGAAAGCGAGTAATGAAAGTTCTGCGGACACATTTCCTTTTCAAAGACCTCAAGAGAAAGGGGATTTATATAATTAAGTTGATTCAAAGGGACAAAGTTTCAAAATTGCCTTTAGTATGGAACCATGTAAATTGGTGATACAGCTTAATGCTTCGCTGGCTCCCAACAATGTTAAATTCAATTTGAAGCAATTCTGTTATACAGTTTAATTTTATGAGGATTACTTAATGCAGCTGATGCACCACTTATGACTAAGGTTTGTGGAAGAAGCTACTGGAAGGTAATTAATGTCTAACGTGTAAATAAATATATTCATTCAATACGGTAATAAATGGCATGGAAGTGTGGACAAACTCGAAGCTACTGAATGGCTGAATGGGTTAAACAAAATTGATTAGCTTTTATATACATGAAGGGTCAATTATCACGGGCAGATTTTTTTGGCAGCCATTTGTTTCGGTATGGTGACATCTGTCACATCTGTTGTTTATTATTGAGTTACTGTGAATGTCAAACCACCATGGCAAGTATCACGATGGAACAGTTCTCCCAAATGATAGAACTTTATAATCAAAATTAGTGTTCGTTAGTTTACGTGGTAGATCTTTCCCAATCTACTTTTCAAGGATTGATGGCAAAATTTGACACTCGTCTTGCTAGGGACGCTCATCAGTTTACACTTGAGCCCAATTTTGGACGTACCATGAAATATAGGGATTCTTTCTTTATCCGTACAACACGAATGTGGAATGAATTGCCTTGCACAATTTTCCCTTGCCATTTTGATCTTCAAACATTCAAGATCAATGTTCATCGACACCTCCTTTCCCTTCCTACCTAACTTCCTATGGCTCGCCCTGTTACTAATCATTAAAAGGGCTTTAACAAACCCCTTGAGCGAGTGTGCCGTTAAAAAAAAAAGCAATCAATCAACATTCAAGTGTACAGCAGAACCCGAGGCAGTCTATTCCCCGCCATTTACAAGAACTCGCAGACTTGAACTTGGCGAATTTTGCGTCGAGATTTGGGTATCCAACCGTACGAGATCTAACTGACCAAGGAGGTCAATGTTCATGGCTATAGACAACGCCACCGTTTGTTCGTTAACTGAGTTTTCGAGCGTTTGGAAGAGGACCTCAATCTTTTTTGTTTTGATGAACGGCTGTGTTAACAAGTAAAATTGTCGTAAATTGGAGTTCAAAAACTGCATTGGTGAGGTCAACTGTAGCACAAATTAATATGGACCTGAGAGACACTTAGTTTTAGAAAAACGCAATTAACTTTCCGAATGGAAGATTTAAGGGTAAGGTTATCTCTCGCAGAGGTGCAGGACTGCTTGTGAGGTTTCATGATGTCACGGATTAATATGAATAATACACAATCCAATCGGAAGGCATGTTACAGGCCATTGCTGAAATTCAGCGGAATCTACACGAAAGAGTTATTTGAAATGATTTTGATTGATAATGATAATGGCACTCATGGGCCATCACTCATTGTTTTGTTCAAAATTATTATAAACCAAACACTTATTTTTGCCTGTCTCACTTTCGAAATCATCATTGTTATTTTGAGCCATACTATCTTCGTCAGAGATTTTTGTAAATATTTTACGTTTATGCTTTTCGACTTTTTTCTCTTTTTTAGGTTTAACTGGCATGGTTTTTGAAATTTGTATTTCTTTTCTTCTTCAATTCAAATTTCTCCTGTACCCGACCAGAAGGCCTTTTTTGAAGTTCCTTTGCCGCCTCTAGCCATCCTAGAATCAAAAAAGTAAAAATTAAATACAAATTTTAATGACAGTCAGACGACCGTGTTACCCAATTTCATGCGCAACCATTATCAACATTTTTTATTAAATATTAAAAAAATAGTGAACTATATACGTAAATGTATATAGAGCACATCATTTATCAAACGAAAAATCAAACAAATAAATAAATTGTTCGGCTGAAAATAAGAATAGAAGCACTAAATTTCGTTTTGATGGCTTAACTTCAAAATTAGACATCTCTTTGAACTGGACAAACATCAAAATGTTGTTTTTCGTTCTTCTCTCTCATATGTAATAAAATCAAAACCGAAACCAACTTCACATTGGTTAGGCTGAAACTGCACTGACCGTCACTATCCACTGAACGTGATTTGAGCACCTTCCCCTCCTACAGATGATTTTCGACTCTATTCCAACTTCAATACCAATAATGTCAGAAACTTCAAAAGTTGGCAATATTTACTAAGCGTAACTGACTGACTCATTGCATCATCAAAATCATTGGGAACTTTTTGACATCAGACTGGGCGTACTTAAAACCATAAATAATTTATGTTTGTAAATGTAACTGCTTTTTGGATACTTTCGAGGAATTCAAATTTCGGAGTTTTCCCTTTTGCTCTGCATGGATAAACCACATTTTTTCTCTTCTGCTCACGGGTGTTCTGTTTGCACACTGTCATAACAAAAAAAAACGGTAAAATGCAAATAATTGCTTTCTAGCATTACTTATTTTGACAGAAGGTACCTTTCCTTTTGAAAGAAAGATACAATGCATTCGCAGGGGATATACATATACAGTGGATTGAGATTTTGGGTGAAAATTATCTCACGAAAATCCCCAGGGTGGCATCCAATTGAAACTGGGGGGAATAGATAGGTACAAATTGCTGCGCAGGCTGGGTTTGAACTTACAATTCTAGGTTTAGCAACCAAGTACAACATCCACTGTACCATTGCTACCCCCCGTATGCACAATTACACCAGTTTACCTAGAGCCAGCGAATATTTTTTTGCAGGCAGGCACATCTGTTTTCGGCTTTAAGCGATCCATTATCGTAAACAGCAAATATTCAACTAATATAACGACACTTCAGATGACAGCTCCGTTTGACTGATTTCAAATGCCAGTGGTGTTCCTGTAATCCAAATTAGTTATGATTTGTAACTATATGACAGCGTTCCTGAACTAACGCTGAAGTGTCAAATAGCAAAGATTTGTTAATGTTTCCAACTTACTTCCATGATTATGATATGAGTTGAGATTGTTGATCTGGCAAATTGGATGTTTTGTATTAAACAATTCAAAGTCTATATTTAAAATCAAACCAAAAAATAACAAATTCTCGATTTGAGGAGCAAGAACATCTTTATTTTCTTTGAATGAGGGAATAAAATGTATTTTCGCCAATTTTGAGGGATGGAGTAGAATAATTTAATTAGTTCCTCAACATACAAAATAAAATGCACGACTGGGTCGCACGAACTTGCTCTAATGAGTGACAGTGGTTAAGGGGCTTGAGATTTTGATAAAAATAAAATTTTCAAAATTCTTAAATAAATACTTAAACTAATTTGAGCTGAAAAAAAAGTACGCCATTTTATTTCTTGGATAAATTTGAATTTATGAGAATAAATTTATAAAAATCTGTGGAGCGGTTTTTGAGAAAAAAGTTTTTTTTGAAAAACTTTTTGAAAAAAATTTTCAAAAAAAATTCAAAAACGCCAGTTCATAGGTATTCAGCAAATACATTTATTCAAAATTTTTACAAAAAAATTTGAGAAGCAGTTCTCAAAATATTAATTTTTTAAATTTTCTTTTTTAAAATGATTTTAAAAATACAAAAAAATATTTTTCAAAAATATTGGTAAGCAAAACAAATTGAGATACCTAAAGCTATATGTGTGTGAAATTTCGAAAGGATCGGTTGAGTCGTTTTCGAGATAGTCGAAAGCAAAAAAAACGGTCCTATGGAAAGTACCGTTCTTAGCCATTTTTTAAAACTTTTTTTTCAGCCATATGATTGTTCGTACCTAAAAAGCAACACTGATTTTTTTAAATCGAAATCGTTAGAGCCGTTTTTGAGAAAAATAAGCTTTAACGTAACGGTTGTATGGCAGGTACCGTTATTTTTTGAGCTAAAAAAAAAATTTCAATTTCCCCTCTGTACAATACCTAAAAAAGTCTATAAACCAAGTTTGAAGCAATTCGGCATACCCGTTTGGGCTGTAGGTGTCTATACATACAGACAGACAGACAGACAGACATACAGACGGACAGAATTTTTAGACCATCTTTTTTCGCCTTCGCTATCATCGTAATGTCATGTTTGATTGTTATCTCAAAACTTTTTTTTTCGACGAATGCATAACTTGCTATAGTACCTATAATCGCAAGTAAAAATGTTGAAAGTGGTCGTTTGACAGTTTAACAAATTTATACAACGTAGGTATCATTCCTAAATGGTATGTAAAAAACCCAAAAAATCCTGAGAATGACACTTCAATAAAATTGTTTGACATAATTACAATATTGTTGACTATGGTAAGAAAAAGAACGCACCACAGCACTACCAACTTGAAGCCACCAAATAATTGATCCTGTATTATTGTTTAGTTTAGAAGGAGGCTCTGTTGAATACAGCCAGTCAACAGTCGAGGGACGATTAATGTGCCCTCCAAGAATAATTTTTTTTTAACTTGCCATCCAAAGCATATTTCAATAAATCGAAATTAATATTTTTCCCTTAAATATCATTTTATTTATTTATTTCTAGAAAAATGCAATTTGACATCAAAGTGCAATTTGAAATTGATTACCAACATGTGCATCAATCAAACCCTTCCACTGTCACTTAAGAATCCAAATGTAGAACTCAATATATGACATCAAAACGTTCTTTTCTCATTCAAAGTTATATTCAATAACAAAACACATGGGGGAGGAGGGAAGGAACACCCCAGAGCTAGAGCATGATGATTCCTTGTTTCTTTATCCAAAGGAAAAGGATGTAAAGTATAACTTCACTCACTTACCTAGACAATATACATAATATGTGAGAAATTTCAATAAAAAAATATTAATTCAGCTCGGAAGCACCTGGAACCTGGAACTGCATTCAAAGGTGCCTTTGCGTCTATTTCGTGGTGTCAGTGCGGAGGTGGGTGGGTTTGTTGTTGGATGGTTGGTTCCTGGTTGAGAAGAGCTCCACATGGAATTTTTAATATAAGAGCAGTACATCTCAAAATGTGAAGACAGCAAAGCTCAAAATGCATCATTTGCAACAGCACACCCACAATATAAACAACAAAAACAACAACTATACGGTCTTGGAGTGGAGTGGCATGGAAGATGATGCAGAATCTAAGGAAAATAATGTGGGCGCGTTGATATAGCACTAGATGACTCCGGCGTATCTTGAGGAACATCATCATAACCAAAACGGCAGGATGCTCTAGCTCTTGCTGCTCATGATGATCTAAGAGTTATTTTCAAGAAAGATGTATGCACAAGCATAATAACTTTATTGTATACTATACACAGGAGTCAGAGGACTCCGGAGTACTTTTGTAAGATATATAGTTACTATACTGTTATGTTATACAGGACAAAGAACTAAGTCCAATGATATACAGGTGTAGATAGTAACCCTGATACTACATCCTTAAATTTTTTTTCATAGTTATAGTGTTGGTATCTTGTATAAGTTAGAGGAGGAAAACTTTCAGCTGCCAAGTTTATTGTTGTTTATTCAAATTCATTTATTCTGCCTTTTGTTGTTCAACTGGTTGCCAAAGGAAGAAGTACTAAGTGAAGCATTATCAGTTTGCAACGAAAAAAAATTTATGAAAATGTATATTTGTCCCGGCTCCCGGGAAGAGTTTCCAAATACATATTGCCTTATTTAATTTGCAAATAATGATGCTTTTAAGTTTAAATAAACAAAACATCTTAAAAATATTGATTCATATTGACAAACCAGTTTATTGTGTTTGTCACGCATGATCTCAGAAAGTACAGGGTAATCCATTTCATGGTTTAAAGCTGTAGCAGCGCTGGCATTTTTCACCTGTCAAACTCAGCTGTCATCTGAAGTGTCATAATATTAGTTGAATATTTGCCATTTACGATAATGGATCGTTATCAATCGAACAAATCTTTAAAATTATTAAAACTCACAGCAAAAGTGGGTTTTGCAACTAGAAACAGTTAAAACTGATTTTTCGAACATTTTCTTCAGCGATATGGGTATGTTAACAAACCAAATTGCCGTATATAGTGCTCAGAAAACCCACAAAGTGGTCTTTGCATCCAGAAAAAGTGACTGTTTGGCGTGCCCTTTGGTCAAAAGGTGTGATTGGTCCGTATTTCTTCGAAGATGCCAATAGGCAGATGGCTACAGTCAATCCGGAGCTATATTAGTCTCCGACTAATTTTTATAAGAAAAGGATCTGTTTTTTGTCTGCTCTTTCTTACAATTTTTCAAAAGATGAATAATTTCAAGTGTATTATTTCATATTTTTAAAAATTTAAAAGTGCATCAAAATTCCACTGCATTTATTTATTGATAAAATAAAAGATCTCCCAGTGTACTTTTTGAAAGTTTCTCAGAGTGCAAATACAAACACAAGTACACACATCCACATTGGATTGAAGTTTCCTTATTTGCTATACGACTCGTGCTAGGAGAATCTCAAAAGCAAATAGTGATTCTAACAAATGGTCATCGATTGCTGCTGGAAATTGCACTAGCGGGGACATCCACTCCCGGCGATCGCATTTCTTTCAAATCTAATTCTTCTTCAAGGAACTCTCCGACTCAGTCCTTTTTCACTCCAACACTTTCGAAATCGACTAAAACCTCTAACATCAGTTGTGAAATGCGAAATCAATATTGATGCTTCCAGTGGAGACGTTTCGGTGTCTCCATCTGTTGCTGTGAGGGAAAACGTCATCGCCGATGTTGCTATTGATTAAAATTATCTGTGAATTGTGATGCTTTTTTGTGACTAGGCTGAGTTAAGCTCGTCGATTTCTGTAGAGTTTCCTCGACGACAATGCAGTAACACTGAAAATGCAATTCCATAAGACGAAACGCTTGAGTAAGCGGGTCCGTGGCACCCCTTGAGGAAGATGTTTACGACAATAAACGGGTAGTTCCAAACTCGGTCTGTGGTTGTCCTCCATGACAATAAACGCTGGTCTGTAAAGATTTCTCCGAACAGAAACTGCTCGACGACAGTAAACGGGTTGGCCTTAATGCCGGTCAGCAATCAACTGCGTCCAACTGCGAAGTGGAAGGCTGAGAAAAAAATTTGCTTCAAGAACTTTGGTGAAGCTTCTGACTGGTATTGCAAGCAGCGTACCTTCGTGTGAGAACTATATTCCCGGTATTCCATTCTTCTTCCAATGGTGGGGAGGTCGGTTCTGATTTCCTATGCAAATTATACTCCTCGTTATCGAATATAACTGCAAAAAGAAAATGTGAATCATAACATCAAAAGTTAAAAATACTTGTGAATGTTTAATTTTATTTTTGGATGATGAATGTATTTGACTGTTCTTCCGGCTTAGGTACTTGGAAGTGGATGGCAGATGGGGTAATCGGATCGGCCTTTAAGGAATGCAGTGGTGGGTATGGGTATTGCGTCACGTGATGGTGATTCCGTAATGTATAGTGTATCGACATTTTTAGGATATCGTCGTGGTGATCAGAGGCGGGTAGTTTTTGCGTCATTTGATGGCTTTAAAACGAAATCATCGTGGTGATCGAAGGCGGTAGGAGGGAAATGTGTAACTTTGTTACATTCTGACTGGAGCGTCCCTTCGTGAAGACAACCGATGGGCTTTCTGACCTGGTTGCAAACTGACTTTAGGCCCCGTGGGCTTAACATTTTTCCCTCTGAGACGTCCAGACTCCATTCTAAGTTCGTGGTCGCGTTCTTGTGTTAAAATAAAGCAAAGCTGACATCCTCTTCGGTTCGTGGTTGGACGACGACTGATACCACTCCTGGCTTTGTTCAGGAATAAATAAATAATTCAAAGAATTCTGTTGACGTCCACTATGGTTGACGATCGGTTGCCTATTGAAAGGTTCTTCTGGCGTTTCTGCCTTGGTTGGTGCTACTTGGAAATATGGGGAAATATGTCCTCTTCGTCCGTTTTTCAGCGAAATAAGAGTAAGGCTTCCAACAGCTCATAAGGCAGACTAAATTGTCATTTAATCGGGGTGTAACGGCGCGCCCGGTGTCTCAGCAATGGCTTGAGGATTATCAACACTCCAAATGCCGCAGTTGTGCTTGTTGACGTAGCCAGTTATCGGTACAATTTGCATACATTGTTCAGGTGTTTGTCGATTCATGATGAAATGGCAAACCAAATTTATGACAAATCACATGGCAGATGACAAAATGGCTGTCAATGAAAACAGTGTTGCCAGTTTAAAGTTCTTTACCCCTTAAGAAAACCCTTTACAACTTATTAACAGTTACTGGTATTTTGATACCTACTCCAACTTTGTTCACAATTGAGCACGAACCTTGTAGTATATTTTTGGTGGAAAACTATCTCAAATATTTCATTCATGTATTTCTTCTGACGAAGAAAGAATACTTGCACCTTTTGTACTTACACACATACACAGAAATGTAAGTAAAAGGTGAATAAGATAGTAACTATTTTAATGAAATTTTGCAAAAAATATCAATTACGTAAACCTTGTGCCAACAAAGGATTAAGAAAGGACTTTTGGCTGTTAAAGTTTATTTTCTGTTTGAGTTGCGCTCAACAACAATTAAACTTACCTGGAAAGTTTTGGCTAAAGTGGTGATGGCGTCTCAAAGCCAATAGAAAATATCACATAAATATCAAAAAGGTAAATTTCTCAAACCTTCGACGACCGGTACGGTGAAACTGGAGTCCTTTATTTATTGGCAATGAAATGATGTTTTTCTCCAAGTAGTGTCCTGACATCATTTAAGATGGCAAACTGACACGGTTTTATTACTGCCATCGCAAATAAATAAATACAGAACGGAAAAGCTCCTTGAAAATGTGTATCTTAGTGTTTGGTCCGATTTATTGGAATGTATGGAACAAATCAAATGACTGACCTGGAAAAGCAAAGTGAGGTCAGCTCAGAGCTGTAAAAAGATTTATTACAAATCCACTAAAATTGCGGCATGGAAGCGCAAAACCGTTTCGACGACCGACCATTTGTCTGATATAAAACGCGAAGCAAATATCATTCATTCAGTGCTCCCGATTTCAATAGGTTTGACGGTGAAGGGGGGAGTATTTGTGTCCTCTTTTAGATTTCAGCGTATACCAACATTTTGCTCAGGTTCATCACTGATGACAGTAAACTGTAGAGAACATAATATTGCTCCCTTAGGGATTTAATTACGTGTCCTAGTTTTCACGGGTATATTATTAGTTTGGGTTTTTGGTGTGGGTCTGGCGGGATCTGGATAGGTTGGTGCCTACATATTTCGTGATGTCTATTTACTGAAGTACTTTGAAAGGTTGAAAGTCATAAAACGATAGTAGCACTCACTTCGGATCGATTTTGGGGTATTATTTACGTTTTGGATTTGCATTGAGATATTTTTGGAAATGCTAGGTATTCAAGGACCTTCGCTGAAAGAAACATGATAACATACATTAAAATTTATTAATACATTTTTTTGCGCGTTCCATCACTAAAGGTTGAGTTTCATTTTTAAGAAGAATAAATTAACTCAAATTTAGAAAATTCAAGCGAATCTTGTTTAATTGGATACGTTTTAGAATATGGAAACGGCATTCGGTGTTTGGTAAAGGAATATGCCACTACGATGATGATGCTATGCACCTAAGGACAGCATTGTACTTTATCTTATACTCATTAAGAGCCAGACCCATTCTTGCCTCCCATACCGCTATGGCACGGGGTAGATTTTGGCAGCCTGTGGAGACCGATGTTTTTTTTTGGTGACATCTGTCAAATCTTTTGATTAGTAATTTTTCAATTGAATTTTTATTCCAAGAATTTATTGAACATTTTTGAATTTTAAATTCACGACCAAATTATGTTGTCGGTTGGAAAATTAGTGACGTAAAGAGTGAGCATTTTTTAAGAAAGAAAAGGCGAAATTGAGGTATTCGCTGAACTGTCACAAAAAATTAATAGATGGGCGAATTAAGATGTCACACAATTACTGATGCCAAATCACAATGGTAGGAAACAGAATTGAACACCACGTTGATAGTCAGCGGGTGGCAATGGTACATTGGATGAAGTGCTTGGTTGCTAACCTTAGAGTTGTGGGTTCGCTCCCCAGCCTCAGCAGGAATTTTGAATATTCCCCCAGTTTCAACTGTACGCCACCCGTGGGATTTTCGTGAGATAAATATCACCTATTTCTCAATCCATTGTACAAAAAAATATCTTTCCTATCTTTCTATTTATTTTAACTATTGCCGACGGCAATTTGCCGTGCAGTTATTATTATTATTATAGTTGTAGTGATAAACATCATTATAAAAATGAGTGTTCGTTAGGGCAATCGTTGCACGCTTTGCTTCAACTTTACGGCAGACGTGGTTGCCCTTCACATTCGACCCTAAAACATTTGGTCTCCAAATTTGAAAACACCGTACCGGTAGTAAATCAGCCAACATTCATATGTCAAAGAAATGATTGGCCGAGAGCACCGTGGTGGTCCGTAAAAGCTTACAGCTGAACTTTCACGCGGATTTCAACTTTTTGCAATTTTGGGTCAGGACTTCGTCTACGCCCGTACAAGATCCAACTGACCCCGGAGTTCAAAGTTCATAACCATTATACAACGTGAGGTTTCCTGAAATTCCTGTCCTATGCGAATAAACCACGATTTGCCGATGCACTTAAGGTGAACGAACGTAACACATCAGGCTATCGCTCAAACTCAGCCGGATATAGGCTGAAGACCACTCGGATCCGTGCTACCGTTTGTACCGAGGCAGGCATTTGAACAATGTCATACTGATATTCAATACCTTTTATAGCATGCATAAGACTTCCAAGTACGAAAAAGAAAAACCCTTTAAATACTGAACAAGTCGGAGCATGATCCTTAATCAATATGTTGATCCTTGTTTCACAAAACAATCCAATTTGTGTTTCCAGTTCCATAAATGAAAAATAATTTTCAAATTTGTCACAGATTGTTTAGGTTGTTTCTAACAGAACAAAGAAACTACAAACAAAATGTCAGGTTCCAGGTTGTACTCTCATCTTTATGCTCTACCTACATGGAAACGTATTTAAAAAAGTCCTTTTTCTTTTGAATCACTTCCCCATACACACACACCTACCAAACCTTAACTGCAATTTAAACTTGTTCCACCCATATTTTAATTAACAATATACCACCATGAACGAATAATATTGCATATCCTTTCCTTTTAAAATCAACACGATATAATTAGATCTATAAAACACAGAGACCCACTATTATACAGCAGTAGCAGCAGCAAGAACCAAAAAAACCAAAAAAAAAACCTCTTCCCGAATCCACATCCTTTCGACTCGCGTTCTGCATGCCAATAAAAATATTTTTAACCAGTAGTAGCAACACTTTTATCCTGTGACTGTGATGCTTGTTCCTCTCCGTCACACACCACCGGAAATGACTTCATAGCGACAAAAACAACCACGATTTACACCCGCATTTGTACAGGATCCAACATCCAACATTCAGCGCGAGGAGAGGTCCCACATCACCCGTGTGAAACTTAATACATCCTTGCATACAGTTACCGAAGTTACATCCGTGTTCATTAAAGCGGTGATTCCGTGTTACAACTTCATTGTGTTCTCCAAAATGGAATATGAGATAAAAGAAAAAAAAAGAAGCAGAATAAAAATAAAGGACCACGAAAAAAATTTGTAACGGTACACACGAACTTATAGTACACAGTTACATCCGTAATGAGAGTTCACACAGGGAAATGTATTTTGTATCCTTGTGAAGGGAGATTACAGTTTAATGGGTAACACAAATCCATAGTGGTACACATAGTATTCTATCGTTTCGTTTGTTGTTGTTGTTTTTTTGTTTTTGTTCGTCCTTTTTTTTTCTTCCTTGATATCTAGTTGTTATACTCCTTTGCGCTGCTGCTCAATGTAATTAGACTAAGCAATGGAAACGTTTGAAATTTGTACTAAACTCTCGAAAAGTTTCATGATGTGGGAAGAAACCAAGCGCAAAAAAAGATCCCGAGGACAAGCGAAAAAGGATATATTTGTTAATTATTACTGTTTTTCAAATGAGAACATTTGCAAATGGCACAATTGTTCGTGTAAAAAGGAGTAAAGTTTAACGCTCAGTCTCCTTTTGCATCAGTAGTGTGATGCTCGCTCGGTGATGCTCTGTGATGTTGATGCTCTGTGCTGTTTGCTGTGATACGTTCCGTGAAAGTACCCCGTTTTGGGTGTGTTGTCAAGGGGGAGGATAATTTGAGTTTTTGGAATGAATATGTATAATGTTTGAAACATGAAGATATTTTTAAGGTTATTCATTGCTAGGATAGGTGCTTGTTTGGAGTAAAAATGATTAATGGTATTTTCAGGAAGGGAGCGCTTTTCGTTCAAGTTTTTTTTTTTTTACAATAATGTATTCCTGGAAGATATTTGAGTTTAAATATAAATATCTTTCTAATTTTCTCACTAGGGTAATTACATTTAAAACTGAGTTTCTAATTTTTAAAACCAAGGTCGACTACTTTTTTCGCTTCTAAACTAAATCTATATATATAAAAATGAATTGGTGTCTGTTTGTACGCGCCTAACTCAGCTGAATATCATCCAATTTGCATGGGGATTTTTTTGTTGGGTTTGTATTAAACCAGGTAAACGAATAGCGGAGCCGAATTTTTCAAATTTCGAACGGTATTTTTTAAAAATCGTTAAAACACAAAATTGCAGAACAAATATCGACAGATTATGAATTTGTTCTTTGTACAAGCATAACTTGGCTAAATATTATCCGATTTGCATGAGGATTTTTTTGTTGGATTTGTTTTCAACCACGTAAACACACAACGGAGCTGGTTTTTTTTTTTCACTTGCAAAAACAAACGAGTGTCTTCTCCACCTGTGCAAGTGACCCGTTCGCCAGAGCTGCTCTACTCGGAAATGCCTCGATAATATTTGGAATGCGCCGTACAAAAAATTTCAACGTCGAAAACAAGGGCAAGCTGTTGCCGGATATGCGGATGTGTATTAAACTGATGCGCTTAGTCGTATCTATGCTGTTCATCCAAAAAATGACGACTGCTTCTATCTGCGATTGCTTTTGGTCAATGTGCCTGGTCAAACTTCGTACGAGAACCTGCGGACTGTTGATGGTGTGCTGTGTGCCACATTTAGAAAAGCCTGTCAGCGGATGAATTAACTTGCCAACGACATTCATTGGGACGCAACACTTGACGATGCTCCAGTTTCTGCGCCTGCGACTCAAATTCGTAGATTGTTTGCCATCATCATCTCGACATGTTTTCCATCGAACCCCCTCATTTTGTGGGACAAATACAAGGACAACATAGCTGACGATATTTTGCATCGAGTTCGAAAAACAACATCAAATCCCGAACTTCAAATCAACGATGAGATCCACAACGAGGCGCTGATATTGATCGAAGACATGTGTATGCTCATGTGCAGCAACCTGTTGAGCGAGAACTCGATCGAGACACTTTGACAGAAACAGTTCGCACAAATGTCCCACTGCTCAATCCCAATCCCGAGCAAAACAACGTGGACGACTCATTGATGAAGGCGGTTGACGATGGTAACGGTGGCATATTCTTTCTGGATGCACCTGGTGGAACTGGCAAAACGTTTCTCCTTTTGTTGATTTTGGCATCAATTCGGTCAAGATCCGTAATCGCGCTTGCGGTTGCCTCTTCTCGAATAGCGGCCACGTTGTTGGAAGGTGGTTGCACAGCACATTCAGCGTTAAAATTGCCACTGAATCTGCAGTTGAATGACGAACCGACATGCAATATTTCAAGAAATTCTGCTATTGCACAAATGTTAAAAACTTTCAAAATTATCATCTGGGATGAATGCACAATGGCACACAAGCGAGCATTGGAGGCTCTTGATCGAACAATGAAAGATTTACGGAACAATTTCAGACGCTTTGGAGGAGCAATGATATTGCTAGCCGGTGATTTCCGTCAAATTTTACCAGTAATCCCGCGATCAACGCCTGCAGATGAACTCAACGCTTGCCTAAAATTATCGTATTTCTGGCGATATGTAAAGAAGCTGCAGTTGACGACGAAGATGCGAGTTGCATTGCAGAACGATCCATCAGCCGATGATTTTGCAAAAAAACAATTGGCAATTGAAAATGGTCGAATTACCGTTGATGCTGCAACTGGGTCCTGATTTCGTTCCCGCTGAATTGTGAATTCACATCATAGAAGGAAGAACTCATCAGCACAGTGTTCCCTAACATCGGTCACAATTATTTGAACCACGATTGGCTCAGTGAACCCGCGATATTAGCTGCGAAAAATAAGGACGTCGATGATTTGAATTTCATCATTTAAAATAAAATCGCAGCTCCACTGCATTTGTTCAAATCGAAGGATCGCATAACAAATGACGACGAAGCAACAAACTATCCAATTGAATTTTTGAATTCGTTGGATGTTTCCGGTCTACCACCACACAATTTGCAACTCAAAATCGGCTCTGTCATCATAATGCTGCGGAATCTGAACCAACCAAAACTATGCAATGGAACTAAGTTGACAGTGAAGAAACTCATGAACAACGTCATCCAAGCGACAATAATCAAAGGCAAGTTTAAAGGCGAAGAAGTTCTCATTCCAAGAATTCCTTTGATACTAGCCGACTTGCCATAAGAGTTTAAGCGGATTCAGTTTCCGGTTCGACCCGCATTCGCCATGACAATTAACAAATCGCAAGGCCAATCGTTGCAAGTGTGTGGCCTTAATATTGAATTCCCTTGCTTTTCACACGGACAACTGTACGTGGCGTGTTCGCGTGTCGGAAAGCAATCTACATTATTTGTTTATGCACCGGACAAAAAAAACAAACAACGTTGTTTATCACAAAGCGTTGCAGTGACCTAATCATTTCTGTTTAAATAAAAGTAATTTTAATCAATTTAATATTAATTGTTTAATTCTTTCTTAAGAGAGGCTCGACTTTCGAAAGGGACATTTAGTCAATTTAGGGCGGAACGAAGTTCGCCGGGTCAGCTAGTACATAAATAAATAAAAATAAATAAATTCAAATATTCTAAATTTTCACTTATCTTCTGTCCAACATAAATAGGCAGTACCTACAGGGAAGTAATGGATGTTTGTTTCTCATTCGCACTCTTTTGTTTTCCGTGGTGCTATTCTAACAAAAGTTTTTGCAGGGTTTCTCCAGAAGATTAAGCACAAAATACTAGTCTTAAAAACACAAATTGCACAAAACTAAAAAAAAAAATAATAAATAAAATGTTTGCTTAAAAAACAATTTTGTAACTTCATTTTAAATAATTTTCCACACATTTCAAAAGAAATGCAAAGAAAAAGATCACTACGATAAGCTCTTAAACCAAAAAGGTCCTCAACAGACACCAGCCCTAAGGAAAACAAATTGAACGAGTGACCTAACAGACACTGCACTGGTAGCTCTGAATGCACATCAATTTAATGGGAGTTGAATCGATAGCAGCAGCCACAGGCCACAGAAAATCAGACGGGCGCTGAATAAGACCTCAGATGAAATTGGAACTTCACTGGCGTGTAAATCCCTTTAAGGGTTTTAAGTTTCCCCATAAGACTTGTACTGCCAATTTAAGTTGGACAGTTCCATGAGGTTAAACTTAGACCATACGACTTAGGTTATCATCGTTCTGTAGAACTCGCCGTTGTTGGTGATCACGACACCAATGTCGTTTCCGATTAAGTACGGACCAACTTTAAATTTAATTGCAAAAATAAAATGAAAGAGATATGTACGTGTGGGAGGAATCAACTGACTCGGGCTTTGCAGTATACCTTCTCGAACCTGTGTTTAGCCGATCTTGCGTTTTTTTGACGAACGAATGTTGGCTGATTTATTACCGAACCGATTGTCTCAACTTTGACTACCAAACGCTGAAGTGTCGACTGTGAAGGTCGGTAAGATGGGCCTAATGCGCGTAACGTTTCACCTCACTAGCGCTAATTTTTAAATTTAAGGATTAACGACTTATTTATTGAACAGTATAGTGTTTACAATTGGTTTTGGTTCTTATTCTATTTTACCTATGATACTAAAAAATATTTGCTGGCACATAAGGGGCTTAACTATACACGGTGTCCCAAAAGTCAACGTCAAATCGAAAACGGGTGATAGGGTAGGTGGCATGATACAAATATACAAGATAGTGCATTTAAATTCTTACTTTTTCTTTCGTTCTGCGCACCTACGTCATCGCTACGCAATGGAGTTTGACGGCTTGCATTGTACTATGCGCAATGTCATATCTTGTACATTGGCATCATGGAAAGGTGGTGACAGTTATCAGAAAAATAATTAAAAAAATCGTCGCCATTTTTTGAATTATAGGCATTCAAAAAAAAAAAATCGAAAAAATGGTCAACTTGTGACGGTCTTTCAAGTGCCGTGACTACAAATCTTTATTTTTCTCAATTTTGTTGTTGTTATGGAAACTTGAATAACCGTGACTTTTGGGACACCCTGTATATGGCGTTATAATGACAAATTTTAATTAATGCATTATAAATAATACATTAATTCAAATTTGTCATTATATTGGTACTTATAGGAATAGTCAAGTGGGTGGAGTTCTTCTGGAGTTGTTCAAATCCGGTTGTCCTTGATGGTGTTGTTGAAAGTATGGAGACTAAGCCACGGTGGCTAGTCATAAAACTGAATAGCCTTGTAGTCGTTGATTCTTATAATTTCTCGTTCATTAGTGCCGTTATGTCCAGGTATCGTGGTTCAGGATGTCGTTCTTCACTGTTGATTTTTCTCATTAAAGGGTTCGGATGCTTGGCTTACTTTGTCGCCGATTCCGTCATGTATCTGTACAGTGGTGTTATCGCTGCTGCCTCGTAGAGTCGTTTATTGCTTGGGTACTTCAGCCATCGTTGAATACTCCGATCGTCTTCATGCTTGTCTTTGATGTTGTAAAGCAAACCGGGAAACAGTATGTTACTTATTATTAGTTGCTTATTTTATAAACAACTTTGTCTTTTGATTGCGGCCATTTCTTTTCCGCATTAGTGGATAAATGCTATGAAAGGCGTGATTGGCTTTTTTGATTAGCGCTGATACATGTGGTTTGAAAAGTAGCCTCTCCTCAAAATTGATTCCCCAGTACTTAACAATTGGCTTGGGTGTCAATTGGGTTGCGTCTGGTAGATTTACAATAATACTGCGGCAATTAGTGGCTGAGCGTGTGTTTTGGTGTCGCACAGGTCTCCTGAAGCAAGCCAACTTCCACTTAGCGGAATTTACTTTGATGCCCCATTTCACGTAATAGTCCCACAATCTTCTTACGTATTCTTCAACTCTTCGGGCTGCAATAATTGCTGTCATCGATTTTTAAATTTAATTTTGAAGTTGTTCCTTATACATATATCTTAACCCAGTGGCTTTTACAGGTTACAGCATCAATTGTCTTGGGCCTTCACCGCCGCCAAAGGGAATCTTACTTGACGGACCAGCATGAGCTATGAGTTCTCTATGGGTAGGTCATCCTGCACAATCGAACGAGTTTTGGTGGGTTGATTCTGGGAAGCAGGAGCAGGATTCACTAAATTCACAACAAAAAACCGTTGGACACTTAATTTGCAACGAGAAAGCGTTTGACACTTTTTTTTTAAACTTCCAACCAGCAAGCCCCCATCAGCTCTGGGTTCTATCTTCCATGTCTTGTCAAAATGTGTGGAGTTCAGCACTGTACTCTAGATTGGTACATGGTCTGGGTCACTTCACTGATAGGGGTGGACTCGATTTGAACTGAAATAATTTGGATGTCTTGTGCACATTTCAGATACAAGCCACTGTGAATTATATTAACAAACGAATAAGGATGAAAAATTTACATTGAATGCTAATAGGAAGCTAATCATTGAAGTTGAGAGAAAAAGTTTAGCGTTTTGTTACAAATACAAACAAAAGATAAAAATCATTTGGGCTAAAGATGACGGCACCGACAGACAGACCCACTTTTGAAGAGTTCGAGTAATGACATGTTTGACTGTTTAAAAATATTTGTATTTTGGATTCGGCGGTGAGTTGTACGTCCCTTCCATTCCTGCAGAATGTCAACGCACAAACAGTAATGGTTGAGGGGGTAAGTCACAATTCCCGGTCCCGCTTTTAGCTGTTGTACCAAGTAGGTATTTGTATTTATTTTTTAAGAATCGTCCGTAGTGCTTTGAAACCCATCTATACGCTATCGTATTTTTTTTTTGAAAGCAGATGGAAGTCAGTGTCAGAAGCCTCAGTTCTGCATTAAAATTTAAAAGCATCTTTGGAAGTTCTGTGGCCCACGAATTTTTAAAACTGTGCATTTTAGTTTTTGGGTGAGTCTTGGAACCATTGTCGTTTGAACCATTTTTCAGCGAATTTGAAAAAAAAAACCAAAAAATATAATTTAAAACTAAGTTGCTCGTTGTGTGCCATCTTATAATAAACTACAAAAAAGTCTGCCAAACTATTCAAGTCAAGAACCTGGAGGTCAAATATTTTGAAGGCAGCTTAGTCCTAGAATTTAGAATTTTGGGCATAGTCGAGGTAGCGTGCTGCGGACAGAGAGAGAGAGGGAAGGATTTGCTTGTCTCCATAGGCTCCAGCAGGAGTTAGAGTTTTGCTGCCGACAACAGTATCCGGTGGCCAAGATACGAGAACAGATGCGTTTATTCTTCCAACCCGTTGTTAAGGGAAAACCCCCTTTAATGAGCTATATCGCTAAAGGATGCGAACTACTTTCAGACATTTGTTTCAACGGTTCGTATTTTGAAGTTCCATAAAAATGCGTTCAATAAAAATAAATGTCAGTCTTGTGTTTGTGTCTCATAAGTTACCTACACAAAATGTATATCTTTAAGTTTTTAAAGCATTATGTAGGTATACGACTTTCATCCGTTCGGTTGGTTAATCGTGCAAGTTATTGGAAACGAAAAAATACAAATAACCAAGTTTATTGCAATAACACTAAGTGGATACTCCAGGATACGGTTTTGTTCTGACAAAATCGATCTGTAGGCACCTCATCTCTGTTGGGCTCATTTAGCATGAAATTGATTTTTTTCTTTTGTTGAACACCAAAAAAAAAAAAAATTTAAGAAGAAAACCTTTTCCAGACATCTTCGTGTGCATAAAAGGACTGACTATACCTTACCTTTATTTCTGTTGGTAGTGTAGTGTGACTCTTCAAAAAAAGAAAGGGGATTTTTCAATCAATTACATTTTCCTCAATTCGAACATTCAAAACAAATTAAGCGAATGAACTATTCAAGTCAGTAAACAGGTAAGTGCTCCAAATAATCGAAATTATATTCAAGATTTTCCTCATGATACACGACAAGTTATATTTATTTTTTTTTAAGGACGAGGCATTAGAGCGATGATCCTTTAAACTCGTGCTAAAAAAATTAGAGGATTCAATTTTAAACGCAGGCAAAAATTCCAGAAAGAAATATTCAAATTCGCTGCATGTTTCGAATCTTTTCTTATTTCCTAACGATTTCACTTGCAAATCGACAAACAAGGACGAAACCAACGAGCAAGGACTTAATTCAAAAGTTAAATTGTCACCGTTAGGATACAAATAAAATTTATTCATCATTGTTTGTGGCTTTCTGTGTGTGTGTGTGTGATGATGACTGGTGACTGGTGAGTGTGTAGCGGACAGTGCTAGCGGGTGACACGATGGTTTGGTTGGTGAATTTTCGAGTGTCCTCCAGTCCTGGTCTGCATAATATCGTTACCCAGGGCAAAACTTTTACCAACAAACCAAAAAATAAGGATAAAGCATATTTCTAGGGTAAATTTGAGTGGAAAAGTAGAGACAACCCGGTATATACTCATCCTCGTATACAGCCGGCAAGGATTGCACTGAAAGGTAAACAAGACACAAATCGAGAGATGAATCATTCATTTTGGCATAGACGTCGTCGTCATCGTCGTCATCCTCGTTCAGATATCCTCGTCGTCGTCATCGCTATATAGCTAGTCGTTGTAGTTTTCGTTTTTAACAATCGGCTGTCCGTGTCCACACCAACCAACCCACAGGCTAGGCTGAATGGATAAGAGGTGAGGAGAGTGATGGTCTGACAACGGCGCGGTGGCGGCAACGGCGGTTGTTTGGTGTTTTGCATCCAAAACCACACTCCACCAATTTTGTATCACCCTGTCATGAATAATTTAACCAACTGGAAAATTCTGTTTGGCAAACAGTTAGAACTGGAAATGTTTTCACCACACAATTGTTATTGTGAATTTTAACGAAGTGTTCAAAAAATGAGGGACTGGTGACAGAAGGACGACTTATTTTTTTTTTTTTTGGTTTGTATTTGTTTCAAAATGTATGCCGCCGTCCCCCCTCTGGCACTGTGTATAGTGTATGGATATGAATGTTAGTTCCGTACAGTCCTATGAACAACCAACTATGAATCCACCTGTCTTTCATGTGTGATCAATTTTGTTGGCAAATTGCATTCCAAAATATACAAAATTGTTTGCTTGGATGCAAAGCAGTTTGATGTTTTTTTTTTTTTGTTAATTTGCATTTTTACGAAATGTGAAATCACATGTCGTCTTGTTGAAATAACTAACTTTTTGTTGTTTTTTGGCTGAAAATACTGTTTCTGATTGATTTATACTTCATTTCTGTTTTACAAATGGTTGCGAGGAAAGGATTTTATGGAATGGAGTATAATTTGTATATTATGATGCTGGAAGAAAATATTTTTTCCGTGTTCTGAGAGTCTTTTTAAAGAAAAGCTGTCGAATTCTTTGACTCAGCTTTCTTCATAACAGTTGATTTCCCTGTTAGCATTGGTCTTCCAACCCGAATTTCTCCTTAAGGATTGAACTTCTAAAGTATATTACGAATCCATCACCGCCGTGTTCTCTGTGTGATGTCTTGATGTCTACGTTCAGCGTCCACTTTTGTTTGTCCAGTCCTAAGACACAGCATAAAACAGCGTAGTTAAATTGGTTTCAATCAGACACCAAGCAAAATTTTCTATTGTTTGGCACTAGATAAAGTATTCTTAATGCACTACGAGCCTTAAGGGTTTACCATTATTGAAAAATGGGTACGTACGTTGCCTTACGAAACAGTAGAAATAAATGTGATTTGTATACCCAACCCGAAATGACTTTTTGATAAGTTTCGGCAAGTTTCGTTCACTTGCGTTTTCGTACGTAATGTACGCATTGAGTCGTACATTACGTACGAAAATCTGACAATCCTTTTTTTCTAAACGGTATTCTTCTTCTTTTTTTATTCTTCTTATTTCTTAAGGCTATTATGGGCAACACTTTCTTCCTTTTTCTTTCACGAATTATGGTTGGGCCTTTACTAATGCTGATGCTGACTTCCAGGTTAGATCCACCATAATGTGACTTTTGTCTACTGTTGTTGGCTCCTCCTGATTCGCAATATTAAGCCCTTTTTGGCGTTAATCCTCAATCCAACCACTTCTCCATTTGGTATGCTATTAAATCCAGCTGTTCGGTTGCTCAGTTCCGTATAGCAGCTGGTTGTAGCTGCATTGTTGGTGGTGTCAGGTGATAGTCGCTTACTGCGTTCGCACTCCTCTCCCTCCTTATATCGCAAGAAGGACTTCCTTCATCGTTGTTGGATAGTGAAATGGTCGGGACTTTTCGGCAGGTGTTGTGTGGAAATAGAGGTCAGCTAACCAGCGTTACAAAAGTCGACCGGTAAAGCAGCATTTTTATTTCGTTAAAACAAGCCAAATCTTACTCATAAGGCGCAGAATGCTAACTTGGGCATGCTATTGGTGTCATTTTTGAGCTCGAACTGGATTCAGTTTTCCCCTTAATTATCTTCTTTCTTTTGAACTCAAAGCAGTGATGTTGCTATATTTTAAGCATGTCCCTTGAAATCGCCGGAACCAAAGAATAACCAAGCTTTTTATTGACCTAGTTATGTCTGACAACATCCGGCTACTTAGAACTCTTTTCAATGCAAAAACCAAAATCATGAGAAAGTTCAATCCCGTTAACATTTATATTATTTTGATTGTTGAAATAAACAGTTGTTTCATTTAACCCAACCCCGGTGACACAAGCTAGACTATGTACACTATTCGGGGACTATATATATGAAATTAGGTTAGGCTGTAAGGTGATGTGATGCTTTTTTATACTTAGGCTGAGGTAGGCTCGTCGAAGTCCAGGGTTGTTCCCAAAGAAAGCGAAAACTCAATGTTTTTTATTTACCATTATATTCCTAACAAGTTAGTTCATATACGGATTTAACAATAAAACTAAATTAATAATTCGACGTATAATATAGTATTAAACAATAATAGCTTAAATAGTTTGGCCTGTAGGGTTTACCTTACGACAAGAAACGATTCCAACTATATTTGGTCTGGAGAGTTGCCTCTACGACAATAATCGGTTTTAGGTCTGTAGAGATTCTTGAAAAGAAGAGCTCCACGACAAGAAACTGATTAGGTCTGCAGAGATTCCTGGATAATAAACTGATTAGGTCTGTAAAGATTCTTGAAAAGAAGAGCTCCACGACAAGAAACGAATGCTACTAAATTTGACCTGTGGTGAAGCTTACAACTGCAGCTACCCCACGACAGGAAACGGATGGGCTAATGCCTTTACTTCAAAATTTAATAAGGTTTCTGCTGGTATTCCCCGCAGCGTACCTTCTCTTATTCCCGGTATTCTATTAAATAGAATCGTATACCAATGGCTGGGACCTGGAAGTTCGAGTCTGATTTTCCATACAAATTCTGCTTATAGTTATGGAATATTTCAGTAATAAGGAAGTGTGAATTATAACACTAAAGACTAAAAATACTTGTACTAAAATAATTCCTTCTGTTTGTTGGATGTTTCTGCTGGTTACTATCATATATGTGTTCCGAGTTGGTTGGTAGTCCAAATCAGCGGTACGGGGCGGAGGGGTGGTCGGTTTTGCTCCCATAGAGGACAATGGTTGTGTTGCGTCACTGGCTGGTCTCTGACATACACTCAACGTTGTCAAAAATCGTCGTGGTGATTGTCACGGCGGCGGTCGGTGGCGGTAGGTGGCGGTCGGTGATGATGGCCACTGGCTGATGCATTAATCATGGTGATTGTGGGCGGCGGTCAGTGATGATGGTTATTGGCTGGTAATGTGCATTCCTCTTGTTGATTGGAAGCGGTGGTCGTCTTTTGATGGTTTTTATTACACCGGATATTTAGAATATACTGCAGACATGGAAAAACTTTAAGTTTAATCGAGATGCTGGTGGAGCATTCCCATGTTACAGAAGCATGTAACTGCAAAAAATTAACTTTGGATTAGAAGAGTTTCAACTTGGAGCATAGCGTAGTTACCTGAAATTACACACATTAGAAAAGATTCAAAATGCACCATGGGCTGGTCAAAAAACTTTGGATTGCCCCGTGTATTTTGGTTTTAGTAGCGTTGATCCTTAAGCCATCCACTTCTCCATTCAGTTGCAGCGATTGACATTATGTACTTTAAACCATCCGGGTTATTTGCCATGAGACACTTATAGCACTTTCCATTGGAGAAAAAGAAGCGTCCAGAAGAATTCCGAAGTCTTCTGAAACCGTTCCTTTGGTAAGAAAATGACACTTCTGACGATTATGGAAAGAGAATTTTGCTTCTGGATTTGAAGTCAGAATCCGCTCAAGAAGCACAAATACAAATATAACTCAAATGTCACCCATAGAATATTCATTGGGGAAATTAGTATTCGCATGCAGCAATGCCGAAAGTTGTGGTAATGTCAATAAATGTGACATATTTTTGAATCCAAATCTGATGATGAAGACGTCGCAGGTCAGCAACGGAGTTTAGTGAGTAGTATTTAATACGAGGAACAAGTAAAAACCCTTTATACCGTGAATCGGGCTACGCACACCACTTTGATAGTGGCAAAACTTGTGATACTGATGCCTGCAAAATACTACATTGTGTTCAAATTTAACAAAAGCGAATTTGCTGGTTCCATTGGTTTTCAGAATGAGTGGTTCCCCCAGTGAAACCAATGGAAAGTGCTATTATGCTCAGCGTGATTTATGTGACTTATAGCACTTACCATTGGTTCATTCGGGGAACCACTCATTCTGAAAACCAATGGAACAAGCAAATATACACTAAGCTTCTTAAGAAATTCTGCAGGCATAATGCCAAGTTGAGCTGCTTTGTTCGCCTTTTGCAGATGGATCGCGTTACTTATCAATGTGGTTGTTGAGGGCCTGGTGTCAATAACCCTAGAAGACATGTTGTTCAATTTCTGATTCTAGTCTGCGTGTTGTGGTAGTGATTTAGCAGTGCCCAAAAATGCTCCTGCCATCCTTTTAGCTGATCTTATACCTATCGTCACTTAAAAGTTACCGTTCAAAATGAACACGGGATGGTTTGTGTTACGGCATGTGTATGAACTTAAAACATATCCATTTGCAGATAAATAAAACATTTCTCCGGACTACGTTAAATGGTTGAGATGATTCCAGCAGCCTTTACCCGGTTCTGTTCTGTAGACAAATATTTTATAGACTTTGTTGTGCTTCTGCTTGTGACATCCATTAACTCTCCCCATTTCCAAGTTTTCTGTATTTCCCTTCTCTGACAAACAAGAGGTCTATTTTCCTTCTTCTCACAATATTTCCTAGCTCACCGATTCGAATTTTGAATGCTCAAACTTAACAACACAAAAACTCCAATGATCACAAACACAGAAATCAAAACATCAACACTCCAGTTCATTTAGATAACAAAAAAAATGAAAATGTCAAAACAAATCAACTTAATTCCAGCAACTCATTTAATATTCCCAAGTTGTTCCCTTTTTTGATATCCTTTATTCAAATGGCAAATTGAAATCAACTATTATTTGCACTCCATCCAGATTCAGTCACCCTGATATGCTACGATACCCATCATTTCCCCTTTATTTTGACCTAAAAAAAAAAAATAAGAAACTGCAAAATAAATACCCGTCCTCGTCTGTCTTCATTGCCATCCTTAAAATTTGAAAGAAGAAAAAAAAATGTCTTTTATGTCTATTTCCCCACACCCTCGCCATCGAATAGAAGATTGGGCAGAATAGAGTCCAGATAACCGTTATATGATTCAATATGTAAGATTGTATAGGTGCAAGACACATTTACACTCTTCTGGAGCTGGACAAAATATCCTTTCCAAGGCGATATGATTGAGAACAGCATGTGACAAAATACACTCCACAAAAAATGTAGAAAAGTAAGAAGGTCCTTCAAAATATTTTTTAACTGTTTATTAGCTTTGTTTACACTATTTTTGAGGAGAACGAAAAAAAAAAAATGAAAAATCAAATTTTAATAACTTCGAGATAGCCAAAATAACAAGAAGTCCTGCCGAACAATACATGCGGGAAAACAACTATCAAACAAACAATCAAATGAACAGAGACACTCACAACCAGGTCCTGCACACAGGGACGAATAATGAAAAACGAAAACGAAAACGAAAACGACAATGACAACGACGACGACTCAAACGATGTGAAATTCAAATTGCCAGATTCACGAAAGCGTAAAAATAACAATTTAATTTGAATATTTATGAATGAGGGGTGCTTCCCTATTCAGGACCCATCTTTTTCACCCTCTCTCCCTATAAAAAAAAAACACCCACATAAACGAAAAAAATAAATAAAAATAAAGCATTTTGAAAGGACACAACAGAAAATATAAATGTTAAGTTAAATGGGAGGGGGGGGGGGGAGATGGAAGTATGTTTGTGCTATTCACACAAATCCATATAGTCGTCTGCCGTCACCGTCGCCGTCGTCGTAGAGAGATTTAAATTAACTTCCTCGGCAGATCCGCAAAGGATTGTGTGTGCAGGACATTACATACATGGACAAAGAAAAGCCACCACAACCGGACACACCCAGCTAAAAAGCGAACACGACACAATGGTTGTTATCTAGGTTCTAGGGTCTTCTCTTTCTGCTCGTTATTATGCTGCTGTTACCGTATACCGTGTTGTTGTAGCTGCTAGCTGGTAGCTGGTAGCTGGTAACTGCACGTGCACGCTTATGTCGACTTTCAGGTCCACGTTCACGTCTGCCCGTCCGTCGCCATCGGTCGCGTCGGTCGCGTTTGTCTGTTGGCTTTTTGATGTAAAAGTTATAGCATGTTTGCATGTTGTGTTTTTATTTTGTCTTTCTCCTAATTTGATTCACTTTGGGAAAAGTCCTAGAGGACAGAGACAGACAATATGATTAAGTTTTGTATCATAAAAGGTATTCATTATTAAATAATGGAAGGACTCTTGCATGCATATGTTCCAATGGTATTTGTCTGAATTAAATAACATACACCCATATGTTGTTTGGTTTCAAATACAAATAGAATTTTAGTAGATTGTGGAAACAATCTGGAAACATCTTAGCATTTTTATAGAAGAGTGGACTTGGAGATTAGTGTTTTAAAACTTGTTTCTTTCTGCTCTCGAACTCGAACCTTAATTTTTAAGATTATTCTGGAAGAGATGAAGACGAGAATGGTTCCCCAGCACACTATAATAATACGAGGGTTTCTTATACTTATGTTTTGAGAGAGAAGAGTAAATATAAATATTCAAAATCGAAAAATAGATTGGCATCAACCTGGCGATGCGTAGTGTTGTAACTATATCATACGCATCAACTGTGTTTATTTACTGGCTGCACACAATGGTGTAGCTGCAGCAGTAGCACGTACCAATGTCAAAGTTAAGGTCAAAAAAAAAAGGAGCGTCCTAAGCAGCATGAACGAATACAATGTGTAGATACCACTGACCTCAAACAAAAATCATGTCTGCCATTTTGGTTTGCTGTTGTTTTGCAGTGCAGCATGTTCGTGAAGTTGGAGTTGAGTCAACTTGTACTTCAGCTGCTCTCTATGCTGCAGCTGCTAATTCACATTTTAGCCGTGTAATACCATTTACGTACATTTATCTTTGACATTGCTACGTGCTACTGCTGCAGCTACACAATTGTGCACACCAGTTAGCCTCCTAAGTGATATCCATCGGGTATTGGACTTCGTTTGCGAAGCTTATAAGCGAGCGTGCGTCACAATCTGCATTAAGTCCAAATTTAGTAACCTTTCGCTGATCTGCGTCCCACTGCCCCCACTGAGAAAAAAGTTGACACAGCCAAAGAAGAGTTTTATGATCTTCTCGAGAAGACGTATGATGAATGCCCAAAGTACGACACTAAGATCATTCTTGGTGGTTTTAACGCGCTAAATCGAAAAAGAAGGTAACTTTGGCTCGACATCGGGAAAACGCAGCCATATGTATGACAGCACTTCCGGACTCAAGCTAATCGTCTTTGCTGCGTGGAAAAGTGTTATCATAGGTAACTTGGTGATCTCCTGGTCAACATATCGTCAAGGTCTGGGATATTCGTACTTTCCGAGGGGATAGCATACACTGGAACCGTTTTCTTATTGTAGCTTAAGGGCAAATCCGCCAGAACTTTCCCAACCGCATCTTCTCTCACTAATCGCTGTTTCTTCGGACCCTTATCATTCGAGTCTTGCTGTATGGGGCAGAAGCAAGGACCGTGTATGCTGGGCTGCTTTGAGAGAAAGATTCTTCATCTGATATAATGGACGAATACGTATCAGCCTGGTCTTAAGTTCCAACCTTGATTGCCAACGCAATATTAGGAGAAACGACCTCAACTAACTTGGCGTGCGTAACTGGAGGCAGCTGGCAATGGCAAGGAACCGGACAAGCTTACACGGTATGTTGGTGGAGGGTTGAGGCCGTGGTTTACAATGGACTGTCTGCGCCACCTGAAGTGAGAAAGTATGTAAATAAGTTATAAGGAAGTCATAGTCTAAGGCATAAGGCATTGTCCAGTTTTAACACCGATTACGGAGCTAAGATGAGATCCGGGGATTGATTTTTTTTAAATTGCACTAGCGCCCAAGTGTTTTGGATAGCCCTTTTATTGATTTGTCACAGCGCGAGCTGTAGAAAATTAAGGATGAAGGAAAATGAAGTGTCGATGAACATTGGTCTTGAATGCTTGAAGATCAAAATGGCAAGGCAAAATTGTACCAGGCAATTCATTCCAAATTCTGTTGTACAGCTAAGAATCCCTATATTTCACGGTACGTCTGAAATTGGGCTCAAGTGTTAAATGATGAACGTTCCTAGCAAGACGAGTTTTACGGGTGAAGTGTTTCAGGGGTGGAACGAAGCTGGCTACCTCAAGTGAGAATTTTTTTTTGTAGAAAAACCGGTAAAATATGGAAAGACCTGAAACATTTCCACGATGTTAAAGGGATGTAAATATTTCCATAATGCTTCTCTCTCCTATCAATTTTAACGCTTTTTTCTAAACTCTGTTGAGCAGGTTTAAACATGTTTGAGAAGCACTTGCCTAGAGATGGGAGTTGTACAAAGTGATTACAAATATTTCGTGCCTGCGTTAGATTTTAAAGTTCCGGTGGCCACACACTATATCCTACAACGAACTATCGTTTAAAATTGGACAGACAAAAGTGGATGTGAACATCAAGCAGTAAAAGGGGTGCTTGATTAGCCATATTATACTGAGAAAGACCAACGACACAATAGCAAAATCTGTACTTTCAATGGAGTCACCAATATATGGAAGGTGCATTGGAAGACCTAAGAAAACCTAAAAGTCAACTGTCTTGCAGGAAACTGAGCCCCAGAATTTGAAGTCGTGGGCAGAGTTATGTCCTGTTGCAAACGAAAGGTGATGGAATGAGCTGATTGCCGCCCTTTGCTTCAACGGCCGGCTTTAAAGATTTAATGTCAACTACAGTTTCCGAAAACAAAGAAGAAAGAGAGATATATCCTTATAGAAATATTTTCTAGCCGCCTGTTATTGGTGTGATTCAGCTCTGTCATGCATTGAAATTATTAAAATTTCACTAAAAAAATGGTGAACATTTGGCAGATACGGTTCATAAAACTAAAACATTTTTTGGCTGTCGTGAGCATCTTGTCGGACCGCAATTCAGAAATTGGTGGAAAAATTTGAGCTGTTGGGACAAGTTAGCAATGTGAAGAATAAAACCCGTCCACGTCGCTCAAGAAGAACTGAGCCTACTGCTGTAGGCCAAAGTGTTGAAGAAAACCCAGGTTTGACCATTCCTCGTCGTTCTTTGGAATTGGGCATTCCACAAACGTCATTATGTTCAAAGCATTTTGCATAAAGACTTGGGTTTAAAGGCTTAGAAAGTTCAGTTAACACAAGAACTCAAGCCGGCCGATCAGCAACAACGTTGTGTCTTTGCTTCAAATGAAAATGATCCGGAATTTCATAGAAAAATCACCTTGACTGATGAGGCCCAACTTCCACCTCGCTATCTAAGTCAACCAGCAAAATTGTCGCATCTGGGGATCGGAAAACCCACCGAGATCTTGTGATTTAACACATTGCGACTTCTTCCTTTGGAGCCACATGAAATATTAAGTCTACGTTTACAGCCCAAACCTCGATTGAAGACCTCAAAGATGGAAGTCATGAAGCTATTGTGGGCATTCAGCAGGCACTTTGGGATATTGTTGTGCAAGCGTAGCCGTGGCGGTCATTTAGCTGATATTGTTTTTCATTATTAATTACATACTTTCTTCTTTACATTGAATTAAACATTAAATCATTTATCTCAAAAGTACCATTTTCCTTTGAATATCAAAATAACACCTCTTATTGGAAAACTCTGTATATTTGCCTTCTCTACTCGAATGGAACTAAAAAGTGTTGGCCCCATAACCCACTAACCTGAAACCTATTTTGCATCCCTAAAATAACTCTCCATAACCCCATAGTAGTGGTTCCTAAAAAATATAATATGAATGTGATACGGTTATGCTATCCATTTCAGAGGTCCTGTAAAAAATGCTTCCATTCTATTTATTTTCCATTACGAATAAATATCCTAATTGGTTTGTGATCATATATACTTAAATGTTGTTAATGCAGTAATTAACCAAAACACAAATATCAATTAAATTTCTAAATGCAAATGCCACAGCTAATTTAGAATTGGAATTAGAATGTGAATTTCGAATTTTCTTTTTATAATTATAAATATTTAAATAACAATGCGATCACTTTTCAAAATATCCTTCCACCTCAATAAATGCAGCGGATAATATTAATTAAATCCTTTGAAATATATGCAGTTTCACATCGGAGAAATAAAAACCAAACAATATTCCATTCTATAAATTAATGGAACTATGAAATTTGGAAAACCAGGATGAGATGTTTGTCAATCCATCACTATTTTTGCTTTAACAAAAAGCAGCAATGAAATCAGCATTATTTTTGATGCTTCGGGTGGAAATTGTGTTGTACCGCTATGCGAATCCTTTATTATCCAAATCCATACCGAGGTGCTTTTGTGCTCTTAATGGGTAATTGCATGTAACCTAAGCCACAATTCACCAAATAATAATGCGATATGTGCCATCGGCATGTCCTTACGAAAGAACATTTCAAATTGACCAGGACATCATTATATTGTTTGTGCCAGGGGGAATATTTTTTTTTTAAATAATTTTGACATTAGTCGCATTTAAAAAAAACAGTATTCTTTATGGAACTAAATGCACTTCAAGGACTTTGGTAATATAGTTACCATTTTTATGCAGTGTAGTTTACAGGAAAAGCCGGCGAAAAGTTACAACGAGGCACCCATGTTAAGGGTTTTGTTTTTTATAAGGGCGGGTAGATGAGATTCCATTTAGTTTGGAATATGACATCGTTCAAATGTCCACCTCGGTCCATAGATCCGGTTGAACTAGAGCGAAGGCCTGTGTTATGTTCACCTTAAGGGCATCGGTCGACTGCGGTTTCTTCGTACTTATAGACCTGCGCTTTAAGGAATCTCCACAATAAAAAGTATAGCTTCACCTCTGTGAGAGACCCCCAAATCGTTATTGCAGAATGTCAGTCGTTGCGTCCACTGAGGTAAGCTCGTATACATAAAAAATTGATTTATTATTCTTATCGGTTGCAAAGTATACAATTTCACAATGGTTTTGATCGGCTTATCTTAACTAATATCGTATTTCATATAATTCAATAATAGAAATAACTTAATCTAAATAAATCGGTACTATAATTTAAGTAAGCAGGGAGTGCGTGTTTGCACCAGAATTACCAACTAACTACTTTAATAAAAAAAAAAGACTGACTATAAGGGGTGCACGAATGCTTTCGATTACTAAATCAAACTGCACCGGAAACTTCCACTCTGATCTTCTAAATAAACGATCAAGAAGTTTTTCATGAGTTGGCAAGCTTCGAATTTAAATGTATTTTTCATCTCTTCTCATAAAATTTTTAGTAAAAACTAAGTGTGAATTATAATAATACCAAAAATAAATATATAAATAACTGGTGATGACGTCGGCATGGATGAATCCAAATATGTCTTCCAACATGCTGTTGATGGTGGGCGGCCGGTGTTTTGTGTTTGGTGTCGGTACTAAAGGTCCTGCATTGGTCGAATGCAATCGTTGATTCCTTTTTTTTGTTTTGATGAATAATTATTGGATATGAGACGGGGTTTACCATAAAGGTTGTTACTCGGTCGTATGGGTCTGCTGTATAAATATTGATGGTCATGGCAATTTTACTTGTTAAAACAGCCATTTATGCGAAAATGCACCGCTTAAGATTATTCGGCTGAACTTGGGGTCCTCTTTCAAACTCTACAAAGACCAAACAGCAAACAAACGCCGTTGGTCAGTTGGATCTTGTATAGATGTAGGCCAAAGAGACGACGCGAAATTCAAGAAATTGAAGTCTGCGAAAGGCTGAGTGCTCGGCTAGGAATCGACGTCTCGTATTCTGCAGTTCACTCGGACACACGAATTAAAATCGAGCCCTGGGCGTTATAGATTTCAGCCAGATTTAAGTTGGGAAAATATTTCTAACAAAGTAACATTCTTTCACTCGAAACGTAATCGCAAAACCACCGCCGACGCGCCAGCCGCTCCGCTTTCTACTGAAGCAACCATCACTACACTATTAAACCTCACCTCTGATTTAGACTGCCCTCAGCTTTCACATATCTTTGCCATCAGAGTATCCATTACATTATACAAGGCACAAAAGATAAAATAATTAAAGGTAATTTTTACTTTTGACAATATAATTTACACTATGTCTTTGCATAATAACTGACTGACTGTTTTTTTTGTCCAGATTGTCAAGAAAAACACTCATCAACAAGAAGAATAAATGCTGGAGTCGAAACTGGGGGCTTTCCTTTTCAACATCTACACAGCGAACGAGAATCAAATTTATCTGCCGATGATTCACTCACATACTCTACTTTGATCTCTCCAGAAATAGCAGACGTAGAGTACACGAGGAAATCATGATGTGCGCCTCTAAATCAAAAGTGACTGAACTTATCTGCTTCCATACGCCTGTAACCAGCAACAGACGACGTAGAAGGTTTGCAACGAGATGTCGAAACATCAGCATCCAGCTACCGGACAGTTCCATAGTGCAAGCATATATGACTGCAAAATATCTTGGAGTGAACTTTTCCAACAAGTTCAATTGCAAACAAGGTGAGGAGAGCCAACTTTTTGTTTCGCAAAATGGATTGACCAAAAAACCTAAATTTTTGATGTACAAGCAACTTATCCGCCCAGTAGGTACTATTATATGCCCCAATTTGGTTCACCATTTCACCACCAGGGATACAAAAATTATACAATTTAAGCAGAAAGTCTTGCGAGTCTGCACGAGATTGGAACCCTATACATAAAGGAAGTATTGGCCGTATAAGATGCTGTACGAAAAATCAGGAATTATACCTATTGACGGTTACATGATCCAGCTATCCAGCCGGATTCAAGTAAACCTAGGAGGACACCCAAATACGGAAGTACAGCATATTCTACACAATACACAAATACTCATCGGACCTCAGGACAGAAACTCGTACCTTAGCATGTGAGCTATCATAGACGACTGCTACAGAAGCATCGAAGGAAGACCATCTTACGATAAGATCTCAACCGGAATTCAAATGTGAGCTGCTGGGAATAGAAGACAGAAATCTCACTTAGTTTTGGCACTAAAGTTTATTCTAAACTTTTCACTTCGCTGTTCGTCGAAGCTGCCAGAGTTGCGGGCAATAGGCTTTCCGTTTATTGTAAGCATTTCCCCTTCTTGATCACCAAAGGGGAGTATGGACAGTGAACAGGCCCGTTTATTTTCCTGAACATCTAAGAATTAACGTTTATTGTAGCGTGGACCCTTAGTTTTCGCTTTCTTTTTTGGGAACTACCCTGAAGAGTTTATCTTAACCTCGTTTCAAAAAAGCATCTCAGCACATAAAAAGCACTTGCATCTCATAAACAGTAAAATTCGTGGAGGTTTTCAATGTAACAGCTGGAGACAGTATTGACTTTTCAAAGAAACTTGGCTTTTCCGTGTAAGCTTTGTTTTTATTTAATATGTTAAAAGGATATTTTATCAAATCACATCTCAAACATATGAGTCAAATCATAAAAATCAAAGCATCTAAGGAGCTCAAATTCTTCGACAATCCACAGTTGCTAACCTTGTAAGAAGGAGCAATACACTCTAAGTCTAAACGAACATAATTCTTAAGATCGAAATTACCTTTCGATAAGCCTTATTTCGGTCTTCGGTGTGACATTTTGCCAAAATTGATTCAAATTGAAAGCCCAAAGTGAATTCTTTGAAAGCCTCAAATTAGATTCGCAGCTATAACTTAAGTAGTCATAAAATACTACACCACAAAACATATCTTATCGAATCTTCATTCATTTTCAAATTCAACTCAGCTACGCGACCGCAATTACATTTTGTATTTTTTTTTTATATTTATTTTCCTAGCATCCTTTTCAATGGCAGCGAGAACGAATGTAAACGATGCCTACGTGAGTCCTTCAATTGTATACCCCTGACTTAACTTGCCTCCTCCGAAGATGCCGACTATGAAGACGACGACGATACCGACGATGTTGTCGATGCTCCAACTCCAACTCCAAATTTAACTTCAACCCAAATGTGAACTTGTTTTCCTAATTCGGTTATGCACACACATTATGGCATTTTGCCGTGTTTTTTATTCGAATCCGATAAAATGTGCGTTCAGTACTTGGCTGATAAGCAAAAAGGACCAAACGAATTTCCATATTTTTTTTTTCTTACTTGAAACCAAAAATCATTGGATTGACTTTCACATTTTTTTTTGCTGCCTCATCTTTCTATATTTTCGAAAGGACAATTCGAAGGACTATTTGAACTCGCTTTTTTTTTTTTTTTTTACTGTACATAAGAGGAAAACGCGTTTCTGATCGTGACTGATGATAATTTAAAATGTTGATTTGCTAGCCCTGATGGCAGAGGAAGGACGAAATTATGTTTGCAATTTTAAAAATTCCATAACTTAAGGCTTTAGGAAAAAAAAAGAGGAAGGAAGCAGCTTTTTGGAGGAGGAAGATTAACTTATGCCATTTTCATTTAAGATTAGTTATTTCTATTAAATTAAGATAAGATTGTCCTTGTGGATATTAATATTATTTTTTAAATTTCAAGGATCTTGTATAAGGTAAAGTAGTTTAAGATTTTGATTCAGGGGCTTGGGAGAGCCAGCAGTTCAGACACTGCGGTATCTATTAATTTCATCCATGTTTCTAGAGCATAATTTGGTTCACCAGAATCGGACCAGATCTTTATGATGTTCGGTCATTTGATAGTTTCGTGTCCGTTTTCTATGACTGGACATTCCGCGAGAGCTTGCAGAGATGTGTCTTCACTTTCGAGATAGAAAGTGTTCTGGAGATGTCATTGTTTTGGGAGTTTTCCTAATTTGGCTTACAAGAAAGATCACTGTTTTTGATGAATATTCTGGTAAAATTATGTTCGAGCAGATTTGGTCAGGAGTTGTTCGTCATGCGTCATGTTGAAGTGCGTTTCTACTATAGTGTTTCCATCCTGATTTTCGCAGGGCCCAGGGCAGCTTGTGAAACCTGATGTAGACTGTTTCACTTCTCATCCTTCCTTCACTCCACGAAGAGATTTCTGGGCGCTCTTATATCTCCCTGGAGCCACGACTTGTATGCCACCGTTTAAGCTTTGTTTCCCTGACCACATTCGGAGTCGAACCAGGGATGCTGTGAGAAACCCAATACCTCTGATGCAGCACTTATTATAGCTTGTTGACATAGCTGTCATTTGTCTTCCTGGTTCATATCATCAGTCAAAAGATTTCTTTGATGCTCGAGGGATATACGGTCGGTATGGGTCTCTTCCGATTGAAGTCGCCCAACACTGAATTACCTCGGCGTAGTTGGTGTTTGTCTAAGAGATTCCATATATGTAAATCCGTACTGTAAGCTTTGTTTGCTTCTCGGAGTGTACGGACATTCAGAATGCGAAAGGAACGTCTTCCGTCAATAGGAACATGGTTGGTTTGGTTGGAGCTTGCAGGTTCAACCATCTGGGGATTGCCATGTGTCCTTGTGGATGTCGGGAAATGAGTTGTGCGACTGCTCAGCACCTTTTTTTGTTCCAGCTGCAAAATCAATGAGCCTGAGACCGTATTTTCCGATCGTCATACCTAAGATCCTCCCTCCCAATTTTGGCATTAAAGTCTCCCAAGAGGATTTTAATGGCATGTTCGGGACACTGCTCATAGGTTTTGGCAAGGAACGTCTTTGGTAGCATCGTCTTTCTCTTCTATAGAGGCATGTGCGCTTATGAGGCTTAGGTGGTGGAATTTGGACTTGCAGCGGATAGTTGTCACTCTTTTTCTGACTTCGTAAGAGCTGAAGACATTTTGTCTTAGTCCTCTGACAGCGATTCACTCTTCTGTAATTCTCAGACCCGGTCCATCGCATCGGATCTCCTGCAGAGAGGTTATATCATCTTTGAAACTGGCGAGGCTCTCCCCTAGCTGTTCAGCTTTATATGTCTTGTTTAGCGTTCTAAGATACGTAAATCATTGCGGGGGGGGGGGGCATATATACATATCTTTTCATCTTTCATTTTTCATCACCAATCAAATGATTCCCTTTAATGACCGGCTTGTGAGGCCTGTACATGACGAGTAGATCGTGCTGGGGTTGGATCTTCAAAGCGTATATTTTCTCCTGCTCCTAGTTCCTGAAAAGAAAACTCAGGTGTCTAAGACCAATACATCGGATGGATCCAACGTTCGTCGTTATTTCACCCTTCGGAGTTGGAAAGCGGGGACCACGTGGAGGTGACGATGCTGGCAATAAGGCGGCAAATGTTGTTTTTCAAGTCGTCGATTATTTCTGAATCATCGGCGTAGACTAGCGACTTACAGAAAATATTCTAGAGGTTTTAAATAGCATGGTCTTGGAGGCCAACTTACAGAACCAAAATCCGAAATTATGTGCTCACCAAAAGTTTCCTTCATTAAATCAATTGGGACACGCGCTATGTAACACGTTGTAACCACAGTTCCACCACATCAATGTGACGCAATTCAAGATTTAAAAATTTATTAAGTATGTCATTTTCGTTTTGTTTGCAATGTAACGGCGGCTGTGGCGGCGTCTCAACAATGGCTGCAGGATTATCTACACTCCAAAAGTGGCAGTTTGGCTTATTGACGTAACCATTCTATCCAAAATGAGTTTTAAAAATGGCTGAACGAAATTGTCTGTCAAGATGTTTTCGGGTGGCTATGGTATAGCGGATGAAGTGCTTGGTTGCTTACCTAAGAGTTGTGGGTTCGAGCCCCAGCCTGGGCAGCAATTTTTCAATATTCCCCCTGCACCCTGCATTTCGTTTTCTCAATCCATTGTGCCGACAAAAATATTCTAATCTTTCTATTCCTTCTAACTAATGCCGTGCAGTTTTAAAAAGACCTTGGGTCTTACAGGCATATAGTCAACAAAAAAAAAATTGACTTAGCAAAAAGCCTCATGAAAAGTAATCGAGAGGCGTTAAGTGAGGGCGCCATTTAACAGGACCACTTCTGGAATTAAAAATGTCACCAAACTGATTTTGCAACAAATTGATGGTTCGGCCCGCTGTATATAGCAGGTTCCGCCATCTTATTGGAACCGTACCTGTTTGGCTCATTCATTTTGGAAAACAAAAACTCAGTTAGCATGACTCGATAGTGCCCGACATTCACCGCCACCGTAACTGCAACTCCTTCCTCGTTTCGAAAGAAACAAGGTTCGATGATGCCGCCAGCGTGTAAACCGCACTAAACAGTCAGTTGTAATGGATGTCATGGTGGCTCGTTAATGGTTTTGAGTCGACAAGAGCAAAATTAGGGCAAAAACGATCAATAACTGCATAAATTGCTCGCTCATACTAGGACAGATTAAGTTTTTTCAAAGTAAATTAAATTGTCAAACTTACTGAACAGAAATTCAAACACAGTTTGATATTACCAACTGTCAAACCATAGACAACAACCATCGAAACTTCTCATGCAGCTAAAAAAACACCCATTTATAGAAATATTTCTTATCCTTCCAATATCTTAAAATTTTTTGTTTCGCAAATATCAAAATGTTGACAAAATTAAAACACAAAATGTGAAAACACAATGTTTTCATTTACAAAAACTTTTGAGAAATTTAATTGCCTCATTCGTCAAAAAAAAAAACACACACACACATTCTTTTCAAAAGAAAAATGCCAGAAAAAAAAAATGTTACCAAAGATATTTTTTGTAAACCTGCTTGCCATTCCTTCTTTGCAGTTTTTTTTGTTGTTTTTTTTTTTTCTACAAGTTTCCTTGATTGCAACATTTCAAGAATTTGCATCTATGCCAAACGTGTTTCCTGACAAAAATGCTTCCTAACGTGACTGACATCATGAGTTATTGTGATATCATTGCGCTTCCATTCACTTGGTTTGCAACACCTCGGTTGACTTTCTGTCACCCATCGTAAAGTGGTCTTCCTCACAGAACAGAGAGAGCATCAAATTTTCTAGTGGTGTTGGTTACAAATATATATCGTCCTTATACTGATTACTTTCAATGAAGAGAAAAATTACAATGTCACACATTTTTGCACTTTGGCCAAAGCAAAAATGTCCGTAGATGTTGATGCCGATGTCGACGTAGACAAAATAGTCCTTTTTCTTAAAGGAGCAAGCAAATCACTATATACATATATACATTTATAAATGTACATACATACATATGTACATATGTAGGTGTAAATATTTGAATTTCCAGCAGTAGCAACATTATGTATGTGTGTGGACTGTGAAGAATGATTGAGAGCGTGTGTGTTCATGAGAGAGGGTGTAATGGAAGTTCTGGTTTTCCAATCGAGGTCAGGCAAGGACAATACTTCATTTCCGATATTGTTTTTTTTTTTTTTTGTTCATTCGTCCTTTGAAACATGAATAAAATGCACTTCAAATTGGAATGTCATTGATCAAATTTTTGAAATATTTTCAATATGTGACAAATGAGCAAGGACGAAAGTGCCCCTAATAAAATATAAATTGGCAAAGTTGTTTGGCAAATTGAATTTCATTACTCTGGAGATTTGATTTGTCTATAAACTAAAAAGTATCTCATTTGCAAAAGTGTATTCAAAAGATACCTACTTTAAATGAAAGTTTTTTTTTGAGGTTGAAATATCTAAAACTCTGACATCTGTGATTCCTGCGGTTGCAAAGTTGAAGAAAAAGCAAAGCAAAAAAAAAAATCACTTAAATTTGTTGAAGCTTAAGCAAAATTCACATTGAAAAAAGTATCTACAACTTTTTCGCGAAGATCTACAACGGACGTGAGTAGTTTTTATTTTAGTTTTTTTTTTTTTAACTCATCGTGAATTTTGCCACAGCTTTATTTTTCTAGATGCACAGACTTTTTAACCCGATTTACCACAGTGCGCTGTGCCAACTGACAAAATATTGTTCAAACTTTAAGACCGTAATCCTTTCGAAACTGCCTCCAACTGATGTTCGCTGAATTTCTGGAATAAAAAAAAAAGATAGGAACAGGAGTAGTGAAAATAAAATTTAGTTTAGAAAGCCTTTTGCACAACTGGAATTAGCAAACATGAAAAGTCAAAAAATCAGCCAACAAACTGTGCCTGTCGGTTGCAGTTTTCACAGGATTTGATATCCTTGGGCGCTTGAAGAGTTTCACGGAAACCAACAAAAATTGGGAACGAGAGGATACTAAAAATCAACTCACACCGGATGCATACTAAACGAAGCTTTATTCAATTTAGAACCTTTTTTTGATATCGGGGTATCAAATAAAAGGTTGAATAAAGGGCAGTTCTTTGTTTAAAAAATTCCTTCGGCTAAATATAAATGTTCCCGGAAAAAGAGAGTTTTCATTATACGCTTTATTATTTGCAGTCACCATGAATATTGTGGAACTCAAGGATTGGGTATATAGTCGATATACTCGGAAGCAATTCACTAGGATTTTGAGAATGGAATACTATGTTAAATATGAAAATACATTTTCCTTGAAATACAAGCAATTTTTTTGCTTTTGATGTTTAATATGGTGGATCGGATAACTACATTGTTGGTGCCAAACTTCGAGTACCGATGCATAGTGGAGCTCTAGAACTTGCAATGAAAGGCGACTTCAGTCGGAAGTTGCCGCTACAGCCAACGCTGATTAACCAATAAATATCAAATACCAGATATGAAAACTCAGCGTCAAAAGTGCTAGGCTTTGCTCAACCACCTCCCTGGTGTGCCTCCGAATGTGCTCATGCCAACAAAGATGAAATCCAGACATAATGGTCGTGACCCAAGAAGAGAGCTAGAGCACCCTATAAGCTTTTTTATGAGCATTGGAAGGATGAGAAACGCTAGCTCAGAAGAAACAAGAAAGGCTAACATCAACGTGAACATGAAGATTAGGAAATGCAGGGATGATTAACGGAAAAAGAGGTGTGAGACTTCTATGGAAAAGTGAAACATCAACATCAGGATTCGATAGCCGCTCTGGTCACTAGAAAGGTTGTGATGAGACCACCTTCAGTAGTTACACAGACAAAGGTAACCATTTGAATGAGCGACTCGTACCAGACAATTTTATTGACAACCAAGAGTTGAATCCGCCCGACCAAAATGAGATCAATCAGCCAATGCCAGACTAAAAACGAAGCCAATATTCTGTTATTAGCTTAAACATGCCTGAGAAGACATGGTCTGGAGCATACGGGAATATAAGGAGCAACTCATCAACAAAGCATGGGCGAAAGAAAGTATACCCGACGATTGGAATCTCAGTACAAATTTTCCCATCTACAAAAAACAATATCGACTGTCTTGCACCAACTAAATATGCCTATGTGATCCATTCCAGGGTTTTATGTGAGCGTATGAAGCTGTTTTCTAATGATCCTCACCGATGCGATTTCAGACCTGCACAATCTACAACTAACCAGATCTTGACATTGTGCCAGATCCTGACGAGAACCCATGGACTCCCCCATCAGTCTGAAGCCAAAATAGACCCATTCTTTGATGGGGCAACCAGATAAAGAAGACCACTGACAACTTGGAGTGTGAAATTGGAGACTGCATGCAGGATATCGGGCCAGCTGAACGATCAGGTAGGTCATAAAGACTAAGGAACATCAAGCTTTGTAGCACCATCAACATGCGTTCGCCAGTAATTATAAAAGTAATATTGTTGTGAGCGGTTAAAATGTGACCAAAATGCGTCTTAGAAGGGTACAACAGCATCTAACTGATGAGCCCAACTGGTTTACCCGGGCGAAACGCATTTGGACTAAAGGTCACTAAACACTTCATTTCAAAATAGACAAGGCTCTGCCTCCACTTCAATGCTCGCGAAGGCCGACTAACAGCACGTATCGATCTTCTGATATTGTAAATATCATCAGCATTATAGCCAAGTTACATTGGATGGGTCTTTACGAAATCGTACCGCTGCGCTGTGCTGGTCTTAACCGACAAATTATGTACCATTGCATTGTCTTCGCCATTTAAAAAGTGGTTTTTCCAAATTCCAAGCACCGACTGTCCATCAACTAAGATTTTTCCAGACATTTAGAACTTTCAAACTTCACCCCTGCTTTATAATTCCTCAATAGATTTAACCGCTCGTTTTCCAGCTCTCTCTCTCTCTTCTTCTCGTTGATGTTCCTCCTTCCTCTTTTGATGGTTGATCATTATTGGCAGTTCTGGGTCTGGCGTTTCAGACTGCGTGATAGATTTTATATTAAGCTGTGTGGCCTAGCTCGGATTTTCATCAAACCAATGTTTTCTGATCACAAGTTTCTGATCTGGCCGCTGGTGTTCTTATTTTGGTTTTGATTCCACTATTCCAGGCCTGCCGAGAGGTTAGAGGAGACTATGGTTCTTAAAAATTCTGGTGGTCTCCTTCTATTGCAGCTGCATGACATAAAACTTTCTCACAGTAACTGATCAATGCAGAGGTGTAGTGACCCCAATGACACCAATGTTGTCAAATTGTATCCTATGGACTAACTGGAACGAAGTTACAAGCTTTGCAGCCAACGACCCACACTGCCACCCAACAAAAAATTTAACATCAACCGAAACCGCCACCGCACACAATGAAATAAACCCTCGATACCAACCGCCGCACCTGAACCACCTTTAATGTGTACAACAGACCGATTTCATTTCAGTAAAGCAATTTATCGTGTACAAGAATCACAAAAACAAAATATTTATAGCTAATATTAAATTTTATTCTTATAATTCACATTGTGCCTTTGCCGGAATATTGGATAAAGAGGAGTGAGAATTGCATTGAAAACTAGACTGAAAGACTGAAACTCTTAACCAGTTGATTTAGCACTGTTTAATACAGTGCAAAGGGATTCGTATCTCATCCGAAGGTACGCTGTATGGGAACGCCAGTCAGAGGCCTCAAACATTTTGGTAGACATTACCATTAAGGAGCCTTGTGCTTGTGCTTTTCATTCGCTGTTTGTCGAAGAGGAAAGGATCGCAGCAGTGATGCCAGACTTTTCATATTGGCGTGTCCACGAATTATACCAAAAATGCCCCTTTCGCCCTCGAAGCTGAAAACAAATGCCCACGATGTTACCCAAAAATCTGAACAAAAATTTTACCTGATAAAATAATCCCCATCGGCTTTTAGAATGAGAATACATAGTTGTGTTCACGGACCAAGAAGATACAGACCGCCAACTCACCATATGGTCTCTCTTTTTGCCTACAAGCTAAAAATCAGCTGATATGCCATTTATTTTGAGAGTGTGACGCTCTCTCTTGCTTTTAAAACCCATTTAGCAAACACACCTAAAAAATAAATGGCATACGCAGGTATAGTTGCCATTACAAAATGCACAGAGAGAGATGTACACGTATTCACAGACAGGAAAAAATATTTCGAGGGTGTTTCAGGCAAGGGGAGTACGAGTTGGCGGTCTGTGTATGGTCTGTGGTTGTGTTTTTCTACTTTAGTGTGCTAAAATGGGCAGACTGTCAAATATTGAAGAGTAGGGATGCAATTCTCTCAGAAAGAGGAAACCTGTGAAAAAGTAAATGAACGCGTTGAACAACAAAATTTTTACACAATTTAAAATCTTCAAGAAAAATAATTTTTTTCACAAATTTTTTGCAATGGTTCTTCCAACTTTATTTAAGAAGATGGACCCTTTATCGACTTCTTGAAGATTCCGAAGAAGTTTAAGAAAATTATGATGTTTTTCTCGCATCAGTGGAGGAACTCCTTAAGAAAAAAGGAACTGCATAAAAGGTTACTTTGAAGACTTTGTTCCTTCCTATATAAGGTTTCTGACATGTGACATCTTTCAAAAACTTAGCCATTAGAAAGGACAAAGGCAGCGAAATGCTTGCAATTGTTCTTTTGTTGGCGTTGATTTTCTCAGTATCCCTTTCAACAAGACTTATGTTCTGGTGGACTAAGCATTCCAGTTCAATATCGACATCAACACAAAAGCACATAAATATATTAGTAAAATTTGCAAGTAAATTTTTCTTAACTGGCAAATTTGAATTTAAGCAGAACGCACAATTTATGCCCAAAGTTATTTCTTCGGCTCGCTAAAATCTGTCGTGAGCACTCTTCTGCCGAAAACTACCTTTTTTTTTGTTTTAATAAACAGGATTTGGTTTAAATTTGTAGAAATTTGTTTTTTTTTCGGTAAATAAGAAACACATCCTATGTAGGTAGTAGGTACATAATGTGAGGAATAATTTTGACATTTGACGTTTGCTTAGCAAAACTTAAAATGAAATCGTTCAGTAAACAAATAAAAATGGACTCATTCAAACTTGAAATTTTTTTTTACCTTCAAATATTAAATTATAATACAAAGTTATACAAACTTAAATGCCCTTTTTTCAACTGCGAGGTATGAAAATGCTCTTTCACCCTTTTAGCTTATTTTTTTTTTGCAAGTGCCCACAAAAAGGGTTTTTACCCACGATCTTGCATCACTGGATCGCAGACTGGCAAAGGCAATAGGCGAGGCCACCCATTTATGTAAGCTTTCTACTTCGTTGTTCGTCAAAGAAGATCGCAGAAAACTATACTGAATCTACTTAACATTTAGCAATCTTCCTTATTGCATGTTAATGCAGCTGTTCTTCCTAAACTTCTTACGAATTTGAAACCAAATTGATTTGATTACCTTCGAACAAAAAATGATGGCACTATACATTATCCTTGTTTGATTCGACATAAAACTAAACTTAGCTTTCTTACTCATAAAATAATCTTACATTAATTTCAAGACTATACGAAGTATTTCCCAACTTTAGATACACAAACTATATACTTTCTGCTATCTTGGTCCACTTTAAATTTATGAAGCATCACAAACTTCAAAAGTGCGTTATCTATCATAAAACTTCTTGAAGCCATCAAAAAATTCCTGACTAATATCCCCCTCATCCACAACCACACATGTACGGTACGTATGTATATTTTAGCAAGTGTGAAAGGAAGCAAGGGGTAAGAATAAGAGAAGTGAACATCAGAATACATAGTTGCACAACAAAAGGCTCTTAAAGAAGCTCACAAACTAATTTTGTTGATAAACTTTTGTGCAAAATGAAATATGCAATAAGTTATTGCAGGTGCAACTTTCCGCCTTCTCCACAACCAGCATAAGTCTCAGCTCTCAGTTTTCCAGTTCCCAGATAATAATATGTGATGTGCATCCGCACCCGTACCCATACCCACACTTGCCAGTAGCCACCCTCGCTTTCAGTGCCTCCCCTCTACAAAATTGGCTTCTATAATTTGATAAATAACTTTTCAGGCGGCAAATTAGAAAAGAAACACACATACGCGGGATCAAAGGATATTTGGATCCTTGGAAATGGAGGAGTATATCTGCTGCAGTGGCAGTGGCAGCAAGTAAAGTAAAAAAAAATGAAATATTAAAATAATATTCATGACATTAAGTCATGTGAGACATATGTGTGCGTTTGTGTGTGTGTATGAGTGTGAGGACTTGGATCTGGATCTTGAAGGTGGTCTGGTATCCTTTTGCAAGTTGAAAAAAAAGAAGAAGAATTCTCACTCCTTCTGACAGAGTGACAGAGCATCTTGTGTGCTTCATATGGCAAACGTCATTTTTCAATTTCTCTCTCTCTCTTTCAACAAGATCCAAATTTAATTAGATACTTTTGTAGATACGAATACGAAGATACAAATGTGGGTTGGTTGTGTGTTTTTACTTGTTTTAGTTTGCATACGAGCAGAGCAGCAGAGGGTTTATTTTCGCAGAGGTATTTGTTCAGAATAGAAGTGCTGAAGAAAATTTTTATAGAAATCGGTATACCTCACCTGAAAGGTTTTTCTGAGATCTTCCTTCGAGTTTTTGTTTTGTTTTTGGCTTTCGTCATAGCTTTTACTCCAAAGGACACACCACATAGGTACACAAAAACATACTCGTTTAAATTGTAAGATATAATTCTTTTGCAACTGCAAATACAGAAAATGTATAGGTACGCATGAATGTGGAAATTGAAATAAAATATATCCTTCTTTGAAATTCTCTTCCTTTGAATGCGTAGATCCTGATGTTATTTAATAAAAACTCCTTTTTTTACATTTCATTTATCTACTCAAAGGCAGCAGCATGCATAGGTAGAGGGTTATAAGTTATATTGCAATGCGAAAGGGTGAAATTCTGCGTTTTGGTTAAAACATGAAAATATACATATACAAACATATTTATGTATGTACATGTACAGTTTAATAAAGGACTAATTAAAATTCAACGCACATTTACTGTTTTGATTACAAGGCAATAAATACAAGAAAAATATGTTTTGACTTTACGTTAAATGAAATGCTGTCATTTTTGTGTTTGACATGTCACGTCGTTTTCATTTATTACAATTCAATTAATTTTGATGTTTTGATTACATTTTGTTATTTTACAAAAAAAAAAAAAATGAAAGAAAAATAGCAATTTTAGCAAAAATATAACTAAAATAACAGGTGTCAATCACAATGCCCATTTCATATCAATAAAGTGGGCTTTGAGATTTATATTTGTCGTCAAATGTGTCCCGTCCATCATGAAGGGGAATCAAGTTGCGAAATTCAAAAAAGGATACCTATGTATGGAAATAGATTTTTATTGAAACATGCTTAAACACTCAATCAATACAAAAATAATAAAAATGTGTGTGAAAATTAGAATCCTTTTACAAGTGCACTGGTTGGCCCGCATCAGTCCAATCTAATCATTGAGCAAAATTTCGTACTCCCGTAGATTTTAGACAAGACTAAAAGACTCCAGATTGAAAATCACTACCCTTTTCTCGATTTTATGGTTGAATCACAACGACGCGTTCACCTCAGCTTTGCGTACGTTACGTCAAACAAGCTTTACGGACACGTCGAGATGAAAAGTGACATTTGGGTAAATCAAGCATTAATAATTCTAATGAAACAAATATTTTTTAAAAGTATCTTATTATTATTTGTCTTGAAATTCAGAATTGATACAGAAAATCTAATTTCAATTATAAAAGTTTTTAGGAAGGCAAGATCCTCAGTCAACGAGGAGTTCCAGAAACCTTTGTGATACGGATGCTCATGGACATGTACGAGGGCGAGCAGTGAAAAAAGTAAGATTTCCAGCTGGAGTCACCGAAGCGTTCCAAATCACAGTATAGATGTAAATCAAAGAAGGGTCCTGACTCCTGAGTCCTTTACTCGCGGAAAACTCTGCTATGTTCTGTGATCGAATATAGCTCAGTTGTGTCTGGCGCATGCACGGTCCAAAATGTTGGACAATGTACAAAACGTATGAGAGTAGGTTGACAGTCCTTAAAATATTATTGCGTGCATTCCACTTCCACAGCGAATTGAGAAGAAATTTTAAATGCGAAAATCCTGGTTTGAATTTTAATTATATTAAACGGAGACAGCCAATTCTATAAATTCACACCCTTTTCAGACTTATTTTTTTTATTATTTGTTCCAAATCCTCCGATTAAATGCTTACTTTGAAATCAATGCACACACATATACAGGACGAAAATACAACAAGGCAACGTTCCGTTTGAAGAGGAACCTATATAAACCCATTTTTGAAATCCAAAAAAACTCAAAAGGAAACAGACAGAATCAGTAACCAGTAGTTTTATAAAGTCAAACGCCCGCAAATGTTCAAATATTTCTACTTTTGGTTTTGCTTCAGCTTCGCTTCATGCAACGTGGTTTGTGTACTTACTTTTGTTTGCCAAAACAAAGCGCAACGCCTCATTAGGCGTTTTTCTTTTTTCATTCAGAAACGAGCTCTGAACATAGTTTGAGATTATTGAGCTCGCTCTGAACGTCCTCTGAACCAATTGTGTTCAGAGCGCTCTAAACTAACTATTAATCAAACGAATTCAATATCCCATTTATTTCCTTTTCTCATGCCACTTGAAAAACCTGATTTTTTTTTTAACATTTAAAATACCTTCGGCGGCCATTTTAATTGTTTTTAATTTCAACTGCCGCTAAAAAGTTCTTTTTATAAATTGAAGGCGTTTTTCTTTTTTAGTTCACAGCAGAGCCTGAGTTGTCAAAAAAAAATTAGTATTTCTTTTTTGCTTCAGAGTGTTCAGAGCTAAAAATTCGTATTTCTTTTTTCCTTCAGAGTGCGTTCAGAGAGTGCTCTACGAGCTCCAAATAAATAGATGGGGCAGACTGAGCAAAAGCTGAACAAAAATATAAACGTCACATGTGAGACGCTTCCAAACCAATTTATTTGATAAAAAGAACTTTTTAGCGGCGACTGAAATTAAAAACAACTAAAATGGCCGCCGAAGGTATTTTAAATGTTAAAAAAAAATTGTTTTCAGGTTTTTCAAGTGGCTCATGCCACTTATTAAATTCGTTTCATTAATAGTTTAGAGCGCTCTGAACACAATTTGTTCAGAGGACGTTCAGAGCGAGCTCGATATACTCGAACTCTGTTCAGAGCTCGTTTCTGAATGAAAAAAGAAAAACGCCTTGAATTGGTGTGGAAGCGTCTCATTTTTGACGTTTATATTTTTGTTCAGCTTTTGCTCAATCTGCTACATCTATTTATTTGAACACTCTGAACACACTCTGAAGGAAAAAAGAAATACGAATTGTAAGCTCTGAACACTCTGAAACAAAAAAGAAACACTTATTTTTTTTTGACAACTCAGGCTCTACTGTGAACTTAAAAAGAATAACGCCTATTGTGATCATTATACACGAATTTTTATGTCTGAACTTTTGCGTTCTGTTAAAGCGAAGTTCAAAGTTGCGTTGTGAAGCAGGCATAATGTTAAAAACACAAAGATACATTTGTGATAGATTCAGAACCGTTAGGTTATTATAGGCTGCAACTTTGCCTTTTGTTTTTAGATATAAATTGAGAATATGAATGACAAACAAAAAATAACACCCAATTGTTTTTTTTTAAAGTTAAAATATATTTAACTTTTCCTTTGCTTCTAATGCCACGGTACGTACATTACGTTTATCAAAACAACGCTAACAGCAAAGCAAAACAAATTGGCAGTGATTAAATTTTTCTTCGTTGAATGTAGTCATTCATTTTGACATTTGACTTCAACCGCACCGAACTTCATTTGTTTTCTAGTGAAAACAGCCAGCAAGCGGTGCCAATTTACCGTTTTTGAAATAAACACCAACGAAAGTGAGCTCTAAATTGTTTGTTTTGAAAATTCTTTTCTAAATGCTCTATATATGGGAAAATGGGAAAAATCCAACAAAAAAAAAAAATATATTAAAAAGATTGGGAAGTACGACACAATTCAAGGGTTAAATTAAGTTTTTGATTTATTTTTTTTATAAAAACCGACCATGACTTCTTGTTTCTACGTTTATATTATTATTTAGATTGGACAGTTGTGAGCAAAAAAGGTGAAAACTGATTTACGTGCATAAAAGTGCGAGTGATTTTTGCTTCAACATCAAAATTTCAAATAAAATATATGAATATGAAATTTGTTTAATTAGGTATTTTGGGCTACTTTTTGGGCTAAATTTTGGTCACCGATATTGGGCTACAAGAATTTCAAAATTGGGCTTTCAATGCAGTGCAAGATATGCCTGTACAATGAAAATGTAAATATAGACGGAGTATGGAGGAGAAGATTTAATGACGAACTATACGGGGCCATACAGCGTTATTGACCCGGTCAAAAAGCGAAAAATGCAGCGGTTTAGAAAGCTGGGGACATGTGGAGCGTATGGACGCATATACACACCAGCCCGTAGTGGTCTTTAAAGAACTGTTTGTGCCACCTTAAGTAAATAGGTAAGTTAGTTATTTTTGAATATCTTCTTTGGAACTGGAAATAACTTGTTAATTCAAAAAGAGCTTAAATTAATGAAAAACTTGGGTCATTGCATCCACGATGGTAGGAACTGCAATCTCAAAATCCCTTTTAACTGAAAAAAAAGATTCTTTATGTATTTTTTTATATATAAATTCTTTCATATCTCTCCTAATTAAGAATAACATGGTTTCTGATGTAAAATACTCATTCGCCCAAAAACCACCTTCTTTGCTTCAATAGCTCTATGTTATACGTATATGTGTTTCTAGATACTTGTATACTTTTGTATATCTTTGAGTGGAGTGGGAGGTTATCTCACAAAAGAAAGGTGTATCAATTGCAAACTTCCTCCCCTACACTTAAGCTTAATTACCAAACAGTGGCATGCTTCAATTTATATAACTCAAGGGACTAATTATAAATTATTACCCAACCGAGTTAATTGGAAAATCCAATAATCTTCTATATTAAATAGATTGAACTGTGGACTACTTGCCCATCACCATAGTTTCACTTAACCAAATCCTGACCTCCTCCATATTATCAGCCACACACCGCCCGCAGCGCCACTGACCACCATCCACCAGTTCTTACAAGTGGCAACCCTTTAAAATTAAATTACAAATTACAAAATGTATCTTTTGGTCATTCATTTGAATAATGCAAGTGTAATTGTGTGTATCTATGTGTCCTAAAAATGTTTTCATATTTCTATCTTCATGACAGTTGTGATTTTAAGGAATTAATTTTTTTGTTAATCATCATTTAAGTTTGTTAAAAAAAAGAATGAATCCTTTTGTAAGACACACAGCAAGGACTCAAACTTTTTATTCAGGATTCCAATCAGCTTGCCACATTACAACAATGTGTGGCGGCGTGCGAGGGGCGGGAGGGATGGCAATTGTTTTGAAGTAGAAATGTGTGCGCTTTTAAAGAAGAAGAATCCTCATTTGAATTTTAATCCTTGCAAAGGAGAACGAGAACACACGACAAGGCAATGTTATTATTCATAAAACACAGAACAGACATGCGGGATGTTCTCTTGAATGCATAAACTTAAAGCATTGTCGACAAACGGAGCGGAGCGGAGGAGAGAAAAGGATCAAGTGAGAGATTGGTTTTGTGGGAGTGCAAAAAAAAGGGAAGCAGAAACAGAAACATCCTACTCTCTTATCCACACACACACACACACACTTATTGTGAATCAGGAAAATGAACTACATACATGAGAAGCATAATTAAGTGAATAACTCATGCGAATTAATAAGAAACCTCAGTCAGAGCTAGAGAAGTGGGGACCAGCCCAGGACGTGGCTGAGGGCGAGGGCGAGGGCAAAGAGCTTACTTATGCAACTTATGCAAAAAAAAAAAAAAGATACTATCTACTTATTCTCGAGTACTCACTCGAATTAGTGCTTGTTTTATGCACTTGTAATTTTTAATTATAAATCCTGCAACGGGGTTTCGGTATTCCAATTCCAACTGAATAAAAAGATACATCTGCATCTAAAACTATACTCTGACTCTGAGCAGTTGTTTTCATACGGAAATAGTTTTCACTTAATTAGCTTGTTTTGGATTTCTTTATTTTTACAATTAAGACACTTCCTGGTTTTTAATCAAAACTTAATACTTTAAAATAATTGCTGCATTTTAATCCCTTACACATGCTTGCACTGGGAAAAAGATACCAAACAGAATAATTTATTCAGCAAAATTAACTTTGTTTTGATATTCAAATTTTAAAAAAATGCACTTTTTTCTTGTTTGCAAGGATTTCAGGACTTCAAAAGTTAAATGCCAACCTGTTGCAAGGCTTTTGAACTGTTCTCAAGTGTTGAGGTTAGGTACCTGACTACCCTCGTATTTGTCTTATGGTTAGAGAAAAACCGGAAGAATCGTCAAAATGGCTCCTCAAAGACTTCATCAGCTCAAAGTCAATATCAAAATTCTTCACAGGTGGCGATATTGATATTGTTATGGACTTTTAAATCAACAGTTTTCCTGGCTATACTTTATAACAACTGTTCCTTATTTAAGTTAAGTACCCAACGCTATACTATCGAAGAAATAAGTTATACAGTTAAATGACTACAAAAAGGGAAATGGGTTTTGGCCAAGCGAAGAAACCTCCTGTGTTTTAGATTAGATGGATGATATCTATGGTCAGATGGCTCAAAATTGAGGGAAGTTACCTTATACTTCTTCTTTTTATGTTGGCTCCGCTCCACTAGAGTGTGGTTCTTCTAGGCCTTGCTCAGTATGCCTCTCCAGCCGTCTCGATCTCTAGCCTGCCGTCTGCAATTTTGCACTCCAAGTTTTCAAAGGTCTTCCGCTTCCTGGTCGCTCCATTTAAGATGAGGTAATACCCTCTGGTTTGGCGTTGGAGATTTTACGAGCTTGAGCGTCGATGTCCATTCCCAGCCACCTTAGTCGTTGAATACGAATTTCTCTGGCTAGGCTTATGTCGCTGTACAGCACGTATAGTTCGTCTTTGTATCTTCTTCGCCAAATGTTGTCTTCTCGGTTTACGCGGACAGGGCCATAAATCATTCTCTCCAAGCCTCCAAGTGACTTTTCATCGGATTGGGAGAAAGTCCATGCTTCTGCGACATATAGCAGGACCGGAAGGATAAGTTTTCAACAAGTTGGTGGCGTAATTGGACTTTTGGTAATGACTCCAACCTCCATAGTAGTGAGGACGCCTGTTACTGCTCGCTTTATTCTTCCTATTACGTCAATGTCGTCCTCAAACCCAAGTTACCATAGCAAGTAATTGTTTCGATTTCTTAAAGATGGTGCCCGATGTGCTAGCATAAGTGTTCCGTATGACATTTTATAGCACAACGTTCAAACAGCTCTCACCTTTTCTTAGCCCTCTGGTGGTTTCAAAAGTTTCAGTAGAGTCTCTACCAACTTGGACGGAACAGCGAGCATTTTCCAACGTTGTCCTGATTAGACGTATCAGTTTAGCAGGGATTCTTAAGTTGGACATGGCACGATACAGTTCAGCTCTATTAAAACTGTCATAGGCTGTTTTAAAATCTACGAACAGGTGATGGGTATCGATCGATGTTAAATTCTTGGGGTTTCCCCAGGATCTGGTGTAATCTGAATATATTTGGTCGCTCGTAGGTTTTCCAGGTCTAAAGCCGCATTGGTAAGAACGTATTAGGTCATTGCAGTTTCAATAACTTCTGAGATTGTTATATGCACTTGTGGATGTCTGGATGCTTAGTATCATGTTTTTTCCCGATCCAAAATTAAAGAGTCCGAGTCCGTTATCGGAAGTGGTGTCGTGCAGGATGTGCTTTCGATCTTCATACCAAAGATGTCCTCTCTCACATTTTTTTCATTAAAGTCTTCCAAGTGGATTTTAGTGTCATGTTTGGGACACTGATCATAGATTTTAGAGAGGAGATCGTAGAAATTTCTTTGGGAGCTTCGCACTTCTCTCCTGTTAGGGACATAAGGGCGCTTAGGAGGCTTATAGGTTGTGGAATTTGGCCTTGATTCGGATCGTTGTCACTCTTTTGCTGACTTCACTTTTGTCATCACAACATCTTTTCACTTTCATTGCCACCTTGTGAGCCCTGTGCGGTGCGTGACGTGTAGATCGCTTTGGCGGTAGGATCTTCAGAGCGTATCTTTCCTCCAGCTCCTAGTTCCTGTACATTTGTGATCCAAAGTATTGGGAACGGTGTGTAAAGTTGTGTTGATTTTGAAAAAAAAACTTGGTTGTCTGTAAAGTCGGTTTACGGACGATAATTTTACGTGATAATCAGTAAGCAAAACACTTCATGTGTAGGTTGTATCTCTCCAACCACCAAATAACCAACCCACCTACAGCCACCCACCATTTTTGAATTTTTTTTACCCCTTAACTCAAACACCCACCTACCACTTCCACATACAACCACCAACCAACAGCCCGCCGTTTTTGAAAATTGTTTCCTACTCCCCCTCACTATAAATCCCCACTTCCTAACCACTACCAATCACCCATCGAACCTACAACCAACCACCCACTATTTTTGAAAAATACCCCCCCCCCCAACCCCTACGCCAAATTCAACCACCCTCTCCACCTACAACCACCTGCTACTCACCCACCATTTTTGACAATTATATTATATGACAATTTCATCATCGCCCCTCATCAAATCAACCACCCATCCCACCTTAAACCACCAACCAACCACAAATAATTTTTGAGAATTTTTGCCTTACACAACCACCCACCAAACACCCACCATTTTTGACAACTTTGCCTCACCCCCTACCAAATCTTCCAACACCAACCACCCATCCCACCTACAGCCACCAACCAACCACCCAACATTTTTGACAATTTCCTCTACACCTAATCACATTCTTCCCCCCCCCCTTCATCACCACCGCAAACCGCCAACCCCGCCTACAACGAATGAAAATTTGTTCTTCCTTCCCCACACAATCAAGCCAGCCCTTCCTAACCACCACCAATCACCCACCCACCATTTCTGACAATTCCCCCCATGCACCAAATTCAATAACTTACTCCACCTACAACCACCTGCTACTCACCCACCATTTTTGACAATTCCCCCCCCCCCCTCCAGTACAACTATCTATTGACTATTCCCTCCACTTCACATTACCCCCAAATCCGACCAACCATTACACCTACAACAACTTACCACTCAACCAACACCGCCAACCACAAATCACACCTACATCACACCAAATCCAGCCACCTACCCCACCTGCCACCACCTTCCACTCACCTACCATTTTTGACAACTTTTTCATCGCACACCATCAAATCAACCATCCCCACCCTTAAAACTGCCAACCAATAAAACCACCTACAACCGCCAACCAACCACCCACCATATTTGCCAATTCACCCCCCCCCCCCCCCCCTAATTATACCAAATCCCCCCAACACCAAACACCCATCCCACCTACAGCCACCAAGGAACCACCCACTAATTTTGACATTTTTTGTCTCACCACCCAAACCAGCTACAACCACCCACCATTTTTGACAATTTTTCCTCTTCCCGATAACCGACCCAAAGTGGTATTGTCACGATCAAAGAAGACACCCTGAGAAACCTGTCAAAAACGCAATATGATACAGAGTTCCAATACGATCGCAAGAAAAGAAGTTGTACAAGCAAATGCAGTGACGTTATCACTTCGGCGAACAACACTGGCGAATCAATAGTGTGATCCACTTGCGTTTATAACAGTGACTGTGGCGTATGAGTACTTTTTTTTCTTTAAAAAATGCCGAACGAATGGGTTAACAAAAAATTTGTGAAACTGTTGGTCTATTTTCCCCGTTTAAAAGTTAGTGGCAGTTTTCTAAGGAATGAATAAACTATTCTCATTCTAAAAGAACTCACCGTTTCACCAGAAGGACATGGTTTGGGTTCCTTTTATTCTACCCGTTCTATACACTTTCCATGTTTCTGGTCACAAAAGATTTCTGACTTAACATTTCTTCGAAGTCTTTTTAAGCCTCAGTCTGATTTTAAGTAGCCGCTTATTTCATGGTTAGTTTTTGTTAAGCAAATTAAAAGTATCAAAAATGGACAAAAACGCTTTACACGAATTATATTCGTTTCCAACGATTTTGTGGGCATTCAAGGAGTAAAATTTTTAGAAATCTTTTTTATATTGACAATTTGTATCTTGGGTAGCTATTATATATTTTTTCACAAAAGAATTACCTACATAGAACTTCAACTGTTACCAGAAGATGAAAAGTTTTGTGGAATTTCGTTGGAGATTTGTGAGTCATCGTAGTTTCTTTGCTTGTTAACTTCGTTTCCTCAAATTTGCATTAAAAATGGTGTGGTTCTATGGAACGCATTTTAAGTTGTATAAGTTTTTCTTTTTCTGGAATAAAAAAGGATTTTGTTGATGGTACTGTATTGTGGCAGTTGAAAACTGTGGAAATCGGAAGCTGTTTTTTTATCGGTCCTACTTTGTGCTGGGAATAAGCAATTCAACTGCTTCTATTTCAATTTTTGTTTTGTGTTGTATCGGAAAGGCTTTGATTTGTTTTCTTTTGAACTTTTCGTTGTAATTCCTTTATTTGTCATAAGACGTAAGTTATGTTTTTTTTAATATAATTATAGTTTTTTTTTATTGACGTGATAACGTCTAATAAATCGGTTTGGAATATATGGGCAGCACGCACGAAAAAATGTCACAGTCACAGTCACAGTCACACTGACGTTACCTAGCTGCTTTGATAGCCTAGAAAGTCGTTAAAGTGGGAGTAGAGGGTGTTGGGTGGTTGGTTGGTTGTGGTGGGAGTGTGTGTGAGGCAGGCGGGGGGGAGGGTATTGTCGGGAATAGGAAACATTTTCAAAAATGGTAGGTGGTTGTAGCTGGTTTGGGTGATGAGACAAAAATTGTCAAAACTAATGGGTGGTTCCTTGGTGGCTTGGTGTTTGCTGTTGGGGGGATTTCTTATGATTGGGGGACAGGGGGGTGAATTTGTAAATATGGTGGTGGGTTGGTTGGCGGTTGTAGGTGGGTTGATTGGTTGGCAGTTTTGGTGGTGGGGATGGTTGATTTGATAAGTGTGCAATGAAAAAGTTGTCAAAAAAGGTGGGTGAGTGGAAGGTGGTGGCAGTTGGGGTAGGTGGTTGGATTTGGGGGATTTGGTGTTGGGAGGGGGTGAGGGAAAAATAATTGTCAAAAATGGTTGGTGGTTGGTTAGTGGTTGTATGTGGCGGTGGGAGGTTGGTGATCAAGGGGTGACAAAAATTTAAAAATGGTGGGTGTTTGGTGGTTGGAGAGATACCTATACATATGAAGTGTTTTGTGTACTGGTTATCACGTAAAATTATCGTCCGTAAACCGACTTTATAGGTAACCATTTTTTTGTCTAGGCCGGGCTCGAACTGGTTCATTTCAGGAAATGGTTTTTTATCGTTTTGGATTTGCTTAAAAATGCTTCGAACGATTTTGATGAAACTCATAATTTAACAAATCTAGGATGTTTTTGAGAAAACCTTGTATTAATTGTTCGTTAAATGGTAAAAAAAATCAAGTAGTTCCACAAATTTCGTCGGCTTAGGGTAAAATCGGGTTATATGTCACCACGACAATATTGGAAATACTTTAAATACAACCGTAGAAAAAAAAGTGAGTGTGTTGTGTGTACTAAGGACAATTTTTTTTTGTGTATCGGTGAACTTCGTGGAAATACGAAAGTATTTGACGCCAGGTGTTCGTTTGAAAAAAAGAGTGATATGGCACCTTAAAATCTCGGGAGATATGGCACCGGTGCCATTTTCCCCGCTCTTACTTTATTATACTTTGTTTTCATTTTTAACTTTTTATTTTGTCGCTCTGACAACTTTTTTTTTCAGAAATGTAGACAATTTATAAAAGATCATTTCATCCCAAGGAAGCCGGAAGGTAAGACACATTGAAGCAATGTGTAAATGTTGGAATTTGCAGTAGAACACCAAATTATACTTCTGTGCTTACCGCCACACACCACTCAGTTCCTGCAGCTGTTGGACCAATCGTTTTTTAAATCCTTCAAGCACTTTTATTATAAAGCATGCAATATGTTCGGTGTGCTATTGTCCCAGACCTGGAACAATTCTGCAGCTCCTGGAAATTGAATTTCTGCCTTTTCAGCAACTGGAATTTTTCCACTGAATCCTGACATTATTCCAGAGTATGGATACATTGAAAGTAACATCACATTATATGAAAATGAACGTGAGAGAACTTAGACTACACCACCTTTGGAAATCACCAGTCAAACAATGTTTTAGGTACCTATCGAAATTTATGTATCTGCTCTTCGTTAACTTTTCCAATTTAACAGCAAGAAGCTTCAGAAACACCTAGGGCTGATGCAAGTGATATAACTCCAGGGAAAATGCTGAATTAAATTGCTCCAATAGATACCTTCCCCTTCGTATTAAATCAAATCCAACGTCTCAAAAATCTTGAGTATTAACATCATCGGAAAACCTGGCAGCACACAAAATTAAATTCTCAAAGAGAGCGAAATCAAAATTGTTGGTTAAAAAGTCAAAAAATATTAAAAAGAGTAACGCCGAAGACAGTACATCAGAGGACGAACAAATATCATTGCACGATGACTCGGATGGACGAAAAAATATCCTTGCACGATGATTTCGGGGAAAATATTTGCGAAGGATGTGGTGAGGATTTCACTTTTGGTCACATGACTCTTGTACATCCTTTAAAAATACGTGCAACAAATGTGGAAAAAAAAACAACAAGAAAATGTGAAGTGCCATTCCATCACATATTTCAAGCCATATATTATATCACCCTCCATTTTCGATGTCGTCTTTTTTTAAGGATTTTTAGTTTTTAAATCACATATGTATGACACGCGTTTTTGTGACTTTTTCCAGTGATAGCTATCAACATAGTTGTCACTAGTGTTATGGCTAAACATCGATAGTCTGTCGATACATTTAAACAGAATTATTTCATTTTCCCTTTGATTGATTAATGATTTTAAAAAAACTCGATTGTATCGATAGTATCGATAGTTTTTCCGAAAAACATCGATACCATCGATAGTAAAATATTTCGATGTTTAGCCAACACTTCTAGTTGTCACATTCATATACAATCATTTTGTTTTTGACGTTGTAATGGTAACCTCTTATAAATCGATAAACACTGGCTGCACGCACGAGATATTATTACGTTCCGAAATTGTCACGCTCGGTAATTGTCATGATCCGTAATTGTAATGTTACGTAATTGTCAGGATTCATAGAAAGGTTTTCCCTCAAAGTCATCGTCCGTAAACCGACTTTTTAGTTTACAGACAACCATTTTTTTTTTAAATTGTTCTATGACCTCTAGACAAAACGAAAGTGTTTTTGTGACTTTCAGTTCAGTTTTAATGGAAACAAATAGTTACAATTATGATTCATTTAACATTCAACTAATGGTTTGACACTTCAGATGTTAGATGAGTTTGACAGGTGTCAAATGCCAGCGCTAATAAATTGAAACCACAAAATGAATGAATGAAATGAAACATTCCTGTTACTTATGGAACACAACGTGCGTCATTCAAGGGCAAACAAGTCTAAACAGGTCATTAGCTGCTCCGAGGCGACTAATGGACATCCAAAAACCCCAAGACAGCTGATAACAGAATTTAGGCGCCATTCTGCATGAATCAGAAATCGTTCCAAATTTATTTCTTTGATTTCAGTACAAAATAGGCGGCAATTTCGTTGGTTACGTAGCCGCGAGTTGAAAATGCGCCACGTCAGAAGAGATGATTTTTCGCCCAAAGTCGATGTCCAATACAAGCTGCTCTTAGGCCTAAACTCGTGGTCATGTGCCTTGAATTGGAACTTGTTAGCGAATAATTGAAGAGCTTTGTTCAGAATTCTCCTCAAACTAGAGCGTGAAATGTTTAGCTCTTGAGATTGAGATCCATGGCGAGTTGTTGTTCGTGAATTTGAGTCTCACACTCTGGCTATAACAGCCATATTCTCGTCTGTGCATCGAACGGCTACGGGGATTATGAGTGTTGTGCACTAGCATACCAGCCTCACAAACTTTTTGAGCAATCTTGCGAGCAGCAGACGCTGTCTGTGCTTCATTTTGGAGCAAATTTCTTTCCAAAAACACATTATTTCCGCTGCACAGCACTCACTTTGAAAATAAAATTTCAATATTTTCCAACGTTATTCAAGCGTAAGAGTAAGTTAAGCTGTCAGTGTCAAAATATTTAAAAAGAAAACACCCTGTATACACAGGTGTCCATATTTAAAACACACATATGTCCATGTCCACACATTCAAACACCATGGAACAGGACCTATGGCAAACATACCATCAACTGAATAAAAATGAAACAATATGCCTCAACACAGCAAAAAAAAGAGAAGAAAATAAAAAACTGGAATACTAACCAAGTGCTCCTCGAGGGGCCCACTCAAAAGGATATACATATTTACATTTTGAATGGTTATGCTCCGGGCAAAATGAAATATCTCAATAAAACCACCACTCTGTACCTCTGATTCCATACATCGCCCCCCACTCCTTACTACAAAAAAAAAAAAAAAAACTTAGCTCCGAGGTATACTCTAACTCAAGTGGGAATGATGAACCTTTGATTGTTTCCGAATTGCGCTACTTTTCCACAAAAAAAAAAAGAAAAAAAAACACAGACATTCAAACATATTATTATTATATCTCCAATTCTATGTTGGCATTGGCATTGGCATCAGGATTCAAGAATTGCAAATTGGAAATAAGATACAATCGCCTTTCCCATAGCAACAGCAACACACAGGAGAACAAAAAATACCACTCCTTTCTTTCCAATTTTTTTTTTTCTGTATCCTTGGTCCATTTTAAAATTTGTTTTTTATTTTGTTATTTTGTCGTCCTTTTGCGATTTTATTAATTTTTTTTCTTTTTCTTTTGGCACATGAAACATCCTTGTGCTGCTGCTAGCTGCTCTCAGTTTTCAAATGTGGAAATTTATTTTGTTCCTTTGTTCCGGTAAAAGAAGTGTAAACAAACTTTTTGGAATATGAAGCGGAAATTGACAAGCAAATAAACAAACAGTTTAAGGAAACGGAAATTCGTGGAACCTCTTATTCATTTTTTTTTATTTCTTTTTAAAAAATATACCGGCCACAAAATGTTAAAGGCCGGGATAAAGGCATTTGGAGGGATTGTCTTTGGTTTATTTTTTGTGTCCTTTATAATTTTTTTTGTGTTTGCTTCCAAAAAAAAAGTTCCTTTGTGTAGTTTAATTTTTTTTGGTTAGACAGGTTGTTATAATGCAGGAGGAGCTAATTTCAGTGTCTCTGCTCTTTGGTCTTATAAGAAAATTATAAGTGATCCTATTAAGAGTTTAAATGCCAAGAATTGTTGACCTTAAAACGTGTTTCTCCGTTACATATAGTTTGCAATTTTTTTTTTTACGAAACACAATGATGTGTCCTTGATGTAGCTTAAGGCACAATAAGAAGGCACATTCTCTAAGCTCTCGTTGTGTAAATTTGAAAAGTAGATAAGGAGAACATTTTTATTTGTCAGAAGTGGGATATACAAACAATATAATTTTCTTTGTTTGTCTGGAACATTATTTGTTGTTTGTTTTTTATTTTTTGTTCCTGTTTTTTTTTTATTTCAATCAAAGGACTTGTTTGATTCCGGAAATACTCAAAAGCTAAAAATATTTTTTAAGCTGGCTGCACCAAAGATCTTTCTCTAACATTTACTTAACAATAAGAAAGTGATTTAATAAAAAAAAAAAACGTGTTCAACTTGAAAATAAAAGTCCAAGTTTTCTTTTTTAAAGTGAAACTTTCTTAACATATGGCCTCAAATTTTTTGGTTCACCTGTCGCATGTCACAATATGGCGGCGCCAGCCAATAGCTCGCATTAGCTCACAAAGTAGTATGTAGTTTTTATATTCTCACTCATTCAAACACGTGCTCCGCGACATTTGTGTGTTTTGTATTAATTTAAATGTTTTTGTTTACACTTTATCGTGATGGACAACGATATTGCTAGTGAGTCAAATAAACCGGTAAACAAGAAAAAGCCAAGAATAGTGCGGAATGCTAATGATCCGAAAAAATGTGCATCGTGATTTCATAAAACCACACAACTTTTTTTTGACTGGGGCCTTGTTCAATAACAATCGTGAAGAAGAAATTTGATTTCCTCGGAAACAGCTTCAAAGATTTTGATTAAACTATCACAATGCTATTTTTTAGTCTATTTTTTGTTTAGAAAAGATTTTTCGGAGTGTGTCATATAACGGTAAATCTCATAGAACCGTAATTTTCAAAATATGTGTTCTCGTATGCTGTACATCTGATTTCAATAAAATTTTCGACACAGGAAACAATATAAAACTTTACTTGTAAAGCGTTTCAAAATTCTCAAGTTTTTTCTTTGTTTTTTAAAAAATTTCTAAAAAACTTTGTAGTTTGTGTTCAGAGCGCTCTAAACTATTAATGAAACGAATTTAATGTTTTATTAATTTCCTCTTCTTATGCCACTTGGAAAACCTGAAAACAATTTTTTTTTTAACATTTAAAATACCTTCGGCGGCCATTTTAATTGTTTTTAATTTCAGCCGCCGCTAAAAAGTTATTTTTATCAATTGAATTGGTTTGGAAGAGTCTTACTTGTGACTTTTATATTTTTGTTCAGCTTTTGCTCAGTCTGCCCCATCTATTTATTTGGAGCTCGTAGAGCGCACTCTGAACGCACTCTGAAGGAAAAAAGAAATACGAATTCTTAGCTCTGAACACTCTGAAGCAAAAAAGAAACACTAATTTTTTTTTGACAACTCAGGCTCTGCTGTGAATTAAAAAAACGCCTATAGTGAACCACCAAAATTTAATACAGACTTCTCTAAATAGTGAACTATGGGAATCTCTGAACTTAATTTTTTTTGGTGGAGGCTACCGACTGCTAGATATTGTTTAATAATAATAATAAATAAAAGCTTGTAAAAATTGTGTAAATTCTAAAAGTGTAGAATCAAAAAATGTTAGTGATATTTATATGAACCTTTTTCAAAAACTTTCATAATTGTCCTAAAATATCTTAAAATATCCAAAATATTTAAAGTACCTATCTGTTTGTAAAATTTGAACCACCCTGTATACGATCCACTAACTGAAGCTTGTCAATTTCATGGAAAAGTTTGACATTTCCTTCACTTCAAATAATTGTTTACGTTTTGCTGATTAAGTTTGCTTAAGATTTTCGCCTTTTATTTATTAATTTATAATAATTTTACGTATCAATGCTAGCTATTTACATAATTTTTTGTTAAAAAATATTGTTTATATGGCTGTTGTTGAGAAAGTATCTTTACAGACACAGTCGATATTACTTATACAGTAAGTGCTAACATTATAATTTTGTTCAAGTGAAAATTGATATGTATATATATGTATAAATGTTATTGTTATGAATCCACTCTCCTGTTCCAGGCCCTGAAGAAGATTCTAACCAGAATCGAAACGTCGGCAAATATTAAATAAACATCGATTAATTTTTTTTGGGTTTTGGGTCAACTATTTTACTGAACAATTCACCATTTTATCGAGTGATATTCGTAAATATACAACTAGTTGCCCTATTAAACTAGTGTTTGACATGGCTCTGATTTTGATACATATTGTAATCATGCAAGTAAGTTCCTGGAAAACGTCAGTGTGTTAAGTCTTAAGTGTTTGAAAAGTCATATATTTAGCACATCGGATGTGGAAACTAAGCTGTCAAATGAAAGCCGTTCAAAATCCCGAAAATCGAAACCACGAATGTTCAAAATCCTGAGTGATCAAAATTCCAAAAGCAATTCCCTATTGCCACTAATTAAGAAAACCGTTGACACACAAGTACTGCTGATTAAGAAAACTGACACAGACGCCTGCCATCAGACTATTGGAGGTTAATGTTTTTGGGATTTAAATTTTTTGGGACTTTGAATTTTCGGGACTTTGAACGAGACCCCTGTTCAAATGGTTCATGGAACTACGAAAAAAAAATCTGGCAGTTAGCGGATTAATTTTAAAACAGAAGAACATTTTTCTTTTGGAAAACATTAATGGAAGCAGATATGGCTTCTTCGAAAGTGATTAATTTAAATCTTTCATGTGGGTGGGGTGCCTTAGTATGCACCTAGTGTTCTAGTAGCTACGCTTGTCGCTTGTTCGAGATTGAGTTCTATTATTGACGACGAGGTCTGTTCTATCTTAGAGTGATAAATATCTTACCAAGTAGTGGAACTGAGTAAAACCTCCTCCCTATTTTCTCCTGTCTCACAATAACCTGTTGTTGCTGGTTCCAACTGGGTTGCATTCTTTTTGTATTTTCTTAAAATAAGCGCCTCCATATTTTGTTGAAGCGAGTTACACATTTGGTACCACTGCCATCTGCTGTTAAACAGCTTTCATAGTCCAAATCCCAAATGGCTTATCTTTGTGAAATGAATTCCACTGGATACTAGGTCTTTCATTTTTAAGAACTTTGGTAGTCATATCATGATCAAAAGCAAGTAAGAACAAAATCGATAACTGAACTTCACAATGTCTCACTCCCTGTTTTACTTCAAATGCATCGTAGCTCATGCATTTATCTACCCAATTTCATCCAAATCCGTTCAATCGTTGAGGCGTAAAAGCGGATTAAACATCAGAATATACAAACTTTCTCATTTATAATTTAAACAGTCCTTAAAACCCCTACTATACATTTTTAACTAGAAGGTGTTTTAAATACTTGACATATTTTCTGGTATTTGGAGTAACTTTTGATGCAAATTTTGTTTACCATAATCTCCACAACTCTCACTTGGCTTTTATTTTTATGCACTGAGGACCTTGACTTTATTAACCTTAACATTTTTTTTTTTCGTACCCAAATCAAAAACTATTTCTGTCCAGACAAATGATAAAATAATTTTTCGATGGTCGATCGCCTTGGTGACACCAGCAACACCACATCCACCAGACATCATTTCAACAAGAATGTTCGCCTGTCAACCGTTCATAATTGAACACAAAACAACATAAAACGAATCCCCAGGATATTTTTTCAATCAAACTTTTCCACTTTGCGTGTAAAAATTCAACACCGCACACGTGGCCGAACATGGAGAGCGAAGAAAACCTTTTTTATTCCATCATCATCGGCATCGCAGCACAGCCCCCAAATTTCTAGTTAACTCACCCACCCCTCTCATGTAACATCATAATATTGGAATGGCAAAGACGGACGAAGGACGAGAAACGATGGACGATAGAGGACAGACGGACGGACGGACGGACGGACGGCAGCAGGCAAGCCATATCGACCAACACCATCCTCATCCTCTACCTCCAATCCAGAACTCTCCGGAACTTGAAGTGGTCGGGTTACTTTCAATTAATTTCTGACAGAACCTTGGCTGTTATTCTCCTTTCTGTTGTGTAAGAAGAAATGATGCCTCCCCAATGCTTATGCTGGAAACTTGTTTACTACACTTCTTCTCCCCAATGAAATTGTTTTGCTGGCCAGGGACTCTTGTTCTATATAGTACCCCACATCCCGCCATATCCCTCCGATTGCTCCAGTCGTCCTCCATGATCCATTATATTACACACAATATGAAAGGAAAAGAGGTGGCACACAGCACCAGCACAGCACAGCACTGGGATACTGGGAACATTGTGATGCTGAACACTTTGCTGAATGTTGTGCTCAGATATGATTAATGTGCAGACAATTTTAAGCTTTCAATTGGTCTTTTGTATTCGGGCTTCGCAATGGGTGGGTTTTCGGTTTGGTGAAGAAAGGATTTCCGACCTTCCGTGTTAGGTGAAAGGTATTTTGGTTGAGATATGAGCAAGAGCATGTATTGTATTATACGTCTATATCATTTCATAAATAATTGGGTGTGTGGGCTTGCTAATTTTATCAATAAACTTGAGTATGTTATCTGCGTGGAACTTTTAGCAAAATCATTTCAAAAACGGAGAACTTGGTTTTTGAAATTAGTTTCGGGAACAGTTTTGAATACCTTCGTCGTGGGATGTAATCAAATCATTAAAAATCTGTGATATTGGTGGTAATATGGAGTAGTCTATTAATCAATACGTATGTTTGTTCTGCGGCCACACTTCAACGACACATCGGATTTGCATGAAATGTATATGCATTCTTATGAAGTACCCTGTGGGGTAAATGTTAGTGTGTCGGACTGCCACGCCGGGTTCGATCCCTGACGCCACCTAAGTTCTTTTCCGGGGTACTGCCTCATGCGAGGAAGTGACAAATCTTCCAAGGCTAAATCATGTCATGGAAAGTGCATTTATGTTAGCTGTTCGGACTCGGCAATAAGTTGTAGGTCTTTTCCATTCCTGCAGAATATCAACGCACACACAGGAATGGTTGAGAGTGTAAGTCACAAACCCCGGACCCTCTTAAAACTGTTGTGTTATTTATTAAAATTTAATTTAGGTCTACTTTTTCAATAACATTTTTTTTAATTTGGTTTTAGTTCGATATTGTAGTCTTGGTTTTGAAGGACGAACAGAAAAGCGAAAAAGAATATTAACTGTACCGGCACGAGGGAAGACGTGAAGCTACAATTATAATACGCGGTAATCAGGAAGAAGTCAATGTGGATAACAGATGGGTTACCAAAATCTTCGATATCCATTTTATTGAAGAGTTTTGTAGTCCAGTGTAGGCCATCGAATATTATGTAGGATTCTTCTTTAACTTTGGCTCAATATTTTACGAATCCAAACAACGTTTTCTCTTCATAAATGATTATAAACGTTTTATTAAGAAACAAAGGATTTATAATAATGTTTGTCTTCAATAAAATAAATATAAGTGACGTTGCGGACGATCTCAACTTGGCGGCGGTTGAAACTAAACTGAAACTACTTTTACATGAAATGAAAGTGTAAGTAAAGAATGGAATTTTAAAGTAATGGAGAGGGGCGCTTGTTCTTTTGTTTTTTCTGTTCGTTGCGTGTATTGCTTGGTGAAACTGGTTATTGGTAAGTCATAGTTAGTATGGGTGCATGATCACAATAATGTGGCGAATAGGAAATCTTAAGCTTACCACTTCACGAAAGTCGCCAAACTGTCAATTTTCAGCGAGCTTACTTAACGAAACATCATTTCAGGCATAGACTGGCAAATGGCAGTGGCAGTTGAAGTTGTGGTCACAACTGAGTTATCGTGAGGAGATGGGTGAAAGGATCTAGTTGCCACCGTACGCTCCGGGAGGAGTTAAGGTAATGCTGTCAACAGCATTTACCTTAAATTACGAAGAAAATAAAGTGGCGGCTACACTAAAATCGTTGAAAGTTAGATATTTGCAAGAACACTATTATGCTCTGACAAAGAGAAGTACTACAGGTGTATACTGAAAGTATACTGTGCCTCCGACGCGCCGTATGCATTGAAGACTTGTAGAGGACTGGCCAGACGTAGAAGCAATTATACCGTGCACGTTGATAACTTCCAATGCTACTGATTAGGTACGCATCAATCAATTGGGGGTAACTATATAACGAAATATAAGTCACTAATAAAGAGGTATGAGGTAAATCTAAGGAAGCTTGTAATGAGAAGCACGTGGGCCTTTGAAAGACCGCACAAGATTTCGACTTAAACGTGGACAAATCTGCGCTTTATCGCTCAGTTGCCAAACTCAGAGAACTGTTTGTGATTTGGATTATAATTAGAATAAGCATTTGCGGACTTTTGAAGACAATACCAGGATGCACAGCCAGATTATTTCGCGTTTAGGCCAGAAGGCACGCACAAAGACTTTAACATAAATATGGCTCTGACATTCATTTAATATTACGGATTTCGGTTAGCTCATACTAGAACGAAGGAGAGAATTGTCAATTCAAGGTAGAAATAACCAAACTGAAACGGGTACACCGGTGAATGAGATGAATGAGTGTCTACAGGTGTCGCTACTGTGGTCCATCAAGGTACAAAAAGCTCTACCTGAAGTGTAACACGAGTGTCCATCTTTTAAACGATTTGATATCAAGTGCCTATGAGACAAAGCTGTTGCAAATAAGAGTAGAGGCTCCAATTTACTGAAAAAATTTTGGTTGTCTGTAAAGTGGGTTTACGGACGAAAATTTCACGTAATAACCAGTTCACAAAACAGTTCACCTGCAGGTTGTGTTTCCCCCACCACCCATTCCACCTACAACCACCAACCAACCACCCACCATATTTGAATTTTTTCCCTCACCCCTTCCTATTCAAACAACAACCACCCCTCAAACAACCACAAATCAACAACTCACCATTTTTGACAATTTTCTTGCATCCCCCCCCACACACACAATAAATTCTCCATTAATAACCACCGCCAACCAACCACTCACCCACCATTTTTGTCAAATTTTTCTTCTAGGAGACAGCAATTTCCCATAAAGCTGGGATTTCGAATGGCCAGTCCAGGAATAAGTCGCATGACCAAACGGTGAATATAACAGAAATTCATAGGCACTCCCTGCTTCGGTTGCTGAAGAGTATCTAATGCCCAAAACCTGCTCAACACATAATGGCGGAAAAGAATAAATCCAAAAATGTCATGTGGCGAAGTATTATAGCTTTAAATATGTTTCTATTTTGAAGAAAAGTGTGAGTACCATGACTCATGGGTACTGATGTGTAAACATCTTAATTCAGCTTACCGCAAAAGTACTTCGACACTCGTCTTAACTCGCTTTAATTCTCCAATTCAGCAGAACGTCGAGTTGTGTTATAGTTGAATAGATTGAAAACTTTGCCGTCCGGCCCCTAAAATGTATCTCTGCTGCCACTAAGTACGATCATTGTATATACATTTTTATAGTAATTTCATGGATTATGTTTTTTTAGTTCTGAACTTCGTCAATGGCGGCGCTATATGTCTTATCTAGTTTACATCAAATGTCTTCTATTGTTGTTTTTGCTTCAGATGGCAATCTAGACAAAAACCAATCCTAATTCACCAATCAAGTGTTTGTGAACTTCATCCATAGATGGCGCACCAAACGTTCCTCTTATTGGGAGTACTATATATTTTAAATACAATGACGATAATTACTTACGATCATTTCGTTTCCTCTGTTTCGACATTTCGGACTTCACCCATTCGTAAAATCGGACTTCTAAAATTTTCGCGAATAGAGAGTATTATAATTATCCGTAGTCTTTTCTCTTTCTTCCACACTTATTTCAATCCGAAAATTCAGACATTCATACTTAATTTCGAAAGCCTAAAATGTAGATACTGTACAAAATGTCTTACAAAATTTGAAAGTTCGGAGTAAGTTCGGAGTTAAGATGTTCACACATCAAATACCTTCTTTTATGAATTAATAATAAAAAATATTTCAAATAAAAAGAAGTATGAATAGCATAGCCCATTCTCAAAGTAATTTTCTTTTGAGGAGCACAACTGGATATCAGACATTTCCAAGTAAACATATCTCCGAAATCTAACTGCACGTAGCACAATAGTTTACAAACCCTTTTGTTGAACTCCTCCTTTCTTTCCATTTAATACCAAAGACTCTTAAAAAATATGTACATAATATATTGTTGAGTTTTATTTTCATATTCATAGAATTTCATTGAATTTAAATATTTGATAGTTTGTAAAAGCCATTCATTGAAATAAACAATTACAGGGTGGTTTAAAGAAAGAACGGAAAACAGGAAAAATATTATTTTCTGGTTTGTTGCTTACAGTCAAGTTTTATTCAAACAAAAGCACCACATGTTTTGTTCGGTGTCAGATCAGAGCTGTCATTGTTTGAAAAAATGTCAAGTAGAACACCATTTCATTAGGTATACTTGAAAAATAATTATTGGAATGTGATAAAGCACTAAAACTAAACTGTTTGATGTGAAAAGTTATTTGGAACAACTTTGAATTTTCTGACACTTCACCGAGCTCCACTGACAGTTCTCAGTGCTTTCAGGGATATGGCATATGGGACATCAAACAAACCTAGTATTGCGAATAAATTGACAGTACTGCAGTCGGAGCCACAAAACGTCGAAAGAGTTGGATTATTTTGGATAAATTGGGGTGCTTTTTGACAGTTCATTAAACAGTTAATTTTTTAATTTTTTTTAATTGGGAGATGTCTTCCGAGGGTCTAGTGAAAATAATTTGCGGTTCTGACTCGATCTAAAGTTTTCTATTGTTTTCATTCTGTTAATTTAAAGATTTATGGGGAAGGATGTTTTTTGCGCTAATGACGAAGAGGAGGGGCCGGCTCAAACACAAATGGATACAAACGAGTGCAAAGTCACCAGCATTCAGTTTGCCTCAGATATTAAAAATCCAGATCTAGAAGGTTTGGCAATGTCTCAAAATTTTAGTGGAAATGTTGTGTTCCAAGATGATTATCATAAAATTATCTGGAAGATGGAGCTTACATGTTTGTATACTCCCAACTAGACCACCCTGTATATGTATAGGTCTGGGAACATGTATAAGATTTTTGGAATCATTTGAGCGAATATGCATATTAAATGAAAAACATCCAAGACGTATAGATGTGCCATTATAAATGTTCTTTTGTTGTAGATTCTATAGAATTGTAATGCCAGAACCATTTTGCTTGAATAGTTCCATGAAAAAAAAATATTTTAATATCTGCTTCGTTTTCAATTTCTTCACGATTGGAATCTCGATGACCACATTTTTATAAGAAAATGTGAGATTAGTATTTATTCAAATGAAGAAGGTATAAAACATGATTGCGGATTTTATGAGGGAAAGAGTGAAGACTATAGTTGGCTCAAAGAGCATTAAATTTCACAAAAGAAACATTAGATTGGTATCATGCAAGATTCTTTCTTGGATTTCGACATTTTGAATAGAATCGAATGAAAGTATGCCTAAGAATGTTACCTCAGCATTTTGTGCCATATCCACAAGGAAGGAGATACTTCGAACTGGGCCAACTTAAGAAGTATGTCTCCTAAATGTTGCCTTTAAAATATTGTCGTCCATTCAGTGTGAACGTTTGTACCATATCGCCCGTAAACTGATTGGCCCCTGTCAGTAGGGTTTCAAGCCCAGCAAGTCAACCGTCGATTTCAGAAAAGACCCAATTTCAGATTGAAACTCGACATCTTTTAATAAATTTTGAAGTTGGCCATAACAGCGTGAATAGAACCAAGTTATGCAGAGCCATGTTACTCCTTGGCATCCCCGCTAAGCTTGTTCGATTGTGCAGGATGTCTGTGGAAAGCTCGGGTTGCTCCGTCGAGGGTGGGTTTTTAAGAACACCACCAACACCTTGGAGAATGGATTGAAACTTAGTGACGCAGGATCTGTTACCTCTTCAAAATCTTGATTTCAATTACTGGGCATTGCTGATTATTGGAAGAACAATGTGAGCTGTATGTCAAGAAATTTAACTATTTCGGTTCGATAATAACCTCTAAAAAAATATCAGTGCTGGGATCAGTCGAAGAATCACTCTAGTCTTTGCTTATTCTATTGGAAAAGCCTTCCCGAAAGATCCAAGGAGAGCACCTGACAAAGCTTTAAGAGAAATAGATTCTTAAGGTGGTATATACATATGTATCAACGGGGTGTGCAGGACAACAGTTGGCCACGAACTGTACGTGTGGAAAAAGCAGAAAATACAATAGCTAAGATGGCAGGAGCATGTGGATCGTATTGTAATGTTTTTAGCCTTGGGTTCGAAAATAAAACTTATTTTCTTTTACTTTTAAATTACCACTACTATCTCTATAAATGAAACTCACTTTTATCTAAGTTCAAACTCTTTATTTATTTCTTTATCTTAGCACCACTAATTATTCACCATTTATTGGCTACCACAGTTAAAATGAAAATGTGTCCATTTCCGAATAAAATGTCCTATTTATACTGGGATCAAAGTTTAACGAAAAGTCTAAGTCTCGAACCATTCGGAAATTTCAAGATGCTTTGAAAGCTTTCAGAGCTTTCAAATTCCCCATTGTTATTTCAGCAGAATCATTCAGCAAAATTATTCAACATAATTTTACTGTATAGAAGAGACAAAACCATTCATATAACAGTATGTACGAATATGAACCAAGACCCCGTCTAAGGTGGAGTGATCAAGTGGAGAACGACCTCAACCAACTTGAGGTGCATAGCTGAAAGCAACTAGATATTGACCGAAGTTTGGCAGGGTATGTTTTTTTGAGGCCATGGGTCACGAAGACCGTAATCTCCACTTTAAGGTATTAATTAATCATGAACATCGTTAATTTAATTTATATCAGCTAAACTTACCGGTCCTAGCCACGATTTTCTAAATATCCTTACTCCTGGCCTCACAATTTTATCTCAGGTCTACTTCCGTCCGTTTGGAATTCTTGGCTCTCATCTAAAATTACCGAACCAAGCGGTACGAAGCTGCAAGACCTTCACTGCCCTAACCATTAAGCAGGGGACTGAAATAGTTACTCTAGATATAGGAAGCTATTGCGTAATTGCGTTTCTTCTACAGTATTCCATGATTTCAATATTTTTGAGCTAGCATTTCCCCACTCTTCTGTTGTGAAACTTTTGAAGACAAGATGCTTTTCTCGGTGGCTTGGTGCCACTAAACATATGAAGGGCTCGTTTAGGCAGTATTTTCATGTCAACTAAAGGGTTTCCCGGTGTTCATGGATGGAGCTTCCCAGCTCTTTCGGTCCAACATTTCAGATGGCTCTTGCTTAATTTTACCCCTTAAATTTAAATTTTGTTGTGCGCTGCTGCTCGTGGTGTGATGGTTAGTATATTGGGCTGCTGCATTTAAGATCTGGGCTTAGTGCCTTATTTCAAGTTCCAAGCTTACAGCTATCAACTGGAAAACAAAGGGTACTTAAGCCTTACAGACATGGTGTGCAAAATGTACCATATATGAAAAACCCATATATAAACGTTTAAGAGT